>JAODKC010000009.1:2672377-2706657 GCA_026777985.1 Mormyrops attenuatus
GTGTGTGTGTGTGTGTGTGTGTGTGTGTGTGTGTGTGTGTGTGTGTGTGTGTGTGTGTGTGTGTGTGTGTGAGAGAGCGAGCGATATTGAAAGGACATGGACCTCTGAGTTGAAATTAGTTGAAGGGCAAAGTGACACTTTTTAATAACATGTAATTCAATTTAATATAATGACCAATAGGCATATTGTTCTTTTAATTTTCTTTAGATGTTTGACGTGCTGATAGAGGTGATGCTGTTAAACTGTGTGCAACCTTTTATCAGTTTGAATAATTACATCCATTTTTTTTGTTTTTAATATTTAAACTGGGCAGGTTCATAAATATATCCACAGGAGAACTATACCTCAAACTTCAAAGTAAAGAAACATGCAATAAACCCATTTGAGGCAGAAACCGATGTAGCAGAAATTGTCTGAAAAATACAGGGTAGACGCGCGCGCTGTCTGCCTCCGACCTCACACCTTCTGTCCCTTAACTGTGGCGGTTGCTAAGTAACTAAGTATCACCTGATACAGCTGGTTCCCTTTCACTGGGCTATGCTGTGTGTTGAATTGGACTTTTTGCCTCTTGCAGCTTAGAGACAGGATGATACCTTAAAAAAAGTACCACCAGCCAGCCATGGTTATTGTAGGCAACAGCTTTTAAATGAGCAGACTCAGTTTCTGCTTGAGTCTATACTCTTCTGCAGCCCACAAGTTAAGGTGAATTACAACCGTATTCCTGATATTATCCAGTGCACGGCATATGGGGTAAGGATGCCTTGTAAGCTATTCAGCTTGCATGACTGTGATAATCCTTTCCACTAGCATTGCAAATATTACTTCTTATAAGACATGAACATAATCATAAGTATGAAATGAATTATAGAGATGGCATTCCTGGGGCTGAAATCAGTCTGCTTGTGTTGTAATTGACAAGCTTGGTGCAAACTGCCACTCACCTCAGGGACACAACGGATGACGTTTTAACCAGCTGAAAGCTGGTGATTAATTATCACCTGACCACTTTCCCCCAGCTAATGTTTTGCCTTCCTAGTGTCACCCCATATTGTTATTTTATACTGATTTTACAATACCTTTTCTATTAAAAGTTTCTCTCTTAATTAGGATTAGGAGTAGGGTGTCCAGATAATCTATGGCTGTGGAATTTTTACATTTCATTTTGAAAAATCAATTGTGTGAAGCTCCTGTCGGGTCCCTTCTGTGTCAGATGTTTGTAGTAACGGTACATACTGCCTTTGGAAATTAATTTTCTTATTTATACTTAAACTGTATTTGCTTTTCAGACAGGATAATGCATAACTACTTTCCCCTCAAACAGTCCACTCAAACTATGCAAACATGAGTGCAAGGCCTTTACTGTTCCTCTCTAATTATTTGTCTAGATTCTAGAAGAATTAGGCATAGTCATTTAACTGTTACATGTTAACAACCCCACCCATCCAAAAAACCGTATACAAGGAAACCACCACATCTATGGCTGTTTAACTTATGATGAGTTTGCTCTGTGACACCATAGTATCTGATATGATGGATATCCTTCCTGTCTCAGGACTGACCCTGCAAAAAGAATTAGCTTTTCTGAGTCCTGTTCCTCTACCAGTTCACAATATTTGTCTTTTAATTTTGTTTCCCCCTAGAAGAAATTGCTGTTCTATTTTCTTTAATGAAGACCTTTGTTTTGATATTGTTCATTTTTTGGTAAAGGATGTTCATTAAAAAATGCTAATAAAATATCACTACTATTTATTTTTTTATTTGGTAACATTTGTTTTACCTTTCCCACTTGTTTTGTGTAACATAAAGATGATTGTATACAATATTGCTGGAAAATAAAGTCATTTGCTTGGATGGTACACATTAATAATCATATGAAGTTTTTTTCATTGTTTTCATCTGTCGGTGTGGCCGACAGGTTAGCTCATCCTGTGGTGTGTGTGATGAAATGGTTACTGGTTTCATGGTAAACCACGGTAACATTCCTGACAGTTATTATTACTGTTTTAAAATTTTAATTATTGTTAAAATTGCGCTTTGAGGAACTTGCGCCAAATACTGTCCAACATCAACCAAAGTTAGCAACAGTCTCCCAGACGCAGGGGCAGCATGCAACCAAGTTTTGATTTGTGTCAGCAAAAAAGCTGGCGTACGGCAGTGACCGTGTCCTACAGATTTTTAACGTTAGTGCACATTTGATATGGGTTTCATATGTTAAGTGATGATACTTTATTGATCCTCATGGGTATTAACTATGTTGTTACTGTAATGTTTAAGCAAACAAAATGCATAGTGCTAATAATTTTATTTGGGGCTTTCAATATAAAACTTCGTGAAATTATTTCAGCTTGTGTATCAGTACTTTTGAATATTTTCAGAACATTCTAATAATACCATAATATTGCTGATAACTGTAATACAAAATTTTCACACCATTTCATCTCTAGTGTGGATCCCAGTGCAGCGATGGGGGTCGCCGCTGTAAAAATGGTGCCGTTCTTTGGGTGAAACATAAAACTGAGGTGCTGATATTCTTGAGTCATATCCTTGGGCTTCTTTTGAGAGAGTAGGGGTGGTACCCTGATGCCCTGGCTACAATCGGCCACCGTGGCCCTTTCATATCTGGCCTAATCATCCTGAATATCTAACTGGTGAATTCTCTCCTGCCCCTTCACCCCCTTAGCTACTGTGTAGTGAGAATATTGCTGAAGAATGGCTGCCGTCTCATCATCCAGGTGGGGGCTACACAGTCGTGGCACCTCATTGATTCTGTAAAGCACTCTTGGTTGTGTGTATATATATAAACAAACATTCATTAATTCATTTTGCTTTTTAATAGTTTATACACAAATTTCCTTGTCCTATTGAAGTTCATTTGGAAGTAATTTTATGATTTACTGATGGAACTCTATCAGTGTACAATGAAGTGAAGAACACCCTCATTATTTTGACACATCCATATTTTCGTTTTACCACTTGCCTATTCTGATTTCTTTGATCTCCCCATGAAAAAAATGTGAATGTGAATTTTTGGAATGATACTGGGCCCTAGACTTGAGACCAGGTCTCTTGCATGTTTGTAGCTTGTATACAGTCTTTCAGTTATGATAATCTGCAGAATTGGAATGTATTTGGCACAGCAGGGAAGCATCAACCCAACCTTAGCAATGTCAAAAGTTTTGCTATTCTTCGGTGTTACCTCTAGGTGGTGCTGCTTCTCCATTTTTAATGGAATTTACTAATAAATATTTAATTACGAAAGTAAAATATCAATTTATTTACTGCAGAGGGTAAGTACAGTAAACATTCTAATTTTATATTCAATCACAGCCACTCATTCCTTAAATAGATTGTTTCCAATTATGAATGGTTCACTGTATATATTGTATTTTCAAACAATTTCTTCAGGGATAATAAAAGTATTCTGATTCTGTATTCTACAAAGAATCATTGATTGGCATTAATTTATCTGGTGAAATCGTTTCACATTTAACAGTATTGTGTGCTTGACATTAGGCTATAAAATGATAGACTCAAGGTGACAAATTTAACCAGTTATTAGTCTTTTAACCACTTAGAAACAGTCCCCCTCATGTCAGTCTGCTCACCACTGGGAAGAGACTTTCGCAACTACTTGGGTTTAGAAAAATATTTTTTTTCCATCCCCAACGAAATCAGTTTCCCTAACTTTGGTGTTTTACCTGCTTTACCTTCAGCCGTTTGTCTTCTAGTATAAGTGTTTTACTTGGGTTTGATCGGACCCAGCAAAATGGTGTTTAACGGGACAGAACTCCTGTTACTTCTGCAGTTTTAGAGTTATTGTCACTCATTTGTGTGACGACCTAATTCTATGTAAAGTGTCACTGTTTCTCCTAAAGTATGAGAATCATTTAAAATATGTTCCTCCAAATAACACAATGGTACCCTATGAAGGCAAAAATGGAATGCTTAAACGATTCCCTGATTGATATCTGCCCTAGGTTTCTCTTTTGTCCATCACAGCTTTGATTGATATGTTCTGATAGTTGGTCTATACTTATTCACTCTTCCAAATATTTGCCATGTAAATATTCTGACCCCTGATATTTCCTTTTCACCACACACTGAGTAGAGTTAGCCATGCAAATTTCGCTTGCATGAGGGGAAAAGCCTTGTCCCTTTCTCTGTGCACAACATGCAATTAATCTGGTGGTCTTTGTATGCGTATGGTTACATAATCCATGTGAAGCTCTCATTACCTTTACTGTGTGGGTTTCAACCCCAAAGCCCATTGTAATGCTGACCAGCACTTTTTAAAAAGAAAATAAACATGCACAGAGATAGAAAGATAGATAGATAGATAGATAGTCAGTCCTACTCAAACTCTTGAAGGCTTACACATAGAATGGTGTATTTGTACTATTCTCTACATCAAAACTTCGCAATAACATATCTGGAATTTTGCACTGACCAAAACAGTATAATATTTTTCATTTATTTATATTTGTTGTGGGGGAAGGGGGCAGCTCTGTGGATTGGGAAGATCATTGGTCCAAATCCCTTGGTTGGCAGAGTGATCTCAAAAATAGGCCCTTGAACAAAGCCTTCACCCTCAATCACCCCAGGGACTGGTTGACCCTACGATCTCCTCAACGCCAGTTTTGACTGGTACTGGTATTTAATGTTGCCATCTCAAATTCAGTCACCTTAACTGGCAGTTATTAAGTAGTTTTCAGTGATCATGCAAAACACACTTTTAATTCATTAAAATTAATATAGGCGTGCATCAGTAGTTTTGACTATAGCATTCTCGCTTTCCTTAGGAGCCCAGTTAGGAAATGAGCCCATGACCCAAGTGTAACACTTTTAAAACGACATTTTTGCCATATTAAAACATGGAAAATTCTTAGTCATGCTACTGATTTGCATCCACATATAAACATGTTATGAATAGCTGTATCTTATAAGGTTGACTAACCCACCACGTCTCACTTTTGTTAATTTTTATGGCAATAAAACTTACTTGTACTGTTATTGTAGGCTACTGTATATTAGTGTTCTATTAGAAATAATTGCATTTTGCCAAATAACTGAATATTACTGTCACTTTTCCATACAAGCTATTGAAGCTACTCCTCTCGGAGATGTTCCTTTGGGGAAACAACATGGAGATTTTTGCAATGTTCTTGCCAGGTATCGCTCAGCCAGTCAATAGTCAAATTTAACGCTTGAATGAATTGATTTGTGAGTCTCTTTTTTTCACTTCACATTATGAGTGCAAAAATGCAAGTATTCAGCCTATGCAAGTAAGATTTCCCTCCAACCGGACAAAATTTACATTTGAGTGGGACTTCATTAGGGGGTGGCGTGGCGGTGCAGTAGTTAGCAGTGTTGCTGAGCAAGTCGCTGTTCCATGTGTGTCGAGTTTGCGTGTTCTGCCGGTGTTGTTGTGGGGTTTCCTCCAGTTTCCCCCCCACAGTCTCAAACATGCTGAGGTGAACTGGAGTTACCAAATTGTCCATAGGTGTGAATGGTGTGTGTGCATTACAATGCGTTGGTGCCCCATCCTAGGTTATTGTCAGCCTTGCACCTATAGCATCCAGGATAGGCTCCAGACCCCTGTAACCCTGAATAGGACAAGCAGGTACAGAAACTGGATGGATGGGACCTCATTACTTGACCAATTATACGTTTAGAGATTGCATAAAGAGTAGGCAACTCTTCTGTGTGAATAAATAAAGCCTCTTGTTTTTAATGCTGCGTGTATACCGAACAGGAGAACCCCTTTGCTAATATTACTGTACTGATGAAGCATAACGTGATAAGGTTCAACGATCCTCAGTAACCTGGCCGTTAAAGAACCTGCAGGTTTCTCCATATTCAGATGCTCATGAACACCCTCTATCAGAAGCGTGAAGACTCTGTTTACCCATAAGACTCATTTTGCCATCTCGGTTTCCCGCACGGATTTTAATATTTTTTTGTCGATGCGTTTTTAGCAGTCGTTTCACTGTTTTACCTGAAGTTAGACATGCATGCTCTGTGTTGAGTTAAAATGGTATTTTAGGACGGTTGACACAGAAAGCGATTAGAAGAAGAGCCGTATGAAGGTGTGACTGATTTTCCCCGTGATATCCTACTACACGGTACCGAGAAACCCCCGCAGCCTCGTCGCGGTGTCATTAATTCGTAGGCTGGGCTTATTCGCATATTCACAAGGTGGCGGTGCTAGATGTCCCGTAGGGTTTGGAGTGAGTGAGCGAAAGAAAGCAAGCCGAAGAGCTCTAAGAAGGGAGGAAACCTAATGTCTCCGTGCCTACTTTATTCTTTTTTCTATACGAAGACCCTGAAGAAAAACTCAACGTGAAAACAGTGCATCTTAGTTTTTTTTAATACTATTTTTTCAAATTTAGCATCCACTGTGTGTAAAGGCTGCAGGAGTACTTAGGGGCAACTCGAAAGAAGCTAAATTCTTAGTTTTAATGGGACACAGAAAACGTAAAAAAGTTGTTTACGATGTTCCTGCTTTACGTGCGTTTTAGGCTTTGAATTATTAAGATAAATTGTGAAATTCCGAGTACTATCCAGCTGAAATTTAAAGTGTTCTCTCAAAAATATCACAATTCTTTGGAGAAAACAAAAAATAGGGAGTTATGTTTCCTTTCATGGAGACTGGATCGTGAAGATGGATTTACTGTGTTAGACACTGCGGACTATGGATTTGCACGTCAAACTTTTATACAAATGATTTGACCGTCGAGCGCTGCTGTTTTCCACTTTTAAAAGGGAGATAATAACCGAATATTGTTTTCGAAAGGAAAGCAGGAAAATCTCACTTCGTTCACATAGAGTATGAAAATGTGCGTTTTGCTGCTGGGGATAGTGCTTTCGGGATGGTGTTTATTGCCCGGGCAGGGGCAGTCCAGCCCACGGCTTTGCCCGACTCCGTGCCGCTGCGACGGGCTGGAAGGTGCTGATTGCTCTGGGAGGGGGCTGCTCACCGTCCCGTCTGGACTAAGCGCCTTCACTTACTATCTGTAAGTATCACAAGCCGTGTATCTTTCATACAGCTGCAGACTGATGCAGCCACTACTTCGAAATAGCAGAAGTAGTAGAATGCATCTAATTTTTCATTGCTCAGCACCGTTTCATATTTTAATGTTAATTGCATGAGTTCAGGAATATCGATAATTTACATTTTAGCCTTTGCTGTTTCCAAAAAAAAAAACCTTGACACCAAGGATTAAAATGGGAACAAAAGGAACGAAGTGCAAGTAAGCAAACCTGGGACAGAAGACTGCGAAGTCTCCCTTGTCTGTTTCCTGATGTTTTGTTTTCTGCTTTTTTTTCTGGTGGTTATACAATACACTACCTTTAGATACACTACATAGATATTTCCATGTGAGGTTCATTACCCCACCCTTTCTGAGTATAATTTATTAGTGGCTAGAGGAATTCCTAATGTTCTGGTAATTCCCTTGAAGCAGGGAATACATTTCTATTACTATATAATTAGAATGAAATTAAAGCGCCAGTTGAGCTGCCCATTATCCAATTTTTTATTAATATCTTTTTAATTAAAAATATATTAGTCTCACACATGTATACATTGTCATTTATCATCAGATACATATAAAATGCAGCTTTAAAAATAATTATTTGAAAATTGCTAATTCATAAGACTTCGTCAGAGAGCAAGTACCAGGAAAATGAAGGGAAGCTGACCTTAAAATCTACTTTTTATGCAAGTGTGTCGCAACAAATCAAATGAATACATATATGTTTTTGGTGAATTCTGCAACCAATGATGTATTGTATACGATTTAACCATTGCTCAGCACCTTTTAATCTTTATAAGCCTTCTAAGAAATGTCAGTGAAAACAGTGGTGTGTGTTTAGTTTTTAAAGAAAATGGTACATAATTATTAGTCAGCACACTATCATTAGTGCCAAAAACAGCAACAGGCTTCTAACAAAAAGATTCAAGTCCGAATCCTGCACAGAAACTGCAGTTGAGCCCATGTGATACACTGTACACAGACTGCTTCCGCGAACTACTCAACTCTCTGCTTTTGTTGTTAGCTTGATCATTCAGCATAAATGTCTTTAAATATTGTTGTCTTTGCTTTGAAAAGCAAATCTGTCACATTAAAATAAAATCCTGGATTATCCTTTGTTCCCAAAGCTTCGCCATTGATCTGCACAGAATGACCATGCAAATCATGAGAATATCATCGTGCCCACATCTATGCAGAGACACCTTGATGGTGCAGTACATTCACATACACTTGGCACTCACCTTTCCAGTCACACCCAGGGAATGCACAGGGAAGCTCACAACAGGCTTTTCACAGACTCAGAAATGATTAGGAAGTCACTAATGCATTATAGCTTAGGATAAAATAGTTAAACAATAATGTCATCACTTGGGCTAAGATGCACTTTTACTAGATTATTTGGTCTTCCCATAAGCTTGGTATCCTCTAATGTGGAACGCTGTATATTTCTTTGTCTAATTATAAAGCATATTTTAAAGATTAATCATCATATTAGCTGGCTCAAACATGCACAGAGATTGTTGGCAAAGGGAGATGGCACGCCGGCAATCTATCACTCAATACCCATATTTGCAGAAAGTGCAGCCCCTTTTAATTTGAAACACTTTGTCACTTAGAATATCCAGATTCCGTTGTCTGTGTTGTCATTCCGTGAATAAGCCATGTTTCAAACATTTCACTTTTCAAATGTTTACACATTTTAATGCTGACTGAAAAGCCAGTTGGTTTTTCCACTTCTCTTGCAGACAAACTGGCACACTTGGCAGATTGCACTGGTGAACTGGTAGAACTGCACGATTTATTGGTTAATTATACACTATGGTGACTTTCAAGTTCTCAAACAGGATTTGTGCCATATTCTCTACGTTAGTGAAAAGAAGGTAGTTTGAATTTTCTTAAAAAGAAATACTTATAATATATACTTCATACAAATAATATAATGTTTACTTCTATGGAAATATATATATAACAGGGGCAGTAATAATATACTACATAAACTTTTTTTTCAGAATTTTACTTGCTGCAATATATTTTTATGAAAAATACCAAAAGACCATAAAGGCTGTAATTAACAATAACAGACTACATTTAATAATGTCTTTTTTCAATTACTTTTTGCCTTTTAATAATGTATTGCAATATTATAGATAGATAGATAGATAGATAGATAGATAGATACGTTATTAATCCCAAAAGAAATTTAGTATTCTCTGTAGGTCCAATAGCTGGTATTTTATTGTAGTTCAAATTTTCATTTCATAGGCCAGTTGTAGTCCGCATGCGAAGCCACATTGCAGATGCTAAGGTTAGTATGGGATTCAGTAAGTAAATTAAGGTTTTGGGGCTACCCAAGTCTTTCAGCACTATGACATTTGAAAGCTAGCGGCCTTGAAATGCTGTGTAATTAGATATAGCTAAATGTGCACCACTTTTTTTGTTACATCAGGGTTAATATGTACGTATTTGGTTTGGTAATATTTACTGTTTAGCCTCTCTGAGAGTCAGAAACATAGCTTGTAGGTCAGGACAACTGAAGTAAGAGAGGGGCCAAAAATGGGTGCAAAGCGAGGCAAGATTTACTTGATGACTGTTGTTGTTGTTGGGCATCACGGTGGATCAGTGTTGCTATTTGTAGCAGTTGGAAGATGGATCATGGGCGTAGATTATGGGTGGTTTATAACTCCCCCAATAATCAAAACCAGCCAGTACAACCCCCTGGGCCTTCTGTCAACCCCCTCAACGCTCAACCCAAACTTATGCCCTTGAGGTGGATGGATTATTAATATTATTGCTACTATTTTATTTTATTTTATTTTAACTTGACCACTGAGAAGATTATTTCAGATTTTTTAGCATGCTTGCTTTAAAGAGATGAAACACAAGAAATTCAATAATATAAATTCAATGTTCCATGCTTTCCCATTGAAAAAAGTCACCATATTAGATTTACCTTGATAGGGCAAGGACGCGCGCGCAAGAATGAGTAGACTTTAGTGAAACATTAGTTTGTTGACTGACTTTTAATTCAAGTCTGCTGTTTTATGCTTTTGTCAAAGAATATATAGCCACTGTTCTGTTCTTTCAGGTGATCAGCACTATTTTTCTGTGTTGCCAGAGAAATGGAGACGAGTCAAGGTCTAAATTTGTACATTGTAACATAAGTATTTTCTAAATGTTCAAACAAATCCAGCTGAGGTTTTAACTGGACAGCTATTGCTTCTATGTATGAATCACCAGCTTCAGTATAAGCAGGGATTGTGCAGGAGACAAAATCCCTAAGACTACAACTTGTCGTGTCCAATACTGAACACATGTTCAGCAGTAGGCAGCCTTTGCCAAGGAGTGCTGGACGAGCTAAGTCCAAACAAAAGCATTAGCTTACTTCTTTGCTCTTGCTTAAATTTCCAAGCTTTTGATACTTTCGCATAAAATAAGGGCGACGCCTGGAGCCAATTAAACGTCTGCCTACTCGCTCCTGGCTGGTTTATGCAGGCTGGCTCACAGCCTTTCTTACCAGGCGTGAATAAAAGCTTGCCGTTCATGTTGTTAAGCTGTACTGTCAAGCAGGAGGACCTGTGAGTGTCTCATGCAGACGGGCTTGGTCTTTCGGGGTAGTGCTGGGCCATCAGCTTGTCACGAACAGCTTTTTCAGATCAGAGTTGGGTGACGCATCTATTTCGAAGCTTTCAAACATCCGCGGAGTGGAGGGTGCTCAGCTGGATGCACAAAACAAACTTAAGCTTCGGAATTCCCTGGGAGAGAGCAACATGAGAGCAGCGGCTCTGTGGGTGGTGTTAGGTCAAGGGTCACGGATGTCTAATGAAGCATGGTGCCGCTGAGGCGGATCTTGCCTTGGATATTTTGAGATGGGATTTTGGGGGTGGGAGACTGTTCACTAAATACATTATTCAAACACTCTACAAATACTCTGGAGTGAGAAGCCTAAGAGTTCCACATACCTACGTTGTACATATAATTAATGTTCTGTTGCATACTTCACTCAGCTTGTGAAGGATGGCAGTGAGTCTGCATCCTGTAAAGGTGACTATGGAGTGAAAATTTTTTATTGTTGGTCTGGGGTATAGAAACAGCAGCTTTACCTGTCCCTATACCAGTAGATTTACAGAGAAATGCAGACCAGTACAGCTTTTCTACCAACTACCATTTTAATTGTGACCGATGAAGCCCTCTGAATGTAACAGGACATACTGTAAGACTGTTGCAGTTACTGCTGGGAAGCATTCAGCAGATTTGTTATGCAGACAAATTTTAGACACGATCATTAGTGATAGATCTGTGATGAGGATGAGAGTTATGCTGAGATTTTGACCCCTGCTTCTCATAACGAACTTCTGCAATGTTGTATTGGGCTGACATCCAATACAGGCTGTTCCTCTGTCGTGACCTGGTCTCCCAGTGAACCTGTAATGGATTAGTGGTTGGAAGATGGATGGTTGGATGGATGAGTGACCTACAGGGAATCCTGTATTGCTCATCCACATGTTCCAGTTGTATCATATTAACCAGAGGTGGATAGTTCAGGTCCAAAAAGTAAAACTCCAAACCAAGATTTTGTTTCAACCAATCAGTTGAGTATAAAAAGTCACAGTCACAGGGTGCTCAACTGGTTGTTTGAAACAAAACCTTAGTCTGGAGTTTTACTTTCTGGTCCTGAACCATCCAGCTTTGATATTAACTGTAGATTATTGTGAAATGATTTTGTTTAGCTTGAGATCAACCGATCAGAGGACCTTTTAAGTTTTAAGTCTCTTTGGGGACAAAATGAAAAACCTACGTACTGTGACACTTTTGTCACAATTTTCAGTAGTCCTCAGTAGATACTACGTTTAACGAAATACAGTGTGTTGATACCAGGGCAGATGGAAAGGATAAGTATGCCCACTGTTTTAAAATTCACTTTGGTATTGAGTTTGAAGGAATTGTTGTATCTATGGTTTTCCATTCCAAATCATCCAAAAATGCATAGATTAATAGTTCCAAATTATGTGTGCTCTGTGATGGACTGGTATCCCATCCAGGGTGTCCACTCCTTGTGCCCTGGGCTTCCTGGGGGGATACGTTCCAAGCTGTGATCACGCACAGAAAAAGCTGCTTTGGAGGGATGTGTAGATGGATGAATATGTTTCATAAAGGTGCTATATTAATTTTAAATATTTCACTCACATCTATCTACCCAACTTTCATCCAATACAGCAGTGTTTTCCCAGCCCTGACCCACAGACAGTCCACATTTTTGCTCCCTCCCAGCACCCAGAAATGTGGACTGTCTGGCAGGGAGCTTGGAGGGAGCAAAAACATAGACCGACTGTGCGTCCCCAAGGACTGGATTGGGAAACACTGCAGTATATGGTCCACTGGGTTTGCCTGAACCCTTTCCCAAGCAGCACAGGGCAGATGGCACGGGAATCCTAAGTGGCTATAGATAATTATAACATGTAACTATGTTGATTATTATGGGTGCCTCTTGCAATTACTGTAGTGCACGAATGAGGCCTTACTGTATTAGAATGCTGATCTGGAACCATTATCTGATTTTCAAACAGTGATGCAGTGCTGCCAGTGAACAGCTTAAAAAAAGGTATCATCTAGCAAATTTCTGATGCCTTTCCAATGCAGCATTTTGCTGCATTCAAAATATAACTCAAATATGTCACTTCTCCCAGAACGAAACAGGAATACTCTGTTCCATTGAGTTTTCCAATTAAATTAAATGGTGCTTAATTAATATCCTGCAGCTGTGGTTCGTCTCGTTTAAATTCACTTCACTTTATCAGATTACTTTGCAGGACAGAGGGATATTATTGTAAAAAAAGTACAATAAGCCAAGATAAATATGTATTATACTTGCAAAATAATCTGGAAGACATAGCTTGGCAGGAAGGAAACGTGAATTAAATACAAATGCATGAAATCCAAGTGTGTGAGAGTGTGTGTCTGGCTGGGGAGGAGGGAATGATGTCCACTGTGCATTCATGTCAGCTTAACCTTTACTGGCAGCTGCAATGGGGCAGAACTGCCTCACAAAACAGGTGAAGGGAGGGCCGTCTCCTCAGGGGAAATAATGGATGAGGAAATAGCATATTTTACTGCTTGATTTGGTGTTCAGCATGTCTCCATACCACGTCCACCTCATCCAGAAAGAGACAGCAAAGGAAGAAAGGGGCTGAGCAATGGTGGCTTCATGAACGTACAGGGGGTGTATTGTTCTTGTCTTAATTAAAGGCTTTTCAGCAAAAAGTACAGAATGAGAGTAAGTGGAGTTTCAGGCCCATTGTTATTCCACTCCACTGGCTCAGCTCTTTGGCCATCCATTGGTGCATTCTGTCCGTTTTAAACTGAATCACTCTTTTGTTCTTGGTCAACAGAGGTGAAAGAGGCTGGACTTGCTCTCTGTCTTTCTCGCTCTCTTTCCGATCCATCGTTGGTCGGGCGGAAGGTTAGCAGAGGTCGAGGCCACTGGTTTGCTTTTTCTGGGGGGGGTGGTGTAATTCTGTGGTCTACGTTGTGCTGAAATAGGCGATTTCCTGTTTCGTCTGAAGGTGTCCGCACAAGGTCCTTAAGCAGCAGTGCAAAATCTTTGCACATGCTTGCATTACATTCACAGCAACCAATTTTCTGCACTTTATACTGCTGGCAAAATTTTACCTGGAGTAAATAATGCCCTGTTGATGAATTACCATAGAACATCTATGTGCTTGTATGACTTGTGACTGTGGAAAAGAAGAATGTAAGTTTTTAGTAAATCAGATATATTGATTTGCTTGGTTCTTTGGAGGAAAACCTGTTTAAAACAGGCATATCGTGCAATTTTTCTATAGACGACATATGAGGGCTGGGCGATTCATCACATTTTTATTTCGGTTTGGATTTTGACTTCCAAAGCTTATCAAAACAAAATGATTGAGATAAAGCAATAACTGCACTGCATTTTGTTTGCAATGATACTCCCTTTATGTCATGTTATACATGCAGTACGCCCCTTTTCCAGTCGCTTTTTATTTATTTCTCAGTCAAGTTATGTTTAGAGTTCAGAGAAATCAACTGTTAAAAGAAAAAAAAGGTAATAAATGTATGATGTTTCCAGAGTTAATGAGTAATTGTGTTAAATAATCGTGATCTCAGTATTGACTGAAATAATCGTGGCTATAATTTTTGCCACAATCGAGCAGCCCTAGGATATATCCATAGTCAGACAGACAAAGTATAAATTCAAAGGCAGGGGGCAGCTGTTCCCCAGTTTAACTGACCTCCTTTAGGCTGTTCTGTACATGTGTAAAACATTGTTTTTTGAATAAAGTCTGTCTTGCTCAATCAAATTTTCACAATAATGTACAATGCACCAGTCAATACAGGCATGTAAGTACCATGTCTTTTCCAAAGTCCTTTTAGAAAATGATTAAACTGCATGTTTTCTACCCCTATGTGGTTGCATCTTGAATTGTGACTCTTCAGCTTCCTTTACTTCTGAGCAGTTGTAAACATTTACTTTAGGCTGCCACAGATGGAGGATATCAGAGGAAACACTGATCTGCCATATGTTGCTATTTTCATGTAAAGACAGGAATATATGATAGGAACTCTTTATGTATCCCATGTTAACAAAAGCAGCTCTAAAATGCTTTAATTTGTTCTCGTTCTAATTTTTTTTTTTTTAAGTAATTAATTGTCATTGTTGACACACCACAACGAAATGTGTTCTCTGCATTTAACCCATATGTGACAATGTGACATAGCAGGGGGCAGCTAATTCAGCACCCGGGGAGCAGTACCTTGATCAGGGTACCTCAGTGGTGCCTTGTTGGTCTGCGATTCGAACCTGCAATTCTTCAATTACAAGTGTGCTTCCCTAACCATTAAGCCACCACTGCCCACAAAAACAGCACTACCCCCTGTGAGGATCGAACTCACGACCTTCAGATTATGAGACTGACACGCTACCTACTGCGCTAACGAGGCTGGCATTAGTGAGGAAGGCATATTGAAAAAAATATAGAGCTGTGTCCAAATTCAGGGGCTGCCTCCATCCGTCAAACAGAAAGCGTTGTCAAATCGGATGGTCTGTCAATCACCGGCTTTCCCCATTCGTACCTTTGAGACATGAAGCGTCGCTCCTATCGCCAAGTCAGGACATACCCACTTAACCTCTGCGCAATGAATTTTGGGATATGTTTGGCTGCAAAGGGTCCATCCGGGGGCATCCATCGCGACTTGCCAAAAGGAGGACGCATTTCTAGATCACATTTGAAGGAGCCTTCGAAATGGGACAGCCTTGTTGCGTCGCTGTGACACAGCTTTAGAATGCAACCTTAGACGGATGCAATCCCTGAATTTGGACACAGCTTAGAACTTTAGAAAAAAATATGCTTAAGATTATATATATAAACATTTCAACGAGGAATTTATTCACAACGGCTTTTAATAAAATGGGGCAGGTGTACCTTTTAGAGTGCTTTGGGATATTTTCAGTACCGTAGTTAATTGGGGTGGTGTGTAGTTCAGTGGGTTGGACTAGATCTTTACCTATGTCTGGAAGGTCATGGGTGCAACATCATTTCACCATAAAGCCCTTGAACAATGCCCTTAACTCCAATTCCATGGAGGCTGACTAAATAAATATAATGACTGCAATTGTTTATTCATACATGAAACAACTACTACCAACTGCATAATGTAGTAGATAATTTCTGCCTGGAAGGCAAGACACTTATAGGAGTTTCTCTCACACTCTGTTCGTCCCTTTCCTTTCCATATGGTGTGGTTTACAAGCAAGATCCATTTGTTTAATCGTATCAGAAACCATGAAAAATGTATCACACCCTGACACTTCACATGTGCTTTTTTCATGAGTAACAATTTTTTTAATGCTGAATACAGTTGTCATGATTAATTATATTAACACTGAAAAGCTGACTTAAAACGTCCACAATGCGTAATTGTTCATAGTAATGTTTATAACAGTTTACAGGCCACAGTTGCCTAGAATATATTTTCTGAGACCCAGTGAAACCTTTTGTCATTGCTATGAAGTTCAAACTGAATAACTTAATTAGTGACTTGGTCAATAAGGGACTTGCTGAAGCTCATCAGGTCATTCCAAGATCATGTTATTCCAAGATCTCCGTCTGTGGTCCCCACCATGTCAACACTGCTTGAGCAATCGTTCCCTTTTTTTGTTAACGTCTCTACTGGCCAGGAGAGCTGCATCCAGCCCTGAGGAAAGATGATTTTCCCAGGCCATTTAATTCTGGCATGTGGCCTCACTCCTAAGGATTGCAACAAACAGCCATCCTGCAGTGCATTTCCCAAAATACTCCCATTGGCAACTTACATGGTTGGACCCAATCAGTTGTAGGGTTCCAACTAGTGTGTGAAATATCCGTCAATATTCGGGGGGGTCCCCATCTCCATATTGTTGCGCAATATGATCTTGAGACCCCCTTAAATTTTGCTTTTGAGGCTTACGGGGGGTCTCATGGGTTAATCGGGGGTGTCGGACCCCCTCGACCCCCCTGTATTTCGCACACTGGTTCCAACTATGTACGTTGCTAAAGTAGTTAGCAAGTATGCTTTTGGGAAATGCACCCTTATGTTGTCACCATAGCAGAATGTATTTGTGGGACCACCAAGGGGAGCGTTGAAATAGGAGCCGCAGATACTCTGATGGCACAGGGAGGCCCCACGCACCACTGAAACAGCCGTGTGGGGGTATTAAAAAAAAATGGCATAGAGCCTTGAGCACAAACTAGGTCCAACTTGTGTGCAGTGTTATCATACTTGTGTACACAGAAGCAGTGATGACCTCCATTCGTTCGCTTGCGTAGGACGTTCAGTCTCCTCTCTCCAATACACTGATATATATTTTCCTGTCTTGAATCTAGGCATCAGTTCATAATCAAGGTTAGCACAAAACAGCTTGAAATATGTAGGTATTATGCACTAGCCTTAAAGTAACTGCAAAGTAGAAAATAGAAAATATTGAAACAAATTAAAAAAAACAAAATAAAATTTTGATTTTTAAAAACAGCTCTTGTTTTAAGGGATTTCAGTTGACCGTTAAAAAAACTTAATATTATTCACATCATATATTATATGTGTCATGTCCTGCCCACCATGTCTAGCTAACCCTCCTGCCTCCTCCTTGGCGTGGCCCTACAAGCCGCGTCTGGTTATTGTTTGTCTTACCTCTCATTCCTGCCCTCGTGTTAATCGCTCCCAGCTGCCTCTCCCAGCTGCCTCTCGTTTGCTCCCTTGTTGTATTTATGTGCTTCCCATTCCTGTGTTTCCCAGACCTGTCATTGACGTTGTACCCTTGTGTAGCTTGTGCCTGCCTTCCACTGTTACCCCGTTCTGATTCCCCAAGATCCTGCTTATTTTCAGTTTTGTACTTTTCTGTTTAATAAATCCCTCTTGGTTCATTAATTCCACTTGTTCCCACATCTTTCGTCCCACCGGATATATCAATATGTATGCATAAAAAAATTACTGTTGCAGTCATTCATTTATAGTTGTATTATCTTTATTATTTAAATATGTCCTATTCATATTTTACCCAAGGAAGCATTTTAGCAACTTTTAGTCTCCTTCTCCCCACACAAGACTTTCTTTCATCCTGTTGGGTAGCCTGGTTTCTCTTTCTTGCTGGGAATGACCCCTCATGTATGAAAATGGTCTAAGCTGCCTGCTTGCCTGCCTCTCAGTCAGCACCATCCCTTCCTGAGAGTCCGGCTAAGTGTCACACTTTGAGCAGAACTCAGCTTTTCAGTGCAGCAAAATCTCCCGTCAAACAGACAACAGCCAGTGACTTATCAGCATCTGTGGAAGACTTTAGTTCTTTTGAAGCAGTGGCTTTCCTGTAAATTCTGTCAGTAAAAGGCCAGTAAGGTCCAGATCTCTGCAGAGAGGTTTAAGCGAGGCGCGATTACTGCTGGTGGCTTATTCTGGGATTGCTGTGTGGCTTTGAGGGTTTAGAGTCTCGTGTCTGGAAAGTCACTGATTTGAGTCATGTGGCTGGCAGATTTATCATGTTACTGTTGGGCTCTTGAGACCCCAAATATGCTATCGGGGCACTGAACCCAAGACTCACCCTCACCTGAATGCAGTGTGTGTCGCATAGCAGAGCCAGATGGCATATGCAAAAACTAAATAATTCCAATTTACTTATCCTTGTACAATGGGCAATAAAGTCTAATTTTCTTGGTGTAATCCTCTGCAACATGCCAAAATAAAAGTCTTCCAAAAAAAAATCTGAATTTTAAGCACTAAATTAGTTACACAACATAACAATGTCACAAAAAGGCTCTGATCAAATGAACAATGGCTGACTAGTCACAAAAATACAGCAGGAAAATGGCACTGTGGGATTCCGTCTTGAAAAGACGTTTGAATCTGTCCTAAGTCTCTTCTAGTTATCATTTTTATGTGTGATTAAAACTCACCAGTAAGTTTGAAGTTTGAAGCCTTAAATCATCTCGTGGCAGACTTTATGTTACTTTTAATCTAACACAGACACTGTATGACACTGGCACTTACTGCCATTTAATTGTGTAGCCGCACAGCTGACAGTCGTACAGCTAATTCCTTGCGCTTGAATGAGCACAGAAACACTGACAACGGACTGACAGGCGGCAATATTTTGACGATTGGCAGCAATATGCTGTAACTAAAGAGGGACAGGTGTGGCCCTCAAAGCCATCCTCCCGAAGACCTCCCGTAAGATTCAGCCCGCATTTGTGCCAACATGTAGCAACTATCGGCTTACGCAAGTCTCATGTCGGTGAAAAAAATCCTTGGATCTCGCCTGCATATTTCTCATGCTGCTACATGCCTGTTGCTGCCGTTGCTCATTCTAACAAACGTGACCCTGTCATACTTTCTGACTGTGTTTTTTTGAGGTTATGGTGTCAATACACACTGAAATGTAATGGTGTGCATGGTATGCGCTGTCATCCCCTGAAAACGTCCAAGAACTAGTAGGTGAAGACGGAGTAAAAGCACAGACACTACCTATTACAACTGCCCACTGTTGGCGCAGAACATGTCTGATGCCTGGGCAGAGGATGGGAGTGGTTATGTTAAACGCTTAAAGTTGTCAATCAGTTGGTGTTGAGGTTGTCGAGCAACATCTTTCTTTCATTCTTTTTTAGCATCTTTCGGTAAAGCCATTTGTGTGGGCAGACACTGCTACTGTTTTGGTGTATGCCATGGCAACTGCTAACGGTTTCAAATGACCCATTTCAACATATCCCCAAAATCCTGCAACATTCTATAAATGCTGCTATCCCTATTTCCTGCTTGTACAATAGAACAGTGTTACTCATCCTTCTAAATTAACAAGTGGGCTGAATCATGTATATCTGACATCCGAAACTAAGCTATGCTATGGTATGTGTGGCAGTGTGTGTGTTTTAAACACTCAAATGATTTTAATCGGGAGCCAATTACCAGCCTAATTTCTTTTATTCAGCAGTACAGTATTGTGCTCTGTTATGTAATAATAGTATGAGGAAAATACATTTTTGCATACTTTAAATTGCATACCAAGTCTGTGTCCTTTTTTACAGGGACATTAGCATGAACAACATCACAGAACTCCCAGCAAATGTCTTCAGAAACCTCCCCTATTTGGAAGAGTTGTGAGTATTCCCCTGCCTTCTCACAAAAGCAGACCTTAGTCATCGTCTTAGTCATAGTATTTGCCAGGTTTAGATGTAATATAGCATCGTTTTTATGCAATGGTCAGTTGACACATTCAAATCAGTGGCTTGTCAGAGGCTGAGACTCTTATGATTGACATTTCTAACCTTGAGTTATTTAGGATTCATAGTTCAACTTTCTGAACCGTTGACATAGTCATTTTGAATCATTTTCAGTCTTGGAAAGTTATTGGTAAGCTATTATGTGAGTATAAGGGTACTGTGTGTTTGAGAATTCAGGAAATATTTTTATGTCAGTCAGCTGATATTACCAAATCATTGACCTCTTACCATTGGAAAAATAAAAGTCATTTTGGCTAGAGATTGCTAACAGCCACTGGTTCTTTTTAGAAGCATCCATGAGGTGCACCTTTCAAACCTAAGCCACTTCGCAGTGTTCTTTGGCAGCCGCAGTAGGGTATCTGTATGAATTGAAGTAGAGGAACACCTGGGCCTTCTTCCTCCACACAGGAGGTTGCAATTAAGGGGAAGTGCTGAGAACAAGCTTGGCAGTGAATGGCAGCCACCTTGGGTGGCATCCAGGGAATTAGCGGTCATGGGGTTTGCAGTTGTACTCAGGTTGGGCTTGAACTAGCAACCTTCTGATGGGGGCACAGAAGCTTTGACCAGTGAGCCACACAGCCCCCCGTAGTTAATTTGCTTCCCAGTGTTTCTGCTTCCTCAACACCTACCTTTTCTTCTGCTTTAAAACAATGTTAACAGCAGGGCGAAATGTTATAAAAAACAAAAAAACAAAGTGGTTTTCCATTGGTATGCAGAAGAATTTGCATTCTTGTTGTAGTGGCTCACCTGTAAACTTTGAAACTGAACTTCACCTTGGACGGCTGATCATCATAATCTGAGTAAAAAAAAATTGCTAATCTGGCCCATGTTGTGACATCGTAAAACAAACAAGACCAGTTCTGATTCATGGTGGCCTTATTTTTGGAAGATACGGTGGAAAAGTTTTTCCAAACACAATCAGTTCTCGCTTTTCAGAACAATGAAGTCAGTTCACAGTGGTCGAAATACAACATCTCTGTCCATTCCTGATTCAGAGACGCCTTTCATGGCTGCCAGACCCATTTTAACCTTCTGCTTCACAATCTGGAATGCAATCTGGTTTATGTCATGAAAGTTGGAAAAAAGGCCACTTCGCACATACAGTAGAGCTCCAACATGCAAATTCCCTCGGGAAGTCTAAGAACACTGGGGCTTTCTACCAGGAAACCGCACAGCAAATTCTAATCAGCTGTCCCTGAAGGAGTGCAATTTGTATTTGACCTCAGGTTCCTCTGCAGTCAACATTATTTACACAAATTGTTAATTGCCTGCCTCAGTGCAACTTGGGGGGAAACTTTACCTAGTTTTACCCAGGTCTTAGCTTTGCATTCTGGAGTTGTTCGTTTTTTCGTCTTGAGCCGAGCACACAGCTAAGCAGGTGAGAAAAGCTTGCTTTCATGTCATTTGCTTTTACCACGGGTATGATGGAAACGGTGCTGGAATCCACATGGATGCATCGGGCAGCCTGTTGGCATACTTCTGTCACACCTCACAGCTGGTTGGCTGACTTTCCAGCCCCTGAGGTAAGAACATTCCTTTCTTGGTAGTCACACAGGTCTCCATCCCGCTCAGCTCTGTCCGGCTCCCCTGAGTAACACAAAGGAGACTGCTTGCAGTGCTGACAGAAATATGGCAGGAAATCGTGATCTGTAGTTCTTTATGGGGTATGAAGTATAGGAGAAGTGCCTGTTCAGACACAAGGTGGAGGGCAGTGTTATTTTTTTCTTTTCAGGGGTGGGGGCAAAATTTTCCACAACAAGGGAAGAACGCATTCTTCTCTGTTAAGCCTTATGAGACATGTCCTGACATTTTTTTGTGGAGTGGGGGTTGGGGTGTTTTTGAAATGAGAGTGAAATGTAATTATATGGTTTCACAGTTTGTTTCTCTGTACTTTTAATTTCTCTGTCTCTGTGTCATCAGTATGTTATGAGATTAGTGCTCTTTTTTAAAAAAAAATATAAATAAACTTAGGTATTCTTATTTCATATTTCGTATTTCATAAAAATATAGGCTTTTATTACACATTCTAAATTGTAAACAGTCTTCAGAATGTAATGAGTTAAAAGCTAATCAGTTGGTTGCAGTTGGATTCAAGAATAATCATTATATACTTGTGTGTATTGCTATAAGATTTAATTTATCTCAGAACTTGAAATTGGATGAATTGTGGCTCCTTGGGTTAAGATGTGCCTGTGATCGGAAGGTCTTCGGTTCCAATCCCGTGGTCACTATAGTGATCCCACCATTGAGCACTTCAGCAAGGCACTTAACCCCAATCGCTCCAGGGACTGACTGACCCTACTGTCTCAGTTGTGCATTACTTTGGAGAAAGGCTTCTGCTAAATAAATGCTGTACTTCTGTAAATTCGTTTTGTAAATGGGACAGGAATTGCAGTAAGAGAAAGTGACTTTGCCTGGCAGATCCTGGAGGATGGTTGCCCATTAGCAGATGGCAGCTCGAGACTCCCAGTGTAGTGCAGTGCAGCACAGGCATGCGGCACGTGGGAGAGCCAGCACACGTGCCTTAGGGTGCTATGCGGTATCTGGCATGCTCTGAGTTTACACCAGAAATGACCCAATGAAATGAGCCAAACCCAAGCCTGTGCCTCTTTAACGTAACCATAAGCTTTCACAAGTATAATTTAGCTATTATTGGGAGCCATAATTCTTTAAACTGTGATATGTTTGTCATGTGAAATTTTAGGGTGAGGTTTCTTCACTATAGGAGCCCTTGTCATTTGAGGATCAGTCGTTGGACATGTGTCCTATCTTTTTTTTTTAATATGCTTTCTCTAGCAAGATACGAAGAAGTCTTTAGTGTAGGAATATTGACAAAGTCAAACAGGTTCACCTAGAACTCAGAGAAACTGAAACATTAGTGACACGCAGTTAGCACTTAAATGCAGTGTTTTGTTTTTGACTATCAAGGAGTTAACTCTGCTGGTAAGTGGAGTGGAAAATGTGACAGGAGGTTTAAAGACAGTGCTCAAAATCAGAGTGTTTTAAGAGGTTCTCCCTGAAGCTACTTGCCAGACAGTCTAGGATGAAACACCATTCTGGTTTCTACCTGATAAAATGGCACTGGATATTCCAAAAATGAAAAAAAAGTATAGAAGCGTGTTCCAGATTGTACATTCTGTCTTAGCTTTATAGAAACACTGGTGTCCAGGAAAAAATACATGCATTTCAGTTTCAACATAAATGTTACATTCACTTTGACGATTATCAACATTGTTAATGAATGCAAAACTAAGTAACACATGCCAGTATAATTTCAGCAGCAGACAATGCCTCTATCTTCCAATCATGGGGGGTATATGTGCCACAGAGTTCATGTGCACACTTATGTACACTCTGAGCAATTTAGAGACACCAATTAGCCTAACCACATCTCTTTGGTCTGTGGGTGGAAACTGGAGTCCCCAGAGGAAACCCAGGAAACACAGAGAGAACTCCAGACACAGATTTGAACCCCCCAAGCCTGGAGGGGGAAAGCAAGAGCGCTAACCACTGAGCCGTCACTGACATGGTCAATTTCCAACAAATCCCTTATTATTAATTTCAGTAAGCCTGACCATTGTGCAGCTGTAAATTTGACTTTTGCACAAGTCGGGAGTAAAAGATCTTAAAAGTGGACTGTAAGAGGTGAAAACGCTGGAATGAATGTGACTGGGACAGATGTTTTCTGTTTAATTAGCATTACTGTATATTAAATTGATTTACATGTGAATTGGTCAGTTGTTTATGGTTTTGTAGTATTCATTTGTGTTACACCAAATTCATTGATTGTGGGCACTCCATGTGAGAATGTAGTTGTGTTTAATGTAAAGTGTGAATTTCTGTCTTTTCCTCATCAGGCGGCTGGCTGGGAATGACTTGACCTTCATCCACCCTGAGGCTCTGACTGGACTCCACCAGCTTAAAGTCTTGTAAGTTTTCATTTAATACTAATGGTAATAGAAAAACTGTTACAATCCATTAACCATGTCTCTTCCTAGATGACTTTGATGGAAAAAATTTGGCTTGTTTTTATAACTTTTCTATGACGTTGGACCTGCATGAATTGTGGGTAGGAATTGCACTTTGACATAATTTTGAAATAAAGAATGAGTAGTTGTTTTATATAGGAATCTATCTCCCGTATGTTAACAGCAACACGTGGTTCTTTTTAGAAAACCATTAGGCATGTATTACTCATATAATGCCCAGTTTAAGTTACTGCTTTGGGTACTGGTCCTGTGCTGTCAGCAAGCTTATGACTTGCATCGCAGGGATTTTTAGCTTTTTTGTATTGTTAGCTATTTACCTGCCATGTTTACTGTCAGTGTGTCATGGCAGTCATATCATTTTCTAGCGAGTATTGGGTCAGTTCGCTAACTCTCCAAGGCACAAAATGAACGTCAGTTTTCAAGTACAAATGATGAAGTGTTGAACTTGGGCGCACGGAAATGAATTAGGTTAAAGGTGGAAATTCTCAAGCGCTTTACCTCCTCCCAAAAATATGTTGCAATTTTTTGACATACTTGCCACTGGATGCTGAAATATTTTACACTCTCTGGTCAAGATTTTGTTGTGTGCATGTCTTTGTGAACATTTGATTGACCACACAAGTTGAATTTTAACTTGTATTTTCATTTGTAGCAATATTTTTAATGACATGAAAGTAAAACAGCAAGTTGTGATCATAGCCATAATACGCCGGAACCTCTTTTTATATGTTACTGTACTTTTGCTGAAATTATCAGATAAACTAAGTAAAAGTCTTTGGACGGTATAGGAGGCGTAGGGTACAAATGTGTGAAATGGTGGCTCGTGAAAAGCCTCGGAAATTTCAATTCAGGATTATGAGGATTATGACTTTTCTTATGACATTCGAACTCCGAATAAGTTTGGCACAAATTGTGGATGTTTTTCTCAGGATTCATCTCTGCCTTGTGTTACACCAAGTTAACTCCGCTCGTGAACATTTCCGAAGCATGCAAAGTAGTTCGCCTGTCGTAATGCCAAGTATATACAGCATGCTCTTTGTGTCCTGAACATATTTTTTTGTAGCATCTTGAACAGATCAGTCTCTACAATGCTTGGCATGGCTGCCATAGCCATGTGGATGACATAAAGTCAGCTTGCTGTGAAAGGCAGGTCCTGGCCGGCATGAGGATAGGGTGAACACCCATAAGCCTCTGCTCTCATTATTCACCCCTGTAACAACCATTGCTTCTGCACAGAAAGGAAAACAATGGACTTTAGTGCACTGTAGCGACACCCAAATGGACTGATAAGGGAGAGGAAGGCAGATAAACCAGCTGTGTTCAGTCATGTGACTTAGCATAGTCAGGTGACATTGCCAGGAAGGGACCAGTGTAGTTTTGAGTAGCCAGCAGTCAATCCATCACACTTTGTTCTCAGAAACTGACATCTTTATGCATAATGGGAATCACTGGTAATCATCAATAATATGCATAATGGGAATCAAAGGTAGGGGCAATGCTGTGACTGAAGATGTGACGCTATCTTTTCAGAATGTTGCAGAATAACCATCTGAAGACTGTGCCCAGCCTGTCCCTAAAAGCCCTACCCTCACTCCAGTCTCTGTAAGTTATCTGACGACACTCTCCACTTCTGTTGGCTCCTGGTCATCCAACAACGCGGCTCCGGGGTTCTCTGTTAGTCTCGTTTTCATAGGAGCAGTGCAGGGGCAAAGTTCCATGGCTGCTTAAAGCTCTGCTCACAAGGCATTTTCATTTGTGTTTAAAATATCTTATGTAGGTGATCACTCTGGTATAATGCTACTGTAACTAATTCTATTGTTGAAAATTGTCATGTAAATCATAGTAAATGTTGTTCTAATGTACTCAGATTTAAATATTCTAAGCTGGTTTTTATTGTTCTTGTGTTCTAATGCATTACCTTCCATTACATTTCATGTATTTAGCCAAGAAACATGAAGTATTCATGGATTTCAAGTTGGATAATGAGTTGAAATCGAAATTGGTGGTAGGATCTTAATGATAAAAACCCACATGGATACCTAATGAGATGTTTTCTATGTATTCATTGCTCAATGCTATAGGCAGTTCTTTTACATGCACCTGAATGGTATTTATATTCGCCCACTGCTAGCCAATGAGTGTGTCCCCTGTGCATTGTGGTCCATGGGTTTGCGCCTCTCATCCACACAGCAGAATGGAAGCTCGGCACCCTTGATCCAAAAGCAACCATTCATTCATTATCGCCCCACCAGATCTTCTCCAAACCAGACTGCATGTTTTTGCTCCGCTTCTTTGTCCCCCTCCTCATGGCAGATGTCTCTGCCCCCTCCCTGAGGGCTTCAGCTTTATAGCCGGAGTAATATGTTTTGGCAGACCAAAGCTAACTTTGTACCAAGCCTCTGAGAGTAAGCTGTCTGTCAACACTACTGTTTTGTTCATTCTGGCATGGACTGAGAAGGGATTTTTTAAATGAGAAAGCAAGAAGGAGGAGAATAAGGATGAGCAGAAAGCAGGAGTGTTCCCCAGGCTTTTTTAAACAAATATTAAAACCCTAATATGCACGCCAGATGTGGTGGATTCCAGTCTGAAGATAAACAGTGTTATTATTGTTGAAAACTGACTGAAAGGCAACATTTGGCAATGGGCTTAGACTGATGTAGCAGTGTTCGTGTAGTAAGTAATGCTTATTATTCTTAGTAATGTATGGCCCTTCTTTCTGGAGAATTTGAGAAATGTTTTTTTTTGTACTTCTTGAAGAAATGGTTAGTGGTTTAATCCATAAAGAATTTGAAAGCCGTTCTTGTTGGTGTGTTTTTAAGAATGTTTGACAGTGTTTTGGAGTCCATGTCCTGTTTAGGGGAGGAAATCTGTGTCGCCCTGCTGAGAGGTCATTATGCCGCAGGGAAAAGAAAATGGTTGCCATTCACAAGCAGGAAATCATTTGGCTTCAGTTTTCTGGCAAAGATCATCATCCTTCATTTTGGTGGGGCAGCAGAAACCACTGAGGCAGGGATATGTCTTGTCTGAATCCACTGCTTGGGATTTCATTGCACTTAGATGCTGAGTAATACCCAGGATGAGCATACCTTCTCAGTGAGGACAGAGTCCCACACGTATGTGAATGTCTGTTTCAGGTCACATGACAGGTGCCTTTATACTAGTAATCTGGTTTTTACAGAGCTTTTAGTAAGATTTACAGGTAATCATCATGACGGTGCCTAAGTTCAGGCAGAAATATTTCTATCAGCTTTTGGTGGAAACCTTATACACTCTGTATTGTATAAAACCTGCTGTAATTTATGCATTTTACACAAAATAACACTATATTCCTCTGGGGATATGTTTTTATTGAGTAAAATGTGGTAAGTACAGTGGACTGAGGCTCTGAACTTCAGAGTGCCTTAACCTTCTGCTTAACTGCACTTGCAGTTATGATCATGGCCTAAGAGGTGTCATCTTTTTACAGGCGTCTGGACGCTAACCACATCACTGTGGTGCCAGAAGACAGCTTTGAGGGCCTGCCACAGCTACGCTACCTATGGCTAGATGACAACGACCTCTCAGAGATCCCTGTTGGACCACTTAGCAACTTGGGCAACCTTCAAGCGCTAACCTTGGCCTTAAACTGCATCTCCTACATTCCTGATAATGCCTTCACCAATCTCTCCAGTCTGGTGGTTCTGTTAGTTTCTCTTCACTACTCTCTAAACCATTTTTTTACTTTTTTGGAATTTTAAACCGTATTATATATTTGAAGGCATGTGTCTTTTAAGATGAGTAAAAGTACATGGCAGTTAGGAGTGATAGATATGGCAGCTAACCATATTTTTCCTTATAAGGCATTTGCACAACAATAAAATTAAAGAAATTGGGAGGAACAGCTTCAATGGACTGGATAATCTAGAAACGCTGTAAGTATCTCAGCATCAGTATTTTTTTTGGAATTTGGTATCTGTGATTGATCGTGCTGTCAACCATGTTTTGAGAATTCTCCGGGATGCACAACAAGCATCTCTTACCACTTGGTCCCATTTTTATCTATTTAGCTATATGCTCTTTACCGCAAAATTTTGAAATGTTTAGACAGCACACCAGAAACAACAAGGGCAACAATACAATTTTGGTTTTCCCTGTGGGTGAGTTCCGTGGCATTTCTTTTTGTGAAACAATTGAAAGGAAATTAAACTAACAGCACCGTCATCATCACCTCCCCAGTGCTTCTCTTGCTGAGGAGTTTTGCGGTAACTAACAGATTACAAGTGCAATTTATTTTACAGAATACATTTTTGAATAATGTCTTTTTTGGTCTTCCATTTTTATATGTAATCCTTCTAAGTTTAAGTTCTGGGTTTAAGGTATTACAAAAACATCACTTGACGCAATGATCCCCGTCAGTCTGGGAACTGTTGGGATAGTTTTGTTTGTTCCAAAGATGATGAGACAGAGCTCAGTAGGACATTATTTCTTCCTCACTGGAGCAGGACATTGGTGTATCAACTTCCTCCAGTAATTTCTGCCAAGATAAGTACTGTGTAGTCCGAGATTGCTATCGCATTTCCTATTTCTTTTTTTCATTTCCTCCTGCAACGCAGTGGATGTAAACGTCTCAACATCTCCAGCCTGGGGTGGTCAGAATACATCTAGTGCCCCTTTTTACAAAAAAATAATTCATTAAAATGTGATCATATTTCAGATCGTATATTGGATAATTCATTCAACAGAATCATCTGAATAACAGAAGGTGTCTGATTTCTGAGGCCTGGAACCAATCCATATACTACTAAATAAAATAGTATTTGTGTTTAGCATGTGACTTGATTAACTTGTTCAAAATCATTGCTTTATTCTTCATAATGTAATATAAAAGGAAGTATGTCATTTGTTTGAAACCTGGGCTGTGAGTATTTAGCCCTGTACTGGTTTTATGTGCTTACTTAATTCTATTACCAGCATAACATTCAATATCCATCTAATTTTCCATCAATTCATATATTTTGGCACATTTCTTTCAGCCAAGGCTGAATATTATCTAACATGAATAGTGAATGATGAATGTATAATACACATTACACGGTAGAGTAACCAATGTGAATAATGGCTACTGCCACCTTAGCAGAAATACTGTAAGTATAGCCATAACGCTTGCTGTAATTACTGGCTTATATTTTATTAGACTAGGCCAATCAATCGGTTTTTGTTTTATTACGGTTGTCATTTTTGCATAATACTCTCCGGCTTTGGCTTCATCTCACAGACAGATGGTCTGACATTGTCTTGCAGAGTTAAGTGATACAAAGCAGCATTCATGGTTTCTTCAATGGCAAGATCCTGATGCAGAAAAGGGCCCTCATACCATGACATGCACCATCATGCGTGACTGTTGGTGTGAGGTTTTTACCATGGAATGCAGTGTCTGATTTGCACCAGACATAACACGGTCCTTGTCAACCAAAACGTTCCACGTCTGACTCATCTGTCAATACAGTCTTTTTCTAGAACTCTTACAGAGACTTTTTTTTGGCAAGAATAAGATGAGCATTCATGTTCGTCTTGGTGAGCAGTTTCAGACCATGCATCCCATTTTTGCCCAATGTCATTTTGAGCAATTTCCTCATCTGAGACAAGACAGGTCTGCAGATCCCTGCATGTTCTGATTCTCTGTGACATTTAGACAAGATGACTCTAACTGTGGTTTTGTGGATACACATCGGTTTACTAATGGCTCTGTAACCCTTTCCAGACTAATGTCATCTTTTTGAAGTTTCTTTTTATTTTGGAATGATGAATTTACGTGCTGTCAGCATTACTTTGGTTTATTTTGAAGAGGACTGGCCTGGATCATGCCTGTTTGTTTACTGAAGTATTCAAAGACCTGAACCTAATAAGCTTTTACTCTAATATATTGGCAAGAGATGATCCAGTTGTGGAAACAAAATGTTTTTATTCTCAAAATCATTGTCCAAAATCGTGATCCAAAACGCGAGTTTATCACGGAACTGGCACAGTCACAATATCAGAATCCGTAGTCAGAACAAAGGAAGTGCTTTGTGTAATGTAGAAAAATAAAACAGGATAAAAGCATCCAAGAAATGAACACTTAGTATGATTATAACACAACAGGAGGGACTGAAGACAAGGTACTGAAATACACCACCATTAAATGATTTCATGGGCCAGGGGAGTGATAAAACTTAGAGTATGGCCATGCTAGGTGTCACTGAGGTAGATTATGGCTATGCTGGGTATCACAGAAGTAGAGTATGGCCATGCTGGGTGTCACTGAGCTAGAGTATGGCCATGCTGGCTGTCACTGAGGTAGAGTATGGCCATGCTGGGTCTCACTGAGGTAGAGTATGGCCATGCTAGGTGTCACCGAGGTAGAGTATGGCCATGCTGGGTATCACCGAGGTAGAGTATGGCCATGCTGGATGTCACTGAGGTAGAGTATGGCCATGCTGGGTGTTACTGAGGTAGAGTATGGCCATGATGTGTGTCATCTAGGTAGAGTATGGCCATGCTGGGTGTCACTGAGGTAGAGTATGGCCATGCTGGCTGTCACTGAAGTAGAGTATGGCCATGCTGGGTCTCACTGAGGTAGAGTATGGCCATTCTGGGTGTTACCGAGGTAGAGTATGGCCATGCTAGGTGTCACCGAGGTAGAGTATGGCCATGCTGGGTGTTACTGAGGTAGAGTATGGCCATGATGTGTGTCATCTAGGCAGAGTATGGCCATGCTGGGTATCACAGAGGTGGAATATGAGAGTTGAGTATGTTGAGTATGGTAGGGTATGCAGCTGTAACACAGTTGTTTCTTGCTCTTTCATTTTAGAGATTTAAATTTTAACAGCCTGGAGTCCTTCCCAGTGGCCATCCAGATGTTACCCAAACTGAAGGAACTGTAAGTCTTCAGTTATTCATTGCTAGTCATTCTCTGTTCTATTCTTATTTCTTTGCTGTCTTGTAAACATATTTAGACTTTCATTAATTGAACTGGATATTAACAGAAGAATTCAGTGAAATGGAGTGCCTAACCCTATAACTCTGTATTGTGTAAGTAGCTGGAAGATGCATGGAGAAAATGCTGTGTAAAATACTTTTGCACAATTATAGAACTGGATTCTCTTAAAGAACTTTAATTCTTTTCAGTGGTCTAGGTTGTGTACACACACACACGCATACAGACTCAGACAGAGACGCACTTGACAGGAGAGACAAGCACGGCCTGTGCCGCTGTTTATACACAGTGTATACACCAACATCATGTGTACTTCATTAAATTAGATGGAAATCAAAGAAACGACCTCTGCTTTACATGGATGGGCTGTGAAATTTGCTCTAAGTGTTGAAAGAATTGTCCATGTGAGGTTTTAGCATCTAGCCTTCTTATTCTTACCCTCTCTGGAGGTGGGGGTCGGCGTTGGGGAAACACAAATGAAGGGTGCAGTCTCCTGTCAGTGACCCCGTGATTCCCAGAATTGGGCAAATTAAGTAAATATTTACTGATCAGTCCTACAGTTATCGTGGCCAGGTACAAGATCTATCCCATCTTCTCAAAGTGGGGGAATGAAATATAGAGATTTGGGGTAATTCATTTCAGCAAATAATGGCTTTTCAGCTAATTGCTGAGAACATTTGTTTGGCCCTCTGTGACAGCATGACTATTATGTCTATATACACACAGAGAGATTCACTTCTGACTAACTATTAATGTTGTTAGCCAGTGGAATCATTGACATTATGTGATTTTTCCCAAATCTCCAGTGGATTCCATAGCAACAACATTGCAGTGATTCCTGACGGAGCATTCCTTAAGAATCCACTTCTTCGTACCATGTAAGAATTTTTTAGTCTTCAATTAGATTAAGAAATATAGAATTAGATTTAAATAAAAGATCAGTATTTTGAATAGTAATTGCTATTGTTGATTACATTGTTGGTGGACAGGGAGTAATCACTTGAAAGTAGAGTGGTTATTCAGAATGGGGTATTGGGTTCAATTCCAAGCACAGCTGGGTTTGTCCAGAAAAGAATATTGCTTCTCATCTTTCTTTTTCCCCGGCTTCTCTTCTGCAGCCACCTGTATGACAACCCTCTCTCCTTCGTGGGCCACTCAGCATTCCAGAACCTCACAGATTTGCCTGCTCTGTAAGTCTCCAGAAGAAGTGAAAACAGAGACTGTGACTGTATAGAGGAGAGAAAGCTGTAGGGAGAGTATCGTCTCAGTTAAATTTGCTAAGAGGTTTATGAGGAATGAGGTCATTTTTAAACTAGAATGGCTAAGCACAAAAAATCCCTAGTTATCTAGTAAATTTGCAGCCTTGATGCCTGTGACGGCAGTGATTTGTACAATGTTGTACTAATAAGTGGTATTTAATGAGAAAGTGGATCCTTTCATGATGTTTCAGATGGCAGACTTACTGATTCTGCACATTTGTTACAGGGCTCTGCGGGGAGCCAGTTTGCTGAAGGACTTTCTCAGCCTCACTGGGACCAGCAATCTGGAGAGCCTGTGAGTCCAACGCACCCCCTACACCAGTCGGCCTCAAGCTTTTTCTGTTCAGCATACCTTCTCCTCTCATTCTAGCTCAAGCTGGGGGCCCATGTCATGCTTCAGCTTAAATACCCACAAAATCTTTTTATCCCTGTACCTTTCTTCAACCCACACAAAACACAAGATACACAGATACACTAAAGCTGTAAGGAACTGCCAGTTAACATGTGGTTTCAGGGTAATGATACATCGTGTTTCGTTTATAACTGGTTCCTGCTGGGTCTTTTTCAGAACGCTGAGTGGGACTAAAATCAGTGACATTCCCTCTACGCTTTGTGAGGACCTTGGTTTGCTTCGAGCATTGTAAGTGAAGTTGCGGTCTGACCAGAACACCCCCTGGGCTGGTGTCAGTGGAGAGCAGTGGTTGGTAAATTCTGTCACATGCCTTAAAAACTTCTTTCATCCTTCCGCAAGAGACCTGTCCTACAACAAAATTGAAGAGCTCCCCAGCTTTCAAAGGTGCTTCAAGATAGAGGAAATGTAAGGTTTGATTCTTGTGTTTTACCATTTCTTTAACTGATCCAGTTGAACAATTTGTATTCAATATTATAGAAATGATTTCTTACTCAGCCCTGACCTGCTTGATAACGGAAGTAGATTCAACCATAGATAAGTAGCTTCAGGCATTAATGAGAATATGCAAGGTACAAATGTTGTCTTTTCGCTTCTGGTTAATTTTAAGGAGTAAGTTATTTGCACCTGTGCTATTAGAATCAGAAGGTTTTCAAGTCCAGAAAGTACAAAAATACAAACGAAGATTTTGTTTCAACCAACCAAAAGAGTATAAAGTCAGAGAGTACTCCACTGGTTTGTTGAAACAAAAGTTTAGTCTGGATTTTTACTGTCTGGACCTGAAATTTCTATCTCTGGCACAGGCACAGATGTCTTTGAAACCTATGAGCGAAATAGCACATCCACAGCTTCTTCACTGTGCTTTTACCAGAAAAAAACAAGAACTGATAACAAATAGCAAAGAACGAGCTATGCAGATATTCTTGAATTGGTTCAGTTATTTGAGTGTGTGATAATAATCCCATTCTTTTAAAATGACTTCTTATATTTTTGAAAGGAGTTGGTCAATTTTATAATAAAAATGCTACTGAATCTGCAAGAAGTTAGCTGGAATCCTAAGGCACATTGAAAATGCTTTTAAAATTAATGGAGTTTGAATGTTTTGGTTTTTGCTCAAAAATGTTGTATAATCTGAGTAATAAGACGTAAGACCTTTAACTTGTGTCTTTTGGTAACCTCAGAAGAATGTGGTCAATTAAAATAAGAATGTAATTGACAGTTTTTATTTTGCTGATTCGCTCTCTGCAGTATTATGTCGTTATGGTGTTTTCTTTGGCCTGTGATTTGTTAGCCCAGTGCCTACATTTGAACGCATGGCCTCACGGCACGGACGCTCGGGTTGGTAGTGCAGTCTTGAGGAAGGCATGATGACAGTCTGATGCTGGATCGTTTGCCAGACTGTCACTCGTTAAAAGCAGGCAGCGCCTGGCTGCCCCTCGGGAGCCCAGCCAGCAGAGCCGACGGGGCTGCGGCGCGGTTCTGCTGTTCATTCCCTTGGCTCCGGTGCTGTCGCAGTGCGAAGTACCGCATTTGCACAGCAGGGGGGAGCCTGGCTGCATGGAGGAGTGTGTAATTATGGCAGTAAATACTGCCCCACGTGAGGGCCACCCTTGGTGTAATGCTTGGCTTTTTATCAAAATAAATCATATATACTGATGAAAATGTTGAATTTTACATTAATTATCAGACACATTCTTTTATAGAGTCCATCTTTTTAAATTGTTATTTGCATGCACATTTGAGATAAACTGGATTGCTTCTGGGCTAAAAAACTGTGTGATGTCCTAAACCAGTGTTTCCAAACCCAGTCCTCGGGGAACCCCGGATAGTCCACGTTTTTGCTCCCTCCCAGCTCCCA
>JAODKC010000009.1:2709443-2722002 GCA_026777985.1 Mormyrops attenuatus
TCTCCCCAAACGAGCTTGATGGGCCGAATGGCCTCCTCTCGTTTGTAAATTTCTTATGTTCTTATGTTCTTATGTGTGCTTGATGTTGCAGGTGAGGAAGAGGAAGCTGAAAGCGTCGAGTTTTCGCTGCACTGTTCTCCCCCGCCAGGTAACCAGCATATTTATCCTGTTGTATCAGACTTGTGTAAACCGCCTGTAACCATCTGAAACGGTCTCTTGTGACTGTCACTTGTCACTCTCCAATGGTTTTGAAAAACAGCATATTAATTTCTGTCTTCCAGGTGCCTACAAACCTTGTGAGCAGTTACTTGGCAGCTGGATGATCCGGTTGACCGTGTGGTTTATCTGTCTAGTGACACTCACCTCCAACATTGTAGTGCTGGTGGCCACATTCAGCACTGGGGGCCTCTCCTCCCCAGCCAAGCTGCTGGTGGGTCTGCTGGCAGCTTCCAACCTGCTAATGGGCTTCTATGTTGGTCTGCTGGCCACCTTGGATGTCGCCACCTGGGGCGCCTTTGCCGAGTTTGGCATACGATGGGAGACGGGTCCTGGCTGTCGGACGGCGGTCTTCCTGGCCACCTTCTCTTCGGAATGGTCTGTCCTGCTGCTGGTGCTGTTCGCAGTGGAGCGCAGCATGTCAGCCCGTCGCTGGGCGAAACAAGGCAAGGGTCGGCAGCTCAGGCTCCACGGTGCTTGTCAGGCTGCCGCACTGTTGGCACTCATGGCCAGCGGGATGGCTTTCCTGCCCCTTTTCCATATTGGAGGATTCTCCTCCTCACCACTGTGCTTACCCTTCTCCACCGAGGAGACGCCATCCCTGGCCTTTACTGTCACCTTGGTGCTGCTCAACTCCCTGGCATACCTGCTCATGGCCACGGTCTACATACATCTGTACTATGGTCTTGGGAGAGCGGACATGATGGAACCCCACCAAGCTAGCATGCTCCGCCATGTAGCGTGGCTCATCTTCACCAATTGCGTCTTCTTCTGCCCTGTGGCGGCCTTCTCCTTTGCCTCGCTGCTTGCTGGTGTTGGCAGCAAACCTGAGGTTATGAAGTCCGTCACACTCATTTTTTTCCCCCTGCCAGCCTGCCTTAATCCCATACTGTACATTTTCTTCAACCCCCACTTTAAGGAGGACTGGTGTCGGCTGCGGTGGTGTGGCCGGGGGAGGCCCTGGACAGCAGTAACGGGCAAGGAGGACAGTGGGGCCTGTGACTCTTCTGGAGAGAAGACTTGTGACTGCAGGATGTACTCTCACTTTCAGGGCCGCAGAGCTTTGTGTGAGTGCTGTGAGTCTGTGATGTTCACCAAACCTTTAGCCTGCAGACATTTGATCAGGTCACTCAGCTGCCCGGTGCTGGCCGCTGTGACCTTTGAGCAGCCAGAAACCTTCTGGTCAGACTGTAGAACCAGTTCTGCTCAGTCTGAGTTTGCAGATGAAGAGGACTCCTTTGTGTCAGACAGTTCTGACCAAGTTCAGGCTTGTGGACGTGCATGCTTCTACCAGAGTCGCGGATTTCCTCTTGTCCACTACCCTTACAACCATTCCTCGCATCAGAGACTAGGGAAATAAGGCACTCAAGTAGATTGTTTGTTTATAATTGTCTGTACGTATGTGTGTGCAAAGTGAACTGTAAAAGTATGAAAACTCATAATCTGAGTTTACCATGAATTTAGGTGGTCTGTACATGAGTTATGTATTAAGAAAGCACTTTTCTAAGAACTATCTGACTAGACGTGACTAATAAATTTGACGGTGTCTTAGTTTTCTTGCTTACGTTGTTTGTTCATTGTTGGGCCATTATTTTACGTTACAAAACTCCCATCCATCAGTGCCTGCTTTTATCGTTAAATAAAGTGTACCTTTAGTACTTATTTTTAATTGTATCTGACATAGAGATTTTTCTGGATACTTCATGATTCACATCTCCATTTATTTGGTATGATTGTGTTCCGACTACATCTTTCGATAATTTCAATATCAAGCATAATACCGTTTTTGCTTGGAGGAGCAGTTTGTCTGCAGAAAAACACAGGTCATCTTGCAAGAAGTTTTTTACACTGACAGGTCAGAGTCTAATAGTCTCTCAGTCTCAGTGCTTGGAGGGAAAACAAGTACTAATATTTATTTTCTTTTGTTTACAGACAATCAGTTGTGTGTTTATGTTTTTTTCTTGTCATTTTGTTTAAGAATCTATGTTTGATTGGAAACAGATCAGTCCTAGTAAAAGAGTGCGATCCAGTGCATGATTACATGAAACTGAACTGGATTCCACAAAAGACCATGACTAAACTTTTTTTCCCAGTAATGTGTCATAAGTAAAGTTTTCCTAGTGTTTGATTTTAGTTTCTTTAATGACATCATTTTACCTGAATTAAAAATAACTTTTCAGTTTGAAATTTACCATCTTCATTTTATTGAAAAGAACTAAGAACTTGAGGGTATGATACATTTGTTGATACATTTGTTATATCATCAAAAATGATCTGTTACTGCAGATTATATAAACATGTGAATTAGGATTTATGTTATCGTAACAATTTGAATTTTGCTGAGTAGTGTGGCAGTTTTTCCCAAGTTCAAAAGTAACGGAATATTCCTCTGATCTAATGGGCTTCACTGTATCAGATCTTGGGTTTGTGGAACTTTTTTCTTCGGACCAGATCATTTCACATTTGCCAGAAACTCTGATTTAGTCCATTGTTATAACAGAACCAAAAAACATAACATGTACTGCAGAATATTATGTCATTTTCTAGTTTGTGAAACAAGTTAAAGTTAGTTAAAGCAGGTCTTAAAATAATGAACACTACCGCAAATTATTACTTTTCATGTTAAGATATTAAATACATACTCCACACTATTAAAATATACATACATTCCATATATGTATTAAGGGCTAGTCAGTTGTAGTGTAATATGCTTTAACATGCTCGTACACATTCCCATAAACCTGCTTCAGTGATTTATACAGATCTTTGTTAACCCATGCAGCCTATGTGAAGACTCTGTGACAGTGGGATACGTTCACTAATGTACATTTCACACTGAAGTGACCGAGGAGAATAAGGCTAATAATAATAACAGGCTGGTAATCCACAGTTCTGTTTTTCTTACATGGACACAACAGACATTCTGCACCGAGACTTGCTGCATCAAGTCAGCCTGCTTTGGTACTGGAGACTAAACAGGATCCCTCTGTACATCTGGGCACTCGGGAAGCACGCGAATCATGTCATTTGGTTTATATCACTATGGAAAACCATCTGGGGGATGTTGTATTAATTGTTATTTTCCTTCCTGCAAACACACATAGAATTGCATTTTCACCTTTAAGTCTGATGTTAATTTTTACCTGGCTACACACTGTTTGGCTTCTCTCTCTGCATTGTAGAGGTATTTTAAAATTCTTACTACATCTGTAAAAGGGAAAATATAAGTTGCAATGCTTTTTGAATGAGTAGTGACTACGATTTCATTGTGACATATTTATTAGAATGGTTTGTGGCCCGTATTCATTCCAAATATATACATAACAAATGGGTTTTGAGACATCAACATTTATTTTGGAGAACCAACAAAATGGTATGAAAGTCATAGCATGCTAAGGACGTTTTAATGTGGGCATGTGTGCTTTTTCTCTGCATGTATCTGTAAATGATTTTATTACTAATGTATTGTCCAGTCATGAAAGCTACCTCTTTTAAGTGTAGTGGCTGCCAATAGTGACATATGAGAAAGCATGTGCGAGTAATTTCTCAAAATAATGTAAATCAATCTGGGTGTACATATCACTGAATGAAATTAATGGGTAGTTTCTACAAACTGTGGAAAAAAAACTGTGAAGTGTATTTTTGTAAAAAAAAAAACCCTTGCTTAAATACATATCTGCTTAAAAGTATGAGTATAATTTTTCTTTTATTAAAGTACTTGTTTACAATATCATATACAAATAATTAATTGTATGGAAATTAAGATAATCCCAAAGTGCTTATCATCATCAAATCACCGCTACAGTACTAACACACTCAATATGCGTGAGTTAGTATCATGAGAGGCATAGGCAATTTTTTCTGGGCGTGCAATTGCACCTCCTGCTGGTCAGATGAAATAGTATTTGAACATTTAAGTTCAATAAAAATTAAATTATATTATAAAGCTGTATTTGAAAATGTGGTTTGTGTTGGTCAAATCAATGTGTGATAATAATTTATTGTAAGTATATTTGCTTGTTTTTGTTTTTTACAAATTTACCTATCCAGATGACTGACTGGTTGGGTTCTCTCACCTTGCAGGCCCTGGGAGAAAAGCTTTGAGTCACCCATGATGATAAAAGTTATACTTCTCCAGATACTTGGGAGCTATTCTTCACAAACACCCTCCTTAACCCTCCTCTTTTATCTTCACCCACCACCCTGACTCGAAAACGTATCCAGTGGACTGAGTATGTTTTGGAAATTTGCTTTTTAATTAGCTGATGCCATAGGTCAGCTTTTTCATGACCTAATGCAGAGGAAATGGGCAGAATTAGGACAATCCGTAAGTGAAAAAAGGGAAGCATGGCTGGGGAATTTTGGAAGTATATTTGGTTTTGGGAATTCATGGTTTGATAATCATCAGATCAGACTGCTAAAGCGATACATTACAGATGTAAAAACAAGGTTAGGAAGTTTCCTTCAGCACCATATTCATTATGTTAGTGAAACATGAAATCTTGGATGCATAAGTACAAATTACTCTGAATGTAGAGATTATGGCAGGATTCTTTAAAGATTCTGTTTAGAAGCTGCCGGTCATGCAAAAAGTGGATCAAGACTCTGTTTAGGAATATTATAATGTCCTCAGAAGAGGCTTAGTCCAAGTATCGGTTATGCGTAGGTATATGGATATGAATGTGTGATGGTAACTGCCATTCAATGCAGAAGCAGGGAAACCTATGTGTGTTACAATACAAGAATACAACGGCAATTTGGAACAAATTGAGAGTTATATAGCTGCAGACAATGCATCCTGAATCCAGGTGATATGTGCAAAGAACACTGATGGCAGAAACGTGTACTTAAAGAACCCTTATGTTTAATTCCTACGGCCTGACCCTTTAACAAAAGAAGGAGCTTCCAATGCAAGTATGTAGCTATATCAACAACCCCTTCAATGCTGAAGGCACGTTCGGGTACATGGTCTTGCAAGCAAGCCAACGCTACATCTATTGTATTGTTGCAGGAGACAGCCTTGACTAGCTTTCTCCACTTCTGAATAACGCAATGGAAAAGGGACATTGGATACATGGAGAGGAAGGTCTGTATGGTATAAAGTAGGGGGGAGATTGTACGTGGAGTCAACTATATACCTACATCCATCTAGCTCTAAGAAGATTACGCAGTTGCCTGAAACTCCCAAATTACCTGCATTGCAGAGGAAGTGAAATGAGCATCAATTTTCTTGGTAGAGGGGCCTTCCAAGTAAAACATTGCCTGGGCCCCTGAAGAGGTAAAGCCGGCCATGGCTACATCCTTCCCTAAGTAACTTCTGCCCAGCCAGTGTGCCCAGCCTATGTTACACAACACCACCATTAGATTTTTAATGTTAGAATACACTTATGGTACAATATACTGATTCACTAACTGTTTATTTATCACACCTTGTGTATATTGTACAGCTTTTTCTTACTCTTTTGCACTATTTGCACTTTTGGATTAGAGGCCAAACTGCATTTCTTTTTCTGAGTACTTGAATCTAATCTGACGTGTGTAAGCTAATGGAGCATGTTAAAGTTGAGTGGCAGGAATGGCTGACACCTAGTGTTCATACGTAGCAATTTCATGATCGCACGAATCTGAATATCTTCCTCAAAGTGCGCATAGAATAAATGGGTTCTAGTATTTTTACAGACATCTGAAATTAGGAATGTCCAACCTGGGTGAAATATGGCATTAACTATTTTGCCTAGTGCCAGTTGCAGTTGTTTATGGATAAGTTAATTCAGCTTTCTCGTCTACCCAACTTTCAGCTTACACTAATCAGGGTCGCCGGTAGACACTTATTCCTGGGCACAAAGCAGGACACCGACAGCGAGCAATTTTTAGAGACACCCATTTTCACCCAAATTGCATGTAGAAGGAAATATATGCGTCTCGGGAAGAACATGCGAACTCCATACATATAGAAGGCTGGATTCAAATCGTCACCGTTAAGGGTGTATGTATGACAACCGTGCTACCGAATAAACTACCTACCGCTTCCACGGGAACCTACTCACCCTCAAAACTACTAATTTAGGCTGATGTGTGGATGTTAACAAGGACTGGAACTCCGCAGTTTTGAGTCTCTTATTTTTTACAATATATAATAAGATCTACGTCGAATCATTTTCTAAAACTCAGACAGATAAACTGGTAACTCACGCATTTAACTCGCAGACGGTATTCAATCTTTTTAGCTGTCTTATGACAGAACAGTGATTTTCCATCTTGCTACGTCGCCATAGTTACACCGACGCCGGGAACTCATTACTGCTCTTCCATTGGCTGACATTTAACAACAAAGTGTGGGGCATGACGGGAAATATCACCATTCGGGTCGCCATTCCAAACTGTAAGCATCGGGGAAGGAAGAATGTAAGTAAGTAACAGATCAGTTTAAATTAGTTACGTGTTCAGTGTATCTTAATAAATTCAATATAAGACAATTTGGGGAAATAGGTTCTGAGCGTAGCTAATATGGAATGTTATTCAGAATTAATCTCAACAAGGATGTCGGCAATATTAATGTATATATGTATATATGACTTTTTCCTCAATTTTTCCTATATCTAGAACCACAATGTCATCCCATCCCAAGTCCGGAGATTCTAGTTCAACTCCTTGCAAAAGTTATGAACGGGACAAAAATCGAACCAAATCAAGGAGCATGGACTACGATTCCACCGGAGAATCTACGTACTCCTTACTCTCTCCCATCTACCATGACAGCTTTGAGAGTGACCCAGAAGACCTGGTGGAGCCTGGACCATCAAGTGGCTACAAGGAGAGCAACAATGACGGCTTACGGTACAAATTGATTTCCTCTTTTGGCTGGACTTGGGAGGGAGGATAGTATACAGACGATATTTTCTGCAGTTTGGACACGGTACTTAGTTACTTTCAAGTAACATTGCACTTGCATTGTAAACACATTTTGGTACGTAAAAAAGTGCATTCCAGTTGTGCCAGTTAATCATTTAATTTCTGTTTCACAGTTCAAACTTGCATTGTCCATAATAGAGTTACAAACGGAAAAATACTGTTTGTCAAGTCTCCATAATTTCTGGTGTTTGTAAGACCATAGTATAATGAATAGTTCCTATAATACACAATGCATATATTCTGTAATATTTTATGCATCATCAATATACATTTTTTTCAGTGAATCGTGAAAGTGGCAGGTGGCGGAGCTAGAAAATTTTCACTGGGGCGGCTAGGGTGGGACCAGAGGTCATTTTGGGGTGGCACATAAGTCTAGATAAAAGGGAATATTTAAGGTACCTAAATGTTGTAACTCTACATTGTATATAATTCAGGCAGTGGTTCCCAGGTGTCTTGCGGGTATAGAGAAAAGTTCCGCCTCTAAAAGAAATGTAATTCTGGGCATGAAAAAATGCCAGAAAAATGCGAATACGTCGGGGGTGGCCAGTGGGGTGGCCAGGTGTCAGTTTAATGTGTCCGCGGCCGCCCTTTGTCACCCCCCAGATGCGCGTATGGAAAGCACTCATTTTGTCCTCCGTTTGTTTTTTTCTTTTCAGTGGGAAACAACTAACAACCAAGACAGAGGATACGGCAGAGCATCCCCCATCCTCTGGACTAGCCCTTAGTGCTTGGGAGAAGTGGCTCATTTGTAAAGCCAGGCGGGACCGACTGAGGGTAGAAAGGAAAACTATAGAAGTATGTGGTGATAAGTTAAGGGCCAAACTGGGTTCTGGCTTTGTGTGTGACATCGTATCCACTTATTGATGACCTGTAGGCCCACATGATATCAGGTGACAGTTTCACATTCCTGCAAACTAGGGCTTCTTCTGGTCCCTCTGTTTCACCCTGTAGTGTGGACTTTGGTTCAGTTGAGGAAATTATTTAGCTTGATTGAGTTATTAAATAAATCAGTGATTAAATGTTATGGACTTGTAGAGCCATTGAAATACTGAGATAGGCCTCATGAAGTTATTCTGGTAAAGACTACCATAATCAAAATGGTTCAACTACCTGCCTGAACCCCTGTCGTCGTGCGGCCATCTTTTCCTCAGGATGCTGTCCTGAAAGAAGCACAGGCACAGAAGCAGAGGGAGCAAGAAAGGAAGAGGATGGCAGCAGAGGAGAAGATCCATGACTGGCTGCAAATGAAACAGGAACAGGTGATATCCGCTTGAGAAAAACGAAACCCCTGAGCTCCGGCTGTATTTAAGCAGGAGGTTGAAAGCAGCCACATTTTCGTGTGTCCTGAGAAAATGTCACACTGGGCCAGTGTCACTTCTCGTTCCTGACTTTGAACCAATGGCTTTATTTAAATATGCATAGAATCGTACAGTAATTGTTTTGTGTCATTTTTATTGTTACCTGTTGCCATTGAAAACTGCTGTACAGTGTACAGTGTCTGATTGTACAGTGCCAAGTTTAACTTATTTTTTTTCTTAGGAAAGGATGGAAAAACATCAGAAAAAAATCAAAGAGTTAGAAGAACATTACATCCAAGATCAGAAAAAGAGAGAATCTGAAGAAAAGGCACAGAAAAAGTATAAGGAGTGGCTTCAGAAGAAAAAGCTAGAAGAACTTGAGAAAAAGCAGAAAGAAAAGGTCATTTTATTCTCAGTAATTACAGGCAAACAATGTATTTTAAAAATGATTATTTAACCCTTCTTTCAGGTTTTAAAAAAGTACTTTTAAGCAGTGCTTCCCAACACAGTCCTTGGGGACCTCCAGATGGTCCACAGGGAGCTGGGAGGGAGCAAAACCACAGACTGTCTGGGGCGGTTGGCAAATACTGCTTTAAGGGGCGCATGTGTAAATAGTTGCATTATTTAATTCAGGATGGAATCCTGAGCATTAACACCATGACCAGTTCTGCCCTCCGCCTCCGTGGGGCGCTCTCTGGAAGCATCATTAACCAGCAGCTCTTTCTACCTCGATGTGTTAAAAAGCATTACTGAGGATCCTTTGTGCCTCTCATCAGGCAGTACAGCCCCCACCCCCAGGCATAACACACGCCAGGATGCCGTGTCATTTTTAAAACCGATAGCATCAGACATTTAGTACGCAGTACAGAGCATTGTTAATTATTATATCGACAATAATAATGCATTATGAAGGCATCTGTAGTGCATTATAGATGAGAGCTTCATAGAGTATTCACGATTTATAATAAACATTGCTATGATGTGTTATTAATGTCTTTTTCTAAATATTTATAGCCATGTGTATAATGCTTCATAAATGCTTTATAATATGTTATGAATATGTTCATAGATTGTTATAGACATGCCAAGCCATTTTTATAGTAAGTCTTACCTTTATTTCTTCTGCATCATGTGTACTGTCTTTGCACTTTGTGTTTGCTCATTTTTGTATCTGTGCACATCTAGTCCCTCACTGCTGTATGCAGAAGAAATTCCCCAGGATCACTAAAGTGTATCATATCTTTATACATAATCATTTCTATATTATGTTCATTGTGGACACTATTGATAGTGTATGCCATGCAGACAAATCCAAACTGCATGCCCTGTAGGAGGAAGCAGCCAGGAAAGAGGCCGAAGTGAGAGAGCGAAAACAGAAATCTGAGGAGAAGTTCAAGGAATGGTTGATAAATATAAAGGACAGACCGCGGCCGGCCTCGGCAAAACACACAGATGGAAAGTTCACAGGTACATTTATAGAAGAGTTAAAGTGGAATCGACCGGCCCAGATGCCTAATACTTACCATACATTAAAACATGTTTTTACTCTTTTCTGAATACAAGTTTACTTGCTGTTTCACTTTTCTTTTTAATACCTATTTGAGCCTACAGATTTTCTCCTGTTCTGATTATTAAGTAAAAATTTCATCAAAATCCTCTAGAGACATTACATAAAATGACATTACCATGATTACAAATGTGATTCTTAGTTTGTTGTCATCTGACAGATTTCATAGTCTTATGTTCTCTACTTGACATGCTTGTTGAATAAAAAATGAACATGCTTAGTAGGCGCTTACACAAATACTGTATTTTATTGACATGCCTGTGATGCAGACTCATGCATGTAACATGGCAACACCTGACCATTATGTTGTTATGTGGAAATACTTACAGAACTTTTTCTGCTTTGTAGGTTACCATGACAACCCCACCCCTAGTTACTGTAATCCCATCCCATGGAAGCCAATCCACAATCCTCCCACTGAGAATGTTCAAAAGAAGATGGCCTCCAAGAAGAGCAAAAAGCCCTCCGGACATATCTTGTACCAACAGACTCCATCTCTCACCTATAGATCCAAAGACAACCTCACGGTCATCTCCACAAGCCGACACACCAGAACTTGCAGGTCCCACTCAGCTCTCTGATGTCGACGGTGAGTTAGTCAGCTGGATAGACTAGTTTCTGTCATCACAGTCCTGACTGTTTGCTCTGTGTGTGTGTGTGTGTGTGTGTGTGTGTGTGTGTGTGAGTGAATGAGAGAGAGAGACAGAGAGAGAGAGAGAGGTTTCTTCTGGCTTCTCCAAGTTTATCCGCCACTCCAAAGACTTGTGATTTGATGAACTGGAGTTTCTAAATTGCCCATAGTGTGTGACGGTGAGTGTAAGCATGTGTGTGCCCTGTGATGGACTGCCACCCAATCCTGTGTACTCCTGTCTTGTGTCCTATGCTGCCTGGGATAGGGCCCCCCCAAGACGCTGTACTAGGTGAGCAGTTAGAACATGCATATGTGGAGGGTGCAGTGGTGTTGTGTATCTGAAAATTACAGGGCACATGTCTGACAACCTTCAATCCCACCCATTAGTAGTAAACATTTTTAATATAAAATTATTTGGCCTGGCTTTTACATTTGGAAACATATTGTACTGCACCTTCCAAGGGACTGCCAACCAGTCTAGGTGTTTTTATTCTCTTCAGTATTATCACATTTGACACATGTGAAATAGTTTCTCATTGATTCTTCATTATTTTACTGGAAGATTTCCCATACATATTTTGGTGCATTTCGATGGCTGATGTCTCCTCTGTTGTGCTCATATTTTTTCTGTTGAAAGATCTGACAGTGTAACCAAAGGGTGCTCTTTGGTCTCTTTTGTTTCAGAAAATGGTTTTCTTGCTGCACTCAAACATTTCCTCTGAGAAATCCATCAGGTAATTGGAGGAGGATCTTGATCTCCGACAGTATTATGGTACTCTTCATTTTCATTTTGTATCAAAGTTTACATGAACAACAATGCAGTGGCTTTGAAATTGTTTTGAAATTGTTGCATTCCAGTTAGTTTGCAGTGCTGTGTTTTTAAGGATAAAAAATTTGCAAATTCATTTTTGAATCTCACTCACATTCGTATGTGAACCTTTCAATATGTAGGATATTTTAAGAACTGAAAAACATTTACAAGTTGAATGTAAATTTTGTACTGATTACTTGATCAAATAACCAAATAAAGACTTTTTTCTTCAAACTGCATTAATTCCATGAAAAACTTTTTTCATATATATATATATATATTTTTTTTTTTAATTCGTAGTATTTAATGCATAGTAAATGTTCAGAAATGCATCATCCTCTTCTATTCCTTACACGATAAAGTTGTGTTCAGTTACTGCTATTATAGTTTACACCTAAAACATAAGTTGCAATAAAAAAAAATTCAGGTTTTCGGCTAAATAATAATTAAAGTGTTTTTGTGTTTGTTCCCTTGGTGAAGTGGAGTAAAGGGTCAAATGGCATAAAGTTAGCAGAAGACATGCTGCAAATGATTAGAAACGACTGGTAAAAACATATGCATTTGTCCATGAGCTGCACTGAATTACTGGTAATATATTCCATAAAAAGCATTTGTCACAATGGGATATTCCTTCCTAATGTACATAAATGGACATCACCATGGTTTCAAGTAATTGAAATGTATTTCCACCAGTACCTTACAATGTACATTTATATTTTCTATGTCATGCTTTAGACATTAATTTAATTACAGCATATGTGTCCTCTCTCTGCTTCTTTTAACATTAATTTATTTGAATATTTAGTATTAAACAGTCACAAGATCCATCATTGTTAATCATTTGAAATCCCCCTCTGAGGCTAGTCTTCATATTGGTCATATTTCTTCGTCTAACAAGGGACTTTTCCTATTTGTTATTTTTTTTTTTATGTGTTTTTACTTTTTAATGAACAGAATATGACATTGTTGCCATTACAATTACGCTTATTCATTTTCCTTATTCCATTCTGTAAAAGTCTCTGCAATGTTGGTAAGAAAGTCATTCGTATTTAATTTTATAAACTCTGCGGCAAAAATACCTGATAACTACAATGATGGTTAATAACAGGAGTAAAGGGACAGCC
>JAODKC010000009.1:2731418-2762451 GCA_026777985.1 Mormyrops attenuatus
CCCTCCTGCCATGACAGGGTCAGTGAGCACTAGATCATACTGGGCTTCCTGAAGCTGTTTCACCAGTTCTGTATTTTCCAGTATATCGGAAACCATCTGGCATGAATAACGATGAATTTCAGACATCATGAATAAAAGTTCTTTCTGGAATTTGAGGAATTTTATCAGATACTTGTCACCTCGTTGCACTTCAAAGACATTCTTTAAGAAATTGGGGAAGAAGTCCTCTGTTAAATGTGTACGGATAGGGATTGTGATTGTCGTGTAAAGAGGAGACTTTTCAGCAATGTACATGGTATTGGACCCTCGAATCACAGTCATGATGTGTCCTTTCAAATGCAGTTCCTCCATCAGCACTTTCATATTTACCCAGTGGGATCCGTCCACAGGGATTACCAGAATATTTCCACTATTGCAAGAGGGTAGAGCCATCAATAAAATCACAGCAACCTCTATAACTACTAGAGGTTTCCAGGAGAAATGGTTCTTCATAGTTCCTAAAAAGACGACAGATTCATTATATTCACACAAATATATTCAGCGGTCTGAATAATAATAATAATAATAATAATAATAATAATAAATAATAAATAATAATATACAGTAAAAATAATCTCTGCATATAAAACAATCTGCTAAACTTATTTGTGTTATACAATATCCGTATACTGTTTTAACAATTCTGTTCAGATTCACCTGCAATTAAGTGTCTGAATATGAATGAATAACGAATCTAAGTGAAGCAAACAATACAAATATAAAATTCTGGAAATAAGAAGGTCCTTCGAAAATCCCTTACCAAAGATCTGGTATTCCATTGAGGAAAGCAGATTGCCACAGATCTTCAAATGTTCATAGTTCGGGCAGGTTTACGAGCAAGTTCAAATTCCATTTGTTATCTTATCTCTGTCAAACACCATTTTCTTAACGGGTTTATGATTTACAAACTGATGTTAACAAGACATATGCACTTTATGACCAAAAGTATATGGACAGCAGTTGATGCAGCATCTCATTCAGAACCAAGGACATTATAATAGGAAGTTGTTGCACCCTTTGTTGTAATAGAACAGTAACAGTAGCAGAAATGTGGCGATCTGACTTGTTGGAAAGGTGGCATCCCACTAGCATCCACAACACTGTTCCTCCCTTTGTAAAAGTGCCATCACAAGCAGATTCTGGACTGACACTTTCGCAGAGACTGCTTTTATGGTCTTGGGCTACCTGAAGTGCCCTGGCCTTTATCAGCATCGTGTTGAATGGAAGGCAGGGTGCCAGCTTCAGTCAGCTGGCTGGAGATCTTCAACTCCAGTCTGCACACTCATTTGCATGTTTTATTAACTTCATAGAGTCTGTATGTCGCTGCTCAGTGTAGCACCACCCTAGAAGCACATATTAATGTAGCAGTCATGAATCCGGAAAACCCTCCTCATTTTCTCTAGCTAAAACAGGAAGTCAACAGGACAATGGCTAAAGGATAGGGGATGCAGGCTAGGTTAAGTCCACCCCCCCATGAAAGAAGGGGGATGACAAAAGCAGCATTTTGAAATGAAAACAGGCACAGTCAATGGTTGTGGCTGTAGTTTTCTCAGCCTCTAATATTAGGCATGTTTTCCCCCACTGGGGGATCTGAGCAGCTGCTGGTCATGTTGCACCTTTTCTCTTTGCTTCTGAATTCTTGCCTGTTTACTGAACGTGATTTAGATGGCTGTCTTTGTGTACTAGATTATTTTGACCTTAGTTTTTGTTTTGGCCCCGACTTTTGGATTATGTTCTGGTGTGTCAATCATTAAACCTGCTTGCTCTGCTCTTGGACGTCAGATTTAAATTTTCATCATTGTCATTTTTCAGTGTATTCACTAACATAAAAAAGTAAATGTTGTTTCCCCCAGACTGAACAGTACCGTAATAGACATTAGACAAATATCACAATAACAAGAACGGTATACAAATATATAAAATATCAAAACAGGTCAATAAATATTTTCAAAAAGGAAGGCTGCCAGAGTGTCCAGTGTTAAAATGGGTAGTATTGGGAAGGGAGGTTAAAGGGATGTGGAGGGATGTGTGTTTGCAGGGTGGCACGGGGTGTTCAGGGGTCTAACAGCCTGGTGGTCCTGGTTTGGATGCTCCTGTACCTCCTTCCATGTGGCAGGAGAGAGAGCAGCCTGTGTGAGAGGTGAGGATCCCTGATGTCGCTGGAGGCCCTGTGAGCACAGAGTCACTGTCCAGTTTAGTTGGTGCTGCTCGGCTGCTTTAGAATTACTGAACTAGGATGGGACATGGTAGGTCCCACTTTTGATGGTGCCTCTGTAAATGGCCCTCTATTTGTCTCCGGAGTTGCTGTTGGGCCTTCTTGATAATGGTGTCAATGGTTGAGGTCAGGTATTCTGCCAGCCGCCCCCCCCCCAGGAATTCAGTGCTACTGACCCTTTCCACTGCAGTGCCATTAATGAGCAGTGGGGGCTGGTGATGCAAGTGGGCCCTCCTGAATTCGGTTAGCATCTCCTCGATCTTCTTCACATTCAAGATTTTAGTTTCTGCGCCGTGTCGTCAGCTGCTCCACTTCCATCCTGTATGCTGATTCGTCTCCGTTACTTATGAGAGCCACCGCCGTGGTGTCGTCGGCAAACTTGATGATGTGTTTGGAGTTAAATCTGCCAGGTTATCAGGGCGGACAGCGGGGGGGCTTAGGGCACAGCAGTGCCGACATTGCTGAAGAGGATTCTGGGATAGCCGTTTGTATTTTCCAGATGGGTCAGAACAGTGACATGCACGACGGCAGGGCGTGGCCAATTGAATGCACGCCGTGCAGCACATGCGTGTGAGGGTTCAGTCATATTTGGGAAACCACACAATGACTCATATCGTCATTTCTGCCAGAAGGCTTGAGTCTCCACACACCTGGGCAGGCAGCTTGTCTTCCTGCTAAAATGCTACCTCTGCTCTTATCCTGTTTGCAGGCATTAGTTGGTAAAGCAAACTGTTCTTTTCTGAAGCTCTGTTCTCTCATTCTTATCTCGCTCTTTCTTCTCCGTATGTAAATCAGTAATACTTGCGGACAGGTGATCTTGGTACTCATGGTACTGGTATATTGTGTTTTTTATTTTTGTCTTTCAAGTGCTGATAGGTGCCACAACGATGACACAGCAACCGTTCATTTCAGCTGAAAAGGGAGGCAATGCGGACTTAAAATGCCACCAGTCTGGCTCAAATGACTACATGTACTGGTACCAGAAACTGCCCAGTGGAGAGCTTTTCCTGCTTTCATTTTCCAGATCTGAAGCTGTGGATCCAGAAAGAGTAACATTCGATGAAAGATTTTCAGGTGTCAGGAAAGGGAAACAGGCCTTTTCTCTGAAAGTAAATGATCTGCGTATTAATGATTCTGCTGTGTATTACTGTGCAAGCAGCACACTGTGCCTGATAACTAAGGGCCTGCTTTACAAAAACCTTCAGAAGAAAATTCTTATTCCACGATCCACCATTAGATGGCAGAATGTATCTCTGGATGAATGTAGGCCTTTTGTAGAGTACATTCAGAGTTTAGAGTCTTTTTTAAAAATCCTTTTCCATAATTGAATGTTTTCTGTTGAAAACATTTTCTGCTGAAAGTATTCAAGGACATTTGAATTGTTTCAAAGTGAACTGTTTCAGTATCTATTGGATATTGAAGTTATATTATGCAATCAACATTTTTTTGCCATTACTTTGGATATACAGTTCTCTAAAAGGAAAAAATCAGCTAGCCTTGAGTAAAATTCTTTGCGATGAACACCTATACTCAAAATGCTTTGAATTTATCAAATTATGGCCATGCTTGTAGCAAGGGTAGTAACAGGCTCAAAGATGTCTTTTAATTAATCTGCAATGTTGAATGACGGTTCAGGAATAAGATATAAGCCTATGGTATATAAGTTTTATTGTACTGAGGCATGCTTTAGGAATAACCGTTTGACTGTTGGTGCAATGTAGAAACTGGTGTGAGCCTGTGGTCTGTTAGGTCACGCATGTGCACTGGGTTCACTAAGAAGTATTATGTTATTGCCTAGTGCTTGAAAGAGTGGATCAGCAGGTGCAGAGATCACAGTTACTGAAACTGTTCCTTTGATGCCGCACCATGTGTGGACCTCAGCAACTGATTTGCACTCTTATTGTTTACCTGGCTTTGCACTTGAGTTACGGTCAGAATTCATTTAACTTATAGAGATTTGTGTTTCAGTCTTGGCAAATGCACTGTTTTGTAAAAGGCTATTTTCATTAAATAATTTAACCATCCCACCCTCTTCTTTTTAAAAACAGATTTGGTCAGTGCAACTGTGATACATCAGACTAGAGATGCTGTTGTGGAAGCTGGTGGGGATGTTTACTTAGAATGTGAGCAGGATGGCAATGATCAGCAAATGTACTGGTACAAAAAACTACAAAATCAAGGTCTGGAGCTGCTTTTCTTCTCCCAAATGGAGAACATGGCTGTGGATACGGTTCTGGTGGACAGCAGATTCACACCCAACAGGAAGAATCGAAAGCATTTTTCCCTCAATGTGACCAGGCTGCAAGCTAGCGACTCTGCAGTGTATTTCTGTGCATCCAGTTTACACAGCGCACAACAGCAATGCAGTGCCAATACGAAAACCTATATCTGTTTTTTTCCCCTGCCGTACACTAGGAGGCGATGTAAGACCAGAAACACACCTGTTCCTAATGCGATAGTTGCACGCAATGTTCAGCTTCTGATTTGCAAAACCTGCAATATGGGATCTTAGTCCTTTTTAAAATGTTTGTAGTATGTCATATGTCACCTCCATGGTTAGTGGTATACTCTGTTGCCTTTACAGCTTACATGTTCTCCGAAATGTGCATAGATTTCCTCCAGATACTGAAGCACCCGTTTCCATTCCAAAAACATGCCATGAGGTGAAATTATATCTTTACGTTGTCCACAATGTATGAATGTTATGTGTTAATGTATATAAAATAATAGCGGTCCCTCAATAAATACTATTAGTAATTGTAACATCATAGTGCTGAATTTCTCCTCTGGATCAGAAACAAAAGGCACCTGAAAAACTGATGCCCTTACTGAAAAACTAATGATTCTAGCAATGGGGAGATCTTTTTAATATATTTAAATAACTTTTTAAAACAGGATAGAACATTAAATCCATCCATCCACTTTCTGAAACCGCTTGTCCTATGCAGGAACACAGATATTTTATTTACATTGAAACTATTCAATTATAATCAGCATGCATATTTGCATATTGTTTTTTATAGGAGTTAAATATTTTTCTAGTTTTTTCACAGTACTGACTGATGGAAAATAATATGAGTAATTTACTGTTGCAGAGTTGAAACAAAACCCCAGAAAGGAAAGGGTGTCTTCCTGTGAGACCTGGTTTCAGAATAAAGGTGACTTCAGAAGTCAGTTTCCTGAGCCTGAAGAAACAGTTGGACCTCTTCCCTGTTAATATGTATTCATATGTAATAGCAGTTCTTGTAAAGTTGGCAGTGATGCAAAGTAAGTTTAAAACTTTCATGGCTGTACTATTTTTGTGATATTACTTCACAAATTATGTTTTCATATTAAACGTTTTATTTCTTTATTATTTAAAAAATATTTATTCTTTTTTCCGGGGCAGTCACTACATCACAGACAGTCCACCAGCTTCCCTCCGATATTATTGAAGTCCAGGGATCTCCAGCAAAGATAAAGATGACCTGCATGGTACAGGGACAGAGCAACCCCTATATGTACTGGTACAGACAGACCCCCGGCAGTCAACCAGACCTGCTATTTCTGTCTGCGTCCAAAGGAAGTGTCTCAGACTCCCCAGTGACGGACTTCACTGCGGAGAGACCCGATGAGCAAAACTTCTACCTGGAACCAAAAAACCTTTCCATAAAACACAGTGCTGTTTACTTTTGTGCATGGAGTATAGCACAGCGACTAAGAGAGAGACCAGCCCCAGTCAAAAACCTCACACAGCTCTACTGAAGATTCAGAGGGGGCTGCAGATGTACGTTAGAGGGGAAGCGACAGAGAGAATGTCTATATGTGGTCTCCTAGCAGCAATTTGCACAGGTGAAAAGGAAGAGACGCGTGAGCGATAAGCGAAACTGCAGCAGTGCTCCCTTCTGCATAAGGCAAGCTGCAGACGCGGTGTATCCCCCGTGCTGCCGGCAGACACAGCACCGACACGGCACCCTAGTTTCGTGGCCTATTTCCTGTCAACCACAATGTGCTAAATCTCACGTATGTGATCAACAACAGCAAAAAAAAATTTTAATTAAAAAAACACATGCCCACTAAACCACATCCCGCTGTTTACTTGGTTGCCTTTTATTACAGTTTCTTTTCAGTATGAGAAACAAACCTGTTCTATTAAACTAATTATTATGGTTAAAAAAGGAAGAAAAAAAAACTTAAATATAGTTTCCCAGGTTGGGGAAAAACTGGTTGAGATATATTCCTGCATATATTTTTCCATTTGGTTCTCAAGAAGATATATTTATTGTCATTAAAAATATATACTATATATAAGCACATCTATATAGAGCAAGGCCATCTTCCCTAGTGAACAGTCGTGGAAGCATGGGGCACAAAGACAGGGTACACCTGAGATGGGATGCCAGAGCATATACAACACAGAATACAAAACAATTTTGGATAATATTTAATATTAAATTAATGAAGATGATTAGGGTTGGCTCAGACAGCAGTGTTGATTTACACCTACACAATCATTGGACCAAGGGAAAGGGTGTTACTGCAAAGGGGCTCAATTATTTTCCCCAAAGCCCAAATTTCATTAGGCACACAAAGCTACCTGAAGTGGGGGGAGCAGTTGCCATTTTATTACCAATTATTCTGTATTGGGCTTGAGAATTGCTTTAGAATTAATTACTAGCTAATGGGTCAGGACAGTTAAAAAGGTAGACAAGGGATCAGATGCCATAAACTGCTGTCACAAAACAGAAAATCACCGTAGTGTTTTTAAGAAAAGAACTGGTCTGGCTCTATTTTGTTGCACAGCGATGGACTGAACACCTACTTCTGCAAATTACATTATTGATCATTTAAAATATTTCTTAGGTAAACTGTGCAGTTGAGAAGTTGTTCAAATGATATTTTTCAAGAGTTCTAATTGGAACAACAGCTGTCAGAAGACACCTGCTGTACCCTAACAGGAAACGTGTTCTATTTTCCATGCTCTGCAGGCAGAAACATTCTTTGCAAACACCCACGTCGGAAAATAGCTTCTTTGTCATTTATGAAAAATGCCACCTTTAATGTTCACTTCGTCTCAGTTTAAGAAATTATGCCTCAGAGTGAAACTCCTCATTTATCGAAGCAGCATACATTCCACAAGTTCAAAATTTCACTACAACATTTTTCTTGACTACAATTTAAATCCATCCCTGTAAAGGACTACAGCGTTGTAATGAAGAACAAAAAAACTGCCACACCAGCTCATATCATAAACTTTTATTCCACAAACCTGGTTTCTTCACAAATAAGATAGCCAAGCATTACTTATTCTTTTAACCAGTTATTCAGGAAAGTAATCTATTAAAGGTCAATTAACTGAATGAAAAAATTACAGAGATCAAGCTACTGTCTTTGCATATAAAATATAAAAAGGGATTTGTTTTCTATCTAGCCTAGTAATTTACACAAATAAGTTTGAAAAATATTGCAATAGCAAAAACTGTATGCTGAATAAGATTTATTGAGCAATAATGTCAAGTTCAGGAAATATCTCATTAAAGAAAATTTAAATAGCTAAGGATATAGGAGTTACTTGAGCTGTTTTCACTTGTCTTTTCATCTCGTCTCATCTGGTTTTTGAAGAACCCTGCAGGAGTAACAAAAACGTTAAACCAAGCCCAAGATGCTACTATCCTTTAAAAATGTTTCCTGTTCATCGACCAATCACTCACCTTCATTCTGAACACGAAAACTGTTACAAATAGTGAAAACAGCGTGCTCTTTGCCAGGAACAGAAAGTATGAAAATTTTGCCATATTCCCATCCGTTTTAATCTCGCCTGAAAGACCAAACAAAAATACAGGATCATGTCATTCTTCTATTTGCAAGATCTGGGTTAAAATCACAAATACTATGAATATAACAGCTGATAGATGCAATGACAAGCTATATTTGACAATGGCATTTTTCCAAGTGACCAATGTACTGGACAGAGTCTGCTATATAAATCAGCTACAATAGCATAATACAGTAACCATTGTACAGTACTGAGTAATCTTACCTGCAGTCTTTATACAACCTGAAAATAGATGGAAACATTGATTAAGAAACATATTTCAAATGGCACAGTGTCAATACTTCCATTTTGCATATCTGATGCATATCTGTTGCATGTGGTGTTTTGGCTAATCTACTGTAACTACTAAACTTGTGCATGTCCAAATAGTGATCCATGATAAAGACATTCTGCAGACTCACCTGTGTCCCCTTGGACAGAATCCATAAACTCTATAGAATGGGTCCTATTAAAAAAGTCGACGGAACAAGTGAAGCTGTACTTGCTGCTGTACCATAGCTTCAGGGATAGTCGCAGTCGACTAGTAATGCTATAGGTCTTCCCTGACCGCGTTGCTAAGTCATCTGTTCTCGCCCGGTTGTTCTCCAGCTGGCCGTTTATGTACCACTTGACGGTAACATGGTCAGGGTAAAAATTTGTCACCAAACAGACCAAAGTGACCCGATTATGCTTGATCTCCTGTTTGGATGGTGGTAGGATTTTCACTTTGGGGTATAATATGTCGGTTTCGTTTTCTGTAGAGGCCAGAAACAACAGAACAATTATTATTAACACAGGGTAATTAACAAGCATGGTTTGAGCCAGCCTAACATTTCAGACATCAAAACGGTTCACCCAGGATCTTGATTTTGGTTCCAGCGCCAAAATAAAGCACATCTGAATAGCACAGTTTGGAACAATGATGAAAACAACTATCCTTCAATTACATTTACAGTCACTGGACCCACATTTTTAAACATATTTCTATTTCTAGAGAAGCACAATTTACACTCCAAAATTAAATGGAATACATATTTTTTTAACATCTAACAGAAGTACATTTTTTTCCAACATTCAGTTAGGACTCGTATCCAGCAGCCAGTCTAGATTCACATGATTCAGTTTTTCAGCCATTAACGCCAATTTCTTACCAAGAACGGTCAATCGGGTTCCATTTCCAAAGTACTGTTCAGCATTAGTACACGTTATCTCTCAGCTGAAGCAAAACAAGGGCTACGGCGCAGTTCGGAGACTGTGCTCTGTTCAATACGAATTTAGGCACACCCTAGATTTAACCCTGTTAATTGTTACCCTGATGACCGAAGGAGTACAAATACCTTCACTGTAAAGAGCTCCACGTCCTCCCTTACCTAAAACCGTGAGCTTGGTTCCATTTCCAAAGACAGCAGGATCATTGTTCACGCTGTTATTGTGCTACATGAAAACTGGCTGCTCACACGCTAAGGCAACAATAACCTCTCGCTACACAAATCTATTCATATTTTAGCACAAATTAAAAATACCAACATTTTTAGTTACCTAAAACGGTGAGCTTTGTACCGCCACCAAAGTATGCAGGATTGTTGTTCACGTTGGTTTCAAGCTGGCAGAAAAGGAAATCCTACTTTCTACTTCTAAGCACTCATTCCATTTCAGATAAATAATTACATTGCATTCTTACCTTTTACGGTTAATTTAGTTCCTTTACCAAAGTAAGCCGGCTCAGTGTTGGCACCGCATCAGCACACCATGCTAATACCTGCCCAGCTAATAATTCTTCATTCTAGGAACGTATACCGACCGTCACCGTTAAGGTATGGAAACGTGCAAAGTGTCAAGTTTTCCCGATGTTCCCAGAACAACTACTACAATTAAGAGTAATATAGAAACAAAAGGGCATGGTATAGCAGCGGGTAGAACTACCGCTTTACCCTCTAATTAGTTGGATGTGTTCGCAAAATACTCAAATATTAATCTTATAAATAATAGTTTTATCATAATACAATATTTTCCAACATTAATTACGTTGAAAGGATGTTCATGTGAATGCTATCGTACTGCCATCGGCTTTATTAAAATGTAAAAACTGGAAATAACGTTCTATTAACGTTTCAGTAGGAACGTTCTCTGTCGGACCTTTAAATAACGTTATTTGATGTTCTGGGAAGGGTCCCTGTCAGCTGGGTGTCCGGCGCAGTTTAGCGGGGTGTGACAGGGGGGCGAAGGGCGGACCGATGACTATACCGGTGACCGGGTGCGGATGAGCGCTTAACGGGATGCCAGGTGCGCACGAACGGGCAACCGGGACGCACAGTGCAAGCAATTAAACGGCGTTAAATAGATAAACACCATAAACTTACCAAGTACGGTTATTTTACTACCACGACCAAAGAAAAGTTGGTCAGTGTTCACAACACTTCAACATCGCTCTAAAACTCTCACAAAGACAACAACAAAACGCGGAAATACGTGCAGTAGTCCAGGACAGGACAGACATTTATATAATGTATCAAAACGACACTACCAAACATCTTTCCAAGATTTCACCCAGAAGGAGTGCAGTTCCTGATCCATCGATACTGATCTATTTATTGATGCGTATGATTCAAGACATTTAACTGGAATTTTAGTTTGGGTCAGAATAAAACACTTACCTAAGTGACCAAGCGTTCATGCGACCGTCATGTAAACGGAGTACCATAAAAATAAGGGGATCGGTTTTTCCATAGATCTTACCTATAACACTCAGCTTGGTACCATTTCCGAAATAGGCTTCATAAGAAGCACGTTGATCGGTCCTAATTAAATTACTTGTTGGCTAGTTTTTTGCATTATAACACAAATGTTTTTAAATGTTGGTAGGTCTTTAGTTTCATAATTGCTGTAAATGTTTAAACTTACCCAGAACAGTAAGTTTGGTTCCACTTCCAAAGAACACCTCGGTTCCAGAGACACCATGGTACATTATGGGACGTGAAGGCTGCCATGCTCTCGGTCTTAAAGCGGAACTTCACCTCTGTATTATCGGAGGAATGGGCTCTGTTCTGTTCAGTAAAGAAGGAGCATGCGTTTGTTTCCCTGCCCAGTTCTTAGGTTTACCCGAATCAGCCGATTTCTTGCCTTATGTTTTCATTTCCAGTATTACAAACCCAGCGAGGTTTTTGTACATCCGCTCTATGTAAATGTATCACTGTGCCCCCCCTGTCCCCACAACGTTAAACAGTCATTCAAAAACGATGCAGCGAAATCCACCTGCACAAGCTCACAATCTGGAAGCTCTGAGGCAATGACTTTCTATTTATACCCTATACGTCTGATGGCGGAAATAACACGTAGAAAACGACATATCCACACGTGAGGAGGACTATCTCTGGCGGTGGTGTTTGTCATTGGTGTAACTCGTATGTTGGAAAATCGGGAAGAAGTCTTTACCCTGAAAATGAATAATATTATAATATATACAGAGAGGCGGGGTCGGGAGTCTATTTTAGGCAGCGAAGGGCACATATATCACAGTGACCGGATCATTTATATTTTAATGTTGGGACAATAATATCCATTTTCGTATTAATATTCAAAGAGTCAGAATGAATCTGTAATCAGATAATCAATCTGTTTGCATCCATTAATTTTCTATACCTGCTTGTCGTATGCAAATTTGAAAACGTTGAACTATATATGAAAAAAAGGGCTGAAACTTTTACACAATACTAATTGCGGTAGGGGGCGCCATCACATAAGCTTAGTCTTCCATTCAGACGCTTAGATTTTTACTCATTCAGTGGACTGTTTAACCAGCAGTGATTTACAGTAATTGGGTTTTACAATACCCTGGTGGTACTATAGTAGACTGTAATTGGTTTGTTGGTGATATGCTAGGCAAGTACCTGATCATAAGTTAGTTGCAGTTGGATATCTGTAGAAACTGGATTAATAAAAATATAAATTACGTAATTAATTAGTAGTAAATACACGTACCTGACTGGGAAAGAGGTTCATATTTGATTGCAAAAATAGACTTGAATGCAAAAAGAAAAAATAAAAAAATTGAAATAATCTCTTTCTTCTATATTTATGAACTGGAGTGTGAGGGTCTGGTAGGGGGAAAGTGCTTGGGACCGACGTCGGTTAGCGTACCTCTCCATAAGGGCTCTGGAGCGCAGCAAAAAATCCTGGCGATCTTCCAGGTGCGATGGATACGGCATCAAAACTGGTGAACAGAAGGGACCATGACCTCTGTCTCCAGGGATGGGAACAGGGGTGGTTGGTACCCCAGGCAGCATTGGAAGGGAGAAAAACCTGTAGATGAAACTGGTAATGAGCTATGGGCGTATTTAACCCAGGTCAGGTAGGAACTCCATGTTGCAGGTGAGTGGGAGGTCAGACAACGCAGCATCTGTTCCAGGTCCTGGTTGAGCCGTTCCATCTGACCATTGGACTGGGGGTGGAACCCAGAGGACAGACTCGCCATGGCTCCAAGCAGCTTCCAAAACTCCCTCAAAAACGAGAAACAAATTGTGGGCCTCTGTCCGACACAATATCCATTCGTAACCCATTGAGCCTAAAAATGTGCTCGATTAATAGTTGTGCCGTCTCCTTAGCAGATGGCAGTCTAGGAATGGGAATAAAATGGGCTGCCTTAGAGAACCGGTCCACAACCATAAGGACCCCTGTGTATCCCCGGGAGGGGGGAAAACCGGTCACAAAATGTACCGCCACATGAGACCAGGGACGTCTAGGGATGAGAAGAGGTATCAAGAACCCAGATGGAGCTTGGGAGGGGTTCTTATTCCGGGTTCAGGTCTCGTACGCGGCCACAAAACTACAGATATCCCAGAGCATGGAAGGCCACCAAAACCTCTGCCCAAGTAGAGCCCATGTGCGGTGAATCCGTCCATTGAAATAAAACCTTAGTAGAGTAAAGCAGTAAGAGGTGCGGCTACTAGGCTATACCCATGGATAAAACGCCGGTAAAAATTAGCAAAGCCAAGAAAGCATTGTAATTCCTTCCGAGACTGGCTGTGGCCACTCAGCCACTGCCCTGACCCTCCCTGGATCCATCTGGATGGAACCCTCTGAGAGGATGAAACCCAGGAAAGAAATGGTACTTCTATGGAATTCACACTTATCGGCCTTAATAAACAATCAATGGGACAGCAGGCGCTGAAGAACTGCCCGAACATGCTGAACGTGCTCCTGCTCATTCTGTGAGAATATCAAGATGTTGTCTAGATACACGAATACATACTTATTCAGCATCTCCCAAAGGACATCGTTAATTAAGGCCTGGAACACTGCTGGAGCATTAGTTAGCCCGAAAGGCATCACTAGATACTCGTAGTGACCAGTAGGGGTGTTGAAGGCTGTCTTCCATTCATCTCCCTCCCGGATCCTCACCAAGTGGCAGGCATTACGAAGATCCAATTTAGTAAAAAATTTTGCTTCCCTGGAGAAGGTCTAGGATGGAGGACAACAAAGGCAGGGGGTAGAGATTCTTAATGGTGATTTCATTCAGACCCCTATAGTCAATGCATGGACGAAGAAATCCGTCCTTCATATCCACAAAAAAGAAACCTGCCCCAGCAGGGGATGATGAAGGGCAGATAATGCCTGTTGCCAAAGCCCCGTTAACACAATCCTCCATTGCCCTTCTTTCGGGGCCCAAAAAAGAATAGAGATGGCCCCTGGGAGGGGAGGTTCCTGGTAGCAGATCAATTGCAGTCATACGGATGATGTGGCGGACGGGAGGCGGCCTTGGACTTACTGAAAGCAAGCTTCAGGTCTTGGTACTCTGCTGGAATGCCTGACAAATCCGGGAACTCCTCCTCTGGTGCGGGGACCTCTAGTGGTTGGCTAGCATGCAGACACTGGGAAAAACAGAATGAATTCCAGGCCCCGGAATCAATAAGGACAGCCAGGGACTGCGGGGAGGACTCCCACGTTAATACTGCTGGGAGGAAAGTCCGTTGCACCAAAGAGGGATTTACTGGCGTCTCCTGAATGCGCTGTACCTCCGTTGCCAGTGCTGTTAATTCTGCATGGAGGGAATCCAAAGATTCTCCCACAGCGCCGATGTCCGTCTGCTGATGACCCAGGAGGGTGCCTTGTCTAGCCAAAGCTTCAGCCAGTCGCTGGACGCTCACATGATCCGCTGGGTCCATCTTCCTCTGGCAAGATCTTTCTGTGAGTCTGGTAGGGGAAAGGAGGACACTGTTGCGGAATCAGATGCAAAGAAACTCCTTTAATTAAGACTAAGGCAGTTCGTTCGTTGTCCAGCTTGTAATAACCAAGAACATAGAACGCCAAAACCCAAGACGCTGACAGGATCATTGTTGTGGGGCAGGCTGGGGTCGGGCGATGTGCAGAGTCGATCTTGGGGCTTGGCAATTGTCATGGTCAGGGTACAGGCGGGGATCAGGCAATTCACGTCAGACATCAATGGGGCTGGACAGAAACTCGGGGTCTATAAGGAGGAACACAGGTCAGAAAACTCGGAGAGGCAGAAATCGGAAAACGCTCGAACTCAGAAAAAATTCTAGAAGATCTCGCATCGGAGTGCAAGATTCGATGGCTAAAATAATCTCCCTTAATTGTAGATAACAGGCAACAGCTTGCGGTAGGTAGCTGCACAGAAACCGGAGAAACCGGACAACCCGGTATAGCAGCGCGAAACCCCAAGCTGACAGCTTCTTTAAACGGAGAAAGGTGGATCACGGATACCCCCCGGAGGCGTGGTCTTCCTTACGTCAGTTGGGGATCCCCGGGGTTGATCCGTGACACTGGAGCGGTCTGCTTTAATTAAACGATTTCATTCCCATGTAGCACGTAAGATATTAATTATTCTCAGTTATTATTATCAGTTTGATTAACTGGATGACAAGCTATGTGTTTCTGCAAGGTCCTAGTGCCACTCCACTTGTAGTTTTCATACAGAGAAACCTGCATGCTTTGGTACTGTGGTGAAGAGGCACAGTAGTACACTGCAGTATCTGCAACCTCAACACTGTCAATATTCAGTGCTGTATGTTCAAGGCTTTTCCTGGAGACCGAAAACCTTCCTGGAGTCCCATCGCCCTTCTCTGTTACATCCGCAGATGTAGCCGTATAGAAGAGAAATCTTAGTTCTCTGTCTGCCTTCTGCTGGTACCAGTACATGTAAGTATTAGAGCTGCTTTGCGTGCAGCTTATATTTGCTGATTGTCCTGTGTGTAATACCAATGTAGTTGGGCTCTGGGAGACATTAACACCCAACTGACTCTCAGCACCTGCGGAAAAGGAAAAATTAAACAGAATTAAACAGAAAAAAAACAGAAAAGATTATACAAATGCAAAATGTGTACAATACTGTAATATACTAAATACATATACTAAAATTTGTTTCTCCAGATGGCTTTTTAGTTTAAATTATCCATAGTACATACAAGAAATAAGAAGTATCAGGTACTTTAGGAATACAACAAGCTTCATTGTGGAGTATGGGCTGCTGCTGCTCTGTGACATGAACACAGGGCTTTTCTTCCTCAGCCCTAATCTGTGTCATCATTTCCTGCCCTATTTAAAAAAAAAGCATGTTTGAAATTGCTTTTAACTCTCACTGAAATCATGCTTATGTATTTACTGAACCAAAATTAAAAATACATTTAAGCTGACATTCAGTACATAGCTGACTGTCGAATGGAGAAGAAATAAACAGAGGTGAAGATCTGAGGTGCTTTGACGGTTATGGTGCAGCATGACGGAAGGGCGATCCATAGTGCAGCTTACAGACACAGAGAGAATTTTATTCTAAACATTAACTGAACTCAGAAAGACTTGAAACAAAAAATACAGTGAGGGATGAAATAAAGGCAGGAAGGAAAAAATTTGAACTAACAGTGGGTAAATTAAACACAAGAAAAAACCAGCACCAAGTATGGGAATCATGCTGGTAGAAACACAATGAAGCACATACAAACACACACAATGACACACGGGGGAAGAACAGGAATGTAAATGCACAGATAACAAGGGCTTGAATTAGGGACAGGTGTGGGCTATAACTAATCAACCAAATGCTGGGAACTAGAAGTAACAAGGAACAGGTGGTGGTAATTAATGAGCACTCAGGAGTACACACATTAGGAAACACTGGGACCATAGGTCAAACTGGTGATGGCTAAATAAAGCCTCATGAATCATTTGCTGTATTTACTGATCCAACTAGTTAGTGCTATCGGTTCAGAAAAGGGTTCGAAGCACCAAAAGCCCCAAAGCAAACCAAGAACACCATGCACTGGGGTCAAAAAATACAGCAAATGGTTCATGAAGCTTCATTTGGCCATCGGTAGGGTAAATAGAACATAACTACAAAACTAGACATATATTATACACATAGTATATTTGGCAACTCCAATTAGCCTCGACATGTTTTTGGACTGGGAGGCAGAGAAACTGGAGTACCTTAAAGGAAATCTCATGACAACACAGTGGAATCATGCAAACTCCACAGACATGGAACCCAGGTGGAGAATTGAACGGTAGTCCATGCGTCATGAGGTAACAGTGCTAACTACTACACCACCCCAGCTTAATGGCAATTAAAGGGAATTAAATTTGATCCCCAAGCTTGCTCTCACCTGTATGGAGAGCAAGGTGTGGCAAAGAAAAAAGAGAGTTTCCCCAAGGGATTAATAACATATCTCTAAATGTCTAACATGAAGTAGTCAGACACTACTTTCTATCAGTTTTTGGAGGTGAATAAGAACACGGCATATCACTGTGCTTAGTAGCTGCACAGAAATACACAGCTGCATCTTCTGCTCTCAATGTTCTGATCCTGAAAGAGCCTGAGAGTGTTTCAGGTTTTTCTATAGCATAGTTTTCTTTTTTGAAGCCTGATTCAAATGTTGCTTCTCCTTTTGTGAGAATGTAAGCTATTAACTCCAATCCTTGTCCCAGGCGCTGGCGGTACCAGTACATATAGTCTAGGTTGTTGTTACTGTGAGAACAATTAATTTGAAGAGAGCCTTCCTTAAATGCAATACGTTCTCGAGGTAGCTGGGTCACAGCTGTGCTTCTTCCCGATCCTATTGGACATAACATAATGGTTATTTTTAAATTTGCTCATTTTGTTACATTTTTTATGTATTATTCATGTCGGATGGAATAGCTACGCACTTATGGAGGCCATATACAGGAACAGATGAAAGAGATGTTTCAGACCCATCCTCTGTTGTGTTGTTGCTTTCAGCTCAGATGTTGAACATTTGAGGTGCATTCGGTGTGTTGTCTTTTCATCACTGAACTGTCACAGGAAACCCACAGTTCATTACCATAGTTCATTACCACAGTGATATGTGTGACAATTGACACTGTCGCCCCCTGCTGATCAGCTATGTAAAAAAATAAAAGGATATCATTTGAGATGTGAATTCATTATTGCCCAAAGCTCCGAAGAAACAGAATGCCATTTTATTGATTCCAACAAATCCAGTTTTCATTCTTCCAGTTGTGGTACAATGTAGGGTATATAGTGATTCTAACTGCACCACATGTCCTTTACCTAGAACCAAAGCTGAACCTAACCTTGGTCCTGTGCAGAGGTACCGGTACATCTATTTAACACTGTTAATAATTCTTTTTTTATGAATAAATTGAAAACAAGGGAACCGAATATTAAAAAATACATAATAAATTATTTAATTTAGATCTTCAGTCAAAACTCGCAGGAAGTTGCTTACGGCACGCATACACTGTCCCGTTCACCACCGGGCAACAAGCATCACAGTGAGTCAGCTTTTGAAAACGAGGAGGCAGCATGTAATTGTGTTCAGTAGCTGCACAGAGATACACAGCTGCATCTTCTTCTGTCAATGTGCTGATCCTGAAAGAGCCTGATAGTATTTTAGTTTTTTCTGTAATGTATCTTGCAGAATCTTTTTTGAAGTCGGATTCAAATTCTGGTCTGTCTTTTGTAAATATGTAAGCTTTTAATTCCAAGCCTTGTCCTTCGTCCTGAGGGTAGTAATACATGTAGTTGATGTCATTGTTATTGTGAGAACGGCTGATCTGTAGATAGTTTGCGTGAACGCAACATATTCTGAAGGTAGCTGGGTCACAGTTAGGCTTCTTCCCAATCCTGCAGAACATTAAGATAATTAAAAATAACATACTTTAAACTTCATTAGTTTTATTTGCTTCTTGAAATACATGTTCAATAGGCATGAAATAATATGTTCCTACCTGAGTATTTAGATATATACTCTATATCTTCATATGTATTACAGTAGTTACCTACGTATAGTGGCCCTGTACAGGAAAAGAGGAAAGGGATGTTTCGGACCCATCCTCTGTTGGTACTTGCAGCTCAGATGTTGAATGTTTGGGGCATATTCAGCATGTTTTATTTCCCCTAAATTTTCACAGGAAACCATAGTTAATTACCATAGCTCATTACCATAGTTTATTACCATAGCTCATTACCATAGGGATATGCTTTACAATTGACATTATCTCCCCCTGCAGATCAGTAATGTAAAAAAATAAAAAATAAATCAGTTGACAGGAAAAGTGAGAGGTAGAGTGTTGTGGCACCCAAGATGATTCAGCTGATGGTTTCTGTCATGTACCAATGGTGCCTCAAGTGGTTCAAATAAGGTGTACAATTTTGTTTATTGGAAAAGGTGACACCACAGTGTTGTAGCTGTAATAACCACATCGATGAGACAAAAAATTATGACCACCCCCACATGAAGTGAATAAAGTTGACTGTACATATAAACAGTGCAAGTCAAGGTCTGGGATATATTAAGCTGACATTCAGTACATAGCTACAGTACATCATAAAATTGTCCCATTTACTTCCAGGCAGGGACCATCAGACAGCGCATTGTATCAGTTTTTGAATGTGAGTGAGGAAGCAGCATGTCATTGTGCTCAGTAGCTGCACAGAGATACACAGCTGCATCTTCTGCTGTCAGTGCGCTGATCCTGAAAGAGCCTGATAGTATTTCAGGTTTTACTATATCATATCTTGCCTTATCTTTTTCAAAGTGTGGTTCAAATGTTGGTGTTCCTTTTCTGACAATATAAGCTATTAGCTCCAAATTTTGTCCTGGGTGCTGGCGGTACCAGTACATATATTGTAGCTTGTTGTCATTGTGTGAACAGTTGATCTGCAGAGATTTTTGCTTGAATGCAATGTATTCTTGAGGTAGCTGGATCACAGTTGTGCTTCTTCCCATTCCTATAGAAGATAAAGATAACATAACGATTATTTTTACATTTTACTATATATATATATATTTACTCTGTGTGTGTGTGTGTGTGTGTGTGTGTATTGGGTACCTACTTATGGAGACCATATACAGGAACAGAAGAAAGAGATGTTTCAGACCCATCCTCTGTTGTGTTGTTGCTTTCAGCTCAGATGTTTAACATCTGATGCACCTTAAACATTGTCTTTTCATCACTGAACCGTCACAGGAAACTGCAGTTCATTACCATGGCTCAGTATCATAGTAATATGCATTACAATTGACACTGTCGCCCCCTGCAGATCAACACAGTAAAAGAAAAAAAAATACATTAATTGAGGGGTGAATTCATTATTGCTCAAAGCTCCATAGAATCTTATAATGGGTGATATTCAACTGAGTGATTCTGACTATCCCACATGAACAGGCCGATTGTACCCTTTGAGTTTGCCTAAACCAAACCAAACATAACCATGGTCCTGTGCAGGACTGAAAGTCTGGGAAATTGGCCATCTTTCTGTGTCGCTCTCTTATTTCTTCATTGTTTCATTTTAATCCTGATGGTTTTTCAGAAGTTCGTTTGGGTTTACCAACCATATTGAATCAATTCACATTTTGGAAACCCAATAACAGATCTACTTGTCTTTTGTAGACAGTCAGTCCTGGCATTCAGTATCAGTTCGTTTTTTAGAAATAAAGTATCACATAGGCAATGCAGGAATATTCTGAAGTTCCAAATTCAGGACATCTGTCAGAACTATTCAGAATTTGGTAAGAAAATAGCTATATTACTCTGTCCCATTCACTTCCACATCATGACAGTTTTTGAAAGTGAGTTAGGAAACAACATATCATTGTGTTGACTAGCTGCACAGAAATAAACAGCTGCATCTTCTGCTGTCAGTGTGCTGATCTTGAAAGATCCTGAGACCATTTCGGGTTTTTCTATATGATATCTTGCCTTATCTTCATCAAAGTGTGGTTCAAATGTTGGTGTTCCTTTTGTGACAATGGAAGCTATTAACTCCAAGCCTTGTCCCAGGCGCTGGCGGTACCAGTACATGTATTGTAGGCTGTCTTTGGAAAAACAGTTGATAGTTATAGAACTTTGATTGACTGCAATATATTCTGGAGGTTCCTGGGTCACAGTTGTGCTCCATCCCATTCCTATTGAATAAAAAGATAACACAAGGGTTAGTTTTAAACATTACTGTCATTTGCTTCTTGATTCATGCTGGATAGTCAGGAACTGAGAAAGCCATGGATGAATAATAAAAAAATCTATATATTTCTATCAGATACATACTTATAGAGGCCATATACAGGAACAGAAGAGAGAGATGTTTCACACCCATGCCGTCTCGTGCTGTTACTTTCATCTCAGATGTTGAACATTTGAGGCGCATTCAGCATGTTTTCTTTTCATCATTGAACTGTCACAGGAAACCACAGTTCATTACCATAGTTCATTACCACAGTGATATATGTAACAATTGACATTGTCGCCCCCTGCTGATCAATAATGATTTGATGCTAATTTGATTTATTCCAGCAAATTTCTTTTTCATCCCTCCAGTTGTGATAATGTGGGGTGAGATTCAGCAGAGTCATTCAGTACCACAGGAACAGCCTATATCTTCTACTGGAACTGAACATTACCTTAACCTTGGTCCTGTGCAGGTCTGCAGTTGTGGGATTGTGGTGATTTATCTGTGGTGTTCTTTCCACTCTTCATTGTGTTTATGATCTCTGTCCTGATTGATGTTCATCCATCTGAAAAATATTTATATTATACAGTCCCATTTACTTCCAGAAAGGATCCCTCTTGCATCACAGTGAGTGAGTTTTTGAAAGTCTGTGAGGAAGTAGCATGTCATTGTGTTTAGTAGCTACACAGAAGTACACAGCTGCATCATCTGCTGTCAGTGCGCTGATCCTGAAAGAGCCTGTGAGAGAGTCAGGTTTTTCTATAACATATCTTTCTTTTTTGAATCCTGATTCAAATATTGGCTGGTTTTTCCTGAGAATGTAAGCTATTAACTCCAAGCTTTTTCCCAGGCGCTGGCGGTACCAGTACATGTAGTCTAGGTCATTGTTACTGTGAGAACAGTTTATTTGTAGAGAGCCTTGCTCATCTGTAACATGTTCTAGAGGTGTCTGGGTTACGGTTGTGCTCCATCCACTTCCTGTACAGCAGAACAAAAACAATATACATATATGTCTGATTAAAGAAAATTTATAAGTCCAAGCAGACATACATTAAAAGAAACCTATTTGTATGGGTTACTTACTTATGCATCCCATATACAGGAACAGAAAGAGCAGTTGTGTAGACCCCATTCTCCGTAATGCGACTTCTCTCAGCTCAGATCTTACAGGTATTAGGTACGCACTGCATGTTGTTTCTGAATTGTCACTGGAAACCACAGCTATCTATGACAGTGCAATGACATATAATTTGGCATTGTCTCCCTCTACTGGTCATTATTTCAAGCAGAGTCAAGTCGTTTTTTTAAATCAAAACGTAAGGCTATTTGACGTGGCACAGAAGTAAGATGTACAATGTGGTCCAAATAATTCATTATAAAACGCAATCTTTCTGTATTTTTCGTTATTGCCATACAGACGCTCCTCTACTTACGAACTTACAACTTACAAACTTTCAGACATACGAACAAAGAGGACTGTAAGTCCAAATTCTGTTCATTGGGCTCCCGTTTCCTGTCCGCAACATCAATTTCTTTTTTTGCGCGCCAATTCCGCCTAGTACGACTTCTGGCTGCTACTCCCGCCGCACAGCAGCGTAGCGTGCGTACTCCCAGCATCCTAGTTCTTTGTACTTGCGTATACCCTTAAAATGAACATTTCAAGTTACAAACGGCCGTTCAGAATGTATCTCGTTCGCAAGTAGAGAAGTGTCTGTATTTGCTTTTCAGAATTATTTTGTCATAACCAGGTCTGACAGTGATTAACTGAATAGTTATGCCAGTTACTGTCAGCAACTAGCATATATGGGACTAATATATTTTCACTGATTGTATATGTGAAACATTGCAACCTGGTGCCCAGGCCCTGACGAAAGGAGGAATGTTTTGGGCTTGATAAGCTTCTTGCTATTTATTAGTTCAAAAGGAAATTTTAAAGTTTTCCTTTAAGCCAAGCAACATTCCCTAATGAATAGCTGTGGTGTAGCTTCTTACATTCCTGGACAGTGTCTGGGCTCAGCCTTGGAGACAGGGCGAGGCCCTTGGACATTTGGGAGGAGCTCAAAGCAGAGCTACTGCTCCTCTGCATCGAAGGGAACTAGCTGAGGTGGAGCCTCCTGGACGCCTCCCTGGGGAGGTGCGTCGGGCATGCCCAACCGGGAGGAGAGCTGGGACACACCCAGAACACCCTGGAGAGATAGTGTCTGTCTGACCTGGGTGTACCTTGGCATGTCCCTGGAGGAACTGATTAACTCTAACCCTAACCATAACACAATATGGTTAATCTGCATTTTGGAATAGCAAACATACCTGTCTTCTAACTGTTCAGTCACTCATCACTTGTTTTTTAGGAATAAAGTAATAACAAGACAACTGGAAATACAAATATATTGTGAATTTCTAAATTCAGGACATCTCTCAGAACAACCAGGAATTTGATGAGAAAATACCTATATTAGATTTCGCCATTAATTGAATCAAGGGGCACAAACCTATTTTGGTCTGAACAGAAATACACACAAAGTGTATCTCATATTGCCACAACACAGGATACAGTATTTGTTTCTAAATATGGGACGATACAGAAAAATACGGCTTAGAATTATGTTAAACAAGATTACTTGAGGTCCCTTTTTAGCGTAGGCCCCTAGCCATCAGCCTGGGTAAGCCTGTGCATTTAAAGCCTCTTTGCCCCATTTTCTTCCAGACAGGCTCCATCGTGCACCACAGTGAGTCAGTTTTTGAAAGTCTGTGAGGAAGCAGCATGTCATTGTGTTTACTAGCTGCACAGAAATACACAGCTGCATCTTCTGCTGTTAATGCATTGATCCTGAAAGAGCCTGTGAGAGAGTCAGGTTTGTTTATAATGTATCTTGTCTCATCTTCTTTAAAGTCTGATTCAAACTGTGCTGTGCCTTTTGTGACAATGTGAGCTATTAACTCCAAGCCTTCTCCCAGGCGCTGGCGGTACCAGTACATATATTCTTGGGTGGCTTTGTGAGAGCAGTTGATCTGTAGATAGTCTTGCTTGAATGCAATGTATTCTGGAGGTAGCTGGGTCACAGTTGTGCACCTTCCCATTCCTATGGGACATAAAGATAACAAACATGGTTATACATAACATATACGGTAGCGGTTATACATTTTAATTATTTCATTCACTTTCTGGAAATACATATTGGGTGGGCATGAACTGAGAAGATCCTATATACTAATATAAAAAGGTTATCTATGTATGTATTGGCTACTTACTTATGGAGGCCATATACAGGAACAGATGAAAGAAATGTTTCTGACCCATCCTCTGTTGTGTTGTTGCTTTCAGCTCAGATGTTTAACATTTGATGTGCATTCAGTAGGTTGTCTTTTCAACACTGAACTGTCACAGGAAACCACAGTTCATTACCGCGGCTCAGTATCATAGAAATATGCCTTACAATTGACATTGTCGCCCCCTGGAGATCAGTATTGTAACAAATGAAAATAAATATGAATTGTGAATTCAATTATTGCTCAAAGCTCCATAGACTCTATTATAATGTTTGTTTCAAATGAGTGATTCTTACTATATCACATGAGCAGGCAATTATCCTTCACATATGTCTAAACCTGAACCTAACCTTATTCCAGTGTACCTATGCAAATAAGAGCTTAAGTTCTGCTCCAAAATCTTAACTTAGGATGCTGGCGCACACACACACATTAATAAATGCTTTTATTTGCACTAGTACAGCTACACTGGGATACATCTCTTCACCTACCTCATCATACTCCCTATAGCTTAGAGATCAGACAACATGCAGCACCCCCGGAGCTGGGGGTTAAATGCCTTGCTCAAGGGCCCACAGACATGTAACCAATCCACCGGGGCCAGGGCTCGAACCAACAACCTCCTGTTCACAAGCACAGATTCTGCAGAACTGGTCGGCAGTCAGTCTGGGAAAAAATTAGTCTGAGCCACATTTAACAAACATGCATTATTTGCACAAGTACAGGTACAGTATGTTGGAATGCTTCTCTTCACTAACCCCATCTTACTCTCCATAGATAGGGGGTCGCAGTGCAGCGTCAGCTAATGTGCAGTGTCCTCTGCTGAGGCAGGGGCTTGAACCAGCACTCTTTGGATCACAGACACAGAGATTTAGCCCACCGAACCTCTCACTGCCCCCGTTTGGACTGGATCTGAATTTAACTTTTGACTCTGGTGCAGATATAAGCCGGATTTGGTAATATTCAATGGAAATCTGGCCAAATATGCCCCTCATCTGTTTCAAATCCAGAAAGCGGATTTGGATCAGTATTAAGACACTGGGTCACTGTGGTGATTTCTGAACAACATTTGGCTTGGATCTGGTTCAGACTCATCTTGCTATGATGTGGGGCGATCGCCCCCCCCCGATTCTTAGCGCATCAGCTGCACGTCTGGTGAGTGACTGATCATAGGTATATGGTCAGGCGAATGCGCACCGGATCTGGTGAGTGACTGATCATAGGTATATGGTCAGGTGAATCCACACTGGATCTGGTGAGTGACTGTACATAGGTATATGGTTAGGTGAATCCGCACCGGATCTGGTGAGTGACTGAACATAGGTATATGGTTAGGCGAATGCGCACCGGATCTGGTGAGTGACTGAACATAGGTATATGGTTAGGCGAATCCGCACCGGATCTGGTGAGTGACTGATCATAGGTATATGGTTAGGCGAATCCGCACTGGATCTTCAGAGTGTATGCAGACGAATTGCAATCATTTAGAACTCTGGACAGATTCTGGTGCAGATTCTCCTGCCCAAATGTCACTGATACCGAGATTTAAGGAGATGCAGGTGGATCTGGCCCAGAATCAGTTGCTATGTGGGTTTGCACCCTGTGGCCATTAGCTAGTAAGTTTTATTTAATAACAAACACATATAGGGCTTTCTCATATGACCAAAAGCTCACATCCCAATAACGATACATATCAGAAAATAGCACATTTCCAGTAATGAATGAATACATAATGGTTTATATAAAATGACAATTATTACATTTTGAATTATTTACTCCTTTTATTTGGAACCTTTGCGCAATTTTCCAGTTAAGCATGTAACAAAATTATCTATGTATAAGGTATTAATATGTAAAATATAAAAAAATAAATAGACAACGTTTGTTAATTTCAGGTACCTAATTTCAGGTAACATAATGGAATATGATATTTCTGAAGCTCTTATCAACTGGCATTTCATGTTTTAAATGTTTATATTGGAAAATACAACACTGTCATGCCTGAACTTTTGTGTTTTACAAAATATACGTACAGCAGATAACTTAATGCCATGTTATACACAAGTACTTTTACTTTACTACTTTAAATATATTTACAAGCAAGTACTTACTTAAGTAGAAATGCCAATGGGGTGCTTCAGCTTTTACTAGAGTACATTTTTTGAATGTTTATTTTTGCTTAAGTATAATGTCTGAGCATTTCCTGCTTTCATGTTGAGTCTTGCCTTCTATATAACCCTCATCAATTGTTCGTTAGAAATAAAATGACAACAAGAGAATTGAAGATAGAAACAAAAATTTTAATGTATAAATTTAGGACATCGGTCAGAACTACCAGGAATTTGGTGAGAAAATACCTACAATCCACTGTCCCATTCACTTCCACATCATGACAGTTTTTGAATGTGAGTTAGGAAGCAACATATCATTGTGTTTAGTAGCTGCACAGAAATAAACAGCTGCATCTTCTGCTGTCAGTGCGCTGATCCTGAAAGAGCCTGTGAATGTATCGGGTTTTACTATATCATATCTTGCCTTATCGTTTTCAAAGTGTGGTTCAAATGTTGGTTTTCCATTTGTGACAATGTAAGCTATTAACTCCAAGCTTTTTCCCAGGCGCTGGCGGTACCAGTACATGTATTGTAAGTTGTTGTTACTGTGAGAACAGTTTATTTGTAGAGAGCCTTTCTCATCTTTAATATGTTCTAGAGGTTTCTGGGTTACGGTTGTGCTCCATCCACTTCCTGTACAGCAGAACAAAAAGAACATACATATATGTCTGATTAAAGAAAACTGATAAGTCCAAGCAGGGATACATTAAAAGAAACCTGTTTGTATGAGTTACCTACTTATGGATCCCATATACAGGAACAGAAGGAGCAGTTGTGTAGACCCCATTCTCCGTAATGCGGCTTCTCTCAACTCAGATCTTACTAGTCATAGGTCGGTACAACCTGTTGTTTCTGAATTATGACAGGAAACCACAGGTATTTTCCACAAAACTATGAAGTAATTGACACAGTCTCCCCCTAGTGATAGATAATTGTAACAAAGTAAATCTCCATAAAGAATCCATCATGCATCACAGTCTGTTTTTGAAAGTGAGTGAAGAAGCAGCACATCATTGTGTTGACTAGCTGCGCAGAAGTACACAGCTGCATCTTCTGCTGTCAATGCACTGATCCTGAAAGAGCCTGTGAGAGAGTCAGTTTTTTCTATAACATATCTCGCCTTTTCTTTTTCGAAGTCTGGTTCGAATACTGGTGGGTTACTTCTGAGAATGTAAGCTATTAACTCCAAGCCTTGTCCCAGTCGCTGGCGGTACCAGAACATTCGGTCTAGGTTGGTGTTATCGTGAGAACAGTTGATCTCTAGAGAGCCTTGCTTGATTGCAGTGTGTTCTGAAGGTATCTGGGTCACAGCTGTGCTCCTTCCTTTTCCTATTGAACATAAAGATTTATTAGTTGCTATAAACTTTACTTATTTATTCTCTTTTTTGAAATGCATGTTGGATGGTCAGGCACTGAGAAGTTTCTATATGAGTAATTTAAAAATATATATCAGTAAATATGCTACTTACTTATTGAGGCCATATACACAAATAGAAGAAAGAGATATTTCAGACCCATACTGTCTAGGGCTGTTAGTTCCAGCTCAGATGTCGACTGTTTGAGGCACATTCAGCATGTTGACTTTTCATCATTGAACTGTCACAGGGAACCACAGTTCATTTCAAAAGCTCATTATAATAGTAATATGCTTTACAATTGACAGTGTCGCCCCCTGCTGATCAGCAAAGTAAAAAATTAAAAAAATCAGTTGAGGAGTGAATTCATTATTTCTCAGCGCTCCATAGTAATAGAATGCCATTTGATTGTTTCCAATAATCATCCCTCCAGTTGCCACCAGCAAAAGTCCACTCCAAACTATCGAAATAATTTTGGTTAAAATATTATAATCTATAACAGGGGTGGCCAATCTTATCCGCAGAGGGCCGCTGTGTGTGCAGATTTTCGCTGCAGCTCCCTAATTAGGTCACTAATTAGAGGACTGATTGGCTGAAGAGTCCTCACACCTGGGTTTGAACAGCTGACCTAAAGGTCATCCCAAATACCTGCATACACACCGGCCCTTTGCGGGTAAGTTTGGCCACCCCTGATCTATAATAATAATATGTATCTTAAGTTTGGCTGTTCAATCACTTGGCCCCTCCCTTTTTTTACTAGGGTCCTCGTGGTCACCATACTTTCATTGTAACAAATACGCATTTCCGCGGATTCAGGCCTTCTCCCCTTCTTATCTACCGCAGGCAGTGTAGTCTTACGGCTGTTAAGTACATTGAGGCTCAACCACTGGAGAAAGACAGTCATGAGAGTCAATAAACCACTGTATGACTTTTAATGTGATTTACAGGGATATTTAACAAGTAACAGGGACACCTAAATTCCTTAGTCTGTTGACTTGTACTCTCTTTCCATGTTAATAAAGTTGTATTTCAGATACTCTAATAGCTATAATGCTGTCTGTCCATGATTTTTTTGGTGCCAAAACACTTGCTAGTAGTTGTTACCATCATGTACACAGGTGAGTTGAAACTTATCTACTGGGGTTTTTCAATGCGAGAAAGGGTCAACTAATGAGCATTGTCTGCAGTACAGGATCTGCCTTAAGAGAAATATGGTGATGTCAACAGTCTGAGAATAATGACAAAACAGACAAGATTTTAAAAAGCATGCAATTGCCCTCTTTTCCCCTCGCAAAACATTTTCAATATAATGAGAGTAACTGTAAAATAGATTTTCTCCATCTATATGCATATGGGAGTAATTTTCTTGTGCACCTGATCAAACCTCTTGGGGTATGTGAGTGTATCTAAGCTCATTTGAGTGAGATCACATTTAAAACTGAAGCTATTGGATTGGTTTTTAGTGCAGTGTCACCCTCTAGTGACAGAGATTGTCTTTGTCTGTATTTTTTGTCCAAGAGAGTGTGTGGGCTGTCTCACTGTGCTTTAGAAGCTGCGCAGAAGTATAGAGCACTGTCTGAGGTATCCGTGGATTTAATCATGAATGATCCTGACAGTACTTCAGTCTTCTTAATTTCATATTTGTCTCTCTTGCTTGTGAAATTGCCCTCAAATTGGGGGTCCTGGTTAGTCAGAATGTTGGCAATTAACTCAATCCCTTTGCCTGGTAACTGTCTATACCAGTACAAATACTGTAAACTGTTGTCATTGTGAGAGCATATAACTCTTTCAGTAACGTCCCCGGCGTTTGTTAGAATTTTCTGTGGTTCCTGAGTGACAACCGCTCCTTGCACCCATGCTGCAGAAAGAAAATACAATTTATTTTGTATAAATTATTTATATTATTTATATAATTGCATATTCTTTCAGAATAGTAAAAGTAAGTAAAGTGGGATAGAATCTTACTTGTCATCAGGTGATAGAGTAAAAATGTTCTCAATTTCCCCTTGTTCATGCCTTTGGCTATTTTTAAATGTATGTGGAGTCAAGTTGCAGTGCCTTCAATTTATGACTGAACACTGACACAGGAAATGACCTGTGATATGCAGATGAGACAATTATATTATTTTTATACTTATATTCTGCCAAGAAATATTTTACTGTAAACAATATTCAAATTCATGCCCTTTTCAGCTTTTCAAGTAGTTGCTCTTATGTGTTTTTATTATTACATTTTAGTTATGCTTTTAAAATATTTTTTAGAATTAGTGAATACTGTAATTATAAGTGAATACTGTAACACCAAATCCCTCTCATAATATAACAGTGTATTTATTTTATTCTGCAACAAAACTGATTTGCAATGGTACAGCAGAAAGATATATTTTAACCTGCTTGGTCTCTGATGAAAAAAGGCATTTAAGCTGCACATGAATACCCAGCTGCATCCTCTGCTGTTATTGTGGTTATTCTGAAGGAGCCTGAGAGAGTTTCAGATTTGCCTATAGTATTTCTTGCCTCACCTCTTTTGAAGACTGGGTCAAACTCTGGTTCAAACCATAAAGTGAAGCCTTGTCCCAGATGCTGCTGAACTGTTTTGTGACTCCATGCAGTATCACTTATGCCGCAGAAGTGATTCTGTGATATATCTCCTGTTTTAGATAACTTCAGGATCTGTTGGTCATGTTGCAATTTGGCCAGCAGAGGTCACTGCTGGTCATCCAGTTTCTTTCCCTTTTTGCCCAATTAATCACACCTGCCTCTTGTTTGATCCTCATTAGTCTGTATATCAGTGTCTGCTTGTACTGTGATCCCCAGTCTGGTCATTGTTGTCATAGGTGTTGTTACCTCTGCCCTTCCCCGTCTAAGTTCTCCTGAGTATTTATCTGATCCTAGCCTTTCCTCTGGTTATTTTCACTTTCCCCATTTTGTTTCATCGTGGTTCTTTGTTTTCTGTTTAAATTAGTGATGGGCCGATGAAGCTATATGATGCTTTGGGGCGTTCCCCGTAAAGTGACCGAATGCGTTTTGAGTCTTCAAGCGTTTGCATTGAATTAATAATGTGGCTGATATAACAGCTGGGTTTGACTGTGTTATGTTAAATATAATCTTAAATACTACGTTTGTTTTGGTTTACTTATATTTTCAGTCATTATGTATTTACAATAAAATATTGTAATGGATCTGGGGCAAACTCCTTAATTGTTGTTTACTTCAGCTATACTTTCAATTGTGCAAGGCTCCTTAAATTGGTGGTTCCCTGCCCTGTCCTTGGGCAGTGCCCAGTCCATATTTTTGCTCCCTCCCAGCTCCCTGCCAGACAGTCCATATTTTTGCTCCAAACGTGGACTGTCTGGGGGTACCTGAGGCCTGGGTTGATAAACGCTACTTCATCTAATCGCTGTCTTCTATACACTTTTGGGTACACAGTGATGAAGCGAAACAAACTTGTTTGGTGGCATGAGGGTGCAGGTGCTGACTGCAGTGTATTTCTGGGTTTTCTGCAAGTGTAAAGCATACCCTCCACCAACGTGATAACTGACTGCACAGAAATATGTGCCACTTTTCTGTGCTGCGGAGCTCAAGATTTTTAAGGTTCCCTTCTCTTGTGCGTTCCCTGACAAGTTAAATTGCCCTTTGTACTTTTCTTCTTGGTTGACAATAGCAAGGTTAAGAAATCCAAGTAGCTCCAGTGCTGTCTGTCCTTCAGTTTGCTGGTACCAGTACATATTTTGGTAGTTGTTGCCATTGTGCTCACAAGTGATCTCAAAGACCTGACTAGAGTTTCCAATGAGAGAAGGTGGGGATTGG
>JAODKC010000009.1:2768491-2779191 GCA_026777985.1 Mormyrops attenuatus
AATATCTGAGAATTTATGCACCTGCTGGAACTAGCTAGGAGTATGAGAGTGGAGCTGCCTTGTGCTGAGATACGTGCTTCTTCAGACCACATTAAGTACGAGGGCGTTTTTATTGTATGTGCATGAAGTGTCTCCCTCTACTGATCTTTTGACCAAGGTAGAGGCTGGGATCGCACACTGCCCGATGTTTATATGGTTTTAATCATAAAAGACTCAGAATCATCAGTCTCAGATGTGTTTTTTATAGCTTTCTGTCTTGTTATTAAATCTAATTGCAGATTCATGCTTATAAACAAATTATTTATTATTACAATGTACAGGACAACATTGTAGTACTAGAAATTGATAGCACAGAAATATACACTATGAGTTTCACTGTCTCACTATCTATTGTGCAGTAGTGTCTCACTTTTAACCAAGTCTCACTTTATACTGTGAAAAGAAGACTGAGCTGCAGGTTCGACAGTTTGAGTAGCAGTAGGAAAACCATAGCTGAGATGGCAAAATAAGAAATAAGGGGCTTGTCTGGGCCATGAAGCACTAAATGGACTATAGAAGACTGAAAGAAAGTCTTATGGATGAATGAATCAAAATTTGAAGTCTGGTTCATCACACCGGGTGTTTGTATGCCGTCGACTAGGTGAAAGGATGGTTCCTCAGTGTGTAACACCTACTGTCAAACATGCAGGAGATAGTGTGATGGTCTGGGGCTCCTTCTGGAGGCGGAGTTGGTGGCTTACATAGAGTGACTGGCATCATTTTGCATTTCTGTGTCTACTTGGTCAGGGGATCATCATACAGCAAGATAATAACCCAAAACATACCTTTGGCCTATATATAAACAAGAAAAGAACAAGATGCTACTCGTAAAAACATGGAATTGCCAGTACAGTCTCCAGACATAAACCCCACTAAGCTGCTTTGAGATGAACTGGACAGCAGGGTGATAGCAAAGCAACTTACAGGTGCAACATATTCTGCAACAGAGCTGGGAAGAACATTTTGGCAAATATTTGATTTCCTTTGTAGAAAGAATGCCACAGGTGTGTCTGGCTGTTATATCAGCTAAAGGTAGCTACTTTGAAGAATTTATTTGTTCCATGCTTTGATTTCACTGAACAAAAAAAGCAAAAAAAGCAAACTGAGGTGTTCTAATGTATATTCAGCCTAGTGAGACAGACACAGGTTGCCTCCTCTTAAATGTCTGAAAATTAGCTGAAGCGGAGAGCAGTTTCTCATACACCTGATGTAACTAGATAGACGTCGCTGCCTTATCATTTCATCTGAATTCTTGCAGTGTGTGTGGTTAAAAAAAAATTACCATGAGGACTGGTCGTTTGAGTTGCTTCTCAGTGGAATGTCTCCCTCTAGGGACAGGAATTGTCTTTACATGACTTTTTGTCTAAGGGAGTGTGTGGGCTCTCTCACTGTGCTTTAGAAGCTGCGCAGAAGTATAGAGCACTGTCTGAGGTATCCGCGGATTTAATCACAAAAGACCCCGACAGTGTCTCGGCTTTTTTTATTTCATATTTTTCCGCCTTGTTTTTGAAATTGTCGTCATATTCCGGATCCCCATTGGTCAGAATGCCGGCAATTAATTCAATCCCTTTGCCTGGTAGTTGTCTATACCAGTACATATAGTGCAGTGTGTTGTCATTGTGGGAGCATAAAATTATAGCGGTACGTTCCGCATCATTTGTCTGAACATCTTGGGGTTTCTGAGTGATGACGGCTCCCTGGGCACATGCTGCAGAGAAAAAGTAAAATTAATTAATCAGCCATGGATAACTGAGTGGTTGAATTAAGACATAGGTAATATTAGATTGTTGTAATTAACTTTGTTAGCGTTGGAAGAAATTTATGGTGCGAATGATATGAAGTGCATATGACAAATGTACATCCCCTTATTGAAAGTGATTGAAATTTATTTTTCTGAATTTTTTCGTTGCAGCATTATATTATGCAGGGAAAATATGATCGACATGATTTCTGGCTTTAAATCACAAAAAAACATGCAATTTAAATTAGGGGGTGCAGACTTTTTCATATGCATTGTGTGTTGTTATTATTCAAGCCAGCTTTATATAAAATTGTAAAGAAATAGACACAGGATAAAATCATACTTATCAGCAGGTGGTAGAATAAAATTGCTCTCAGTTTCCATGTGTTCATGCCTTTGGTTATATTGTATAATATGCGGAGTAAAGCCGCAGCACGTTCGCTTATAAACACTGACACAGGAAGTGAGGAAACCACTTCTTCAGTAACATCCTGGCACGAGATGTTTTCCGTTTAAATGTAAGCCACTGTTTATTTATGACACACAATTCAACTTTTCAATATGTTACTGATATATACTTTTAACTTACTCTTGGGATCATTTTATTATTTGCATAAAATGCATGTAAAATAGGGGAAATGATGAAAAGTTATTTACATACGAATAAGTTCTCCAATTATGGAACGGATATATTAAGAATACAAGAAGCAGTAGCACAGATTCCACCCTCTGTTATGGGGCACATTTCAGTCCAGAACTTGAATGTTTTTGGCAGATACAGCTGTTACAGCTCTGATACAGCCATTCCAGCTCTTTACACCGTGGTATGACTTAGTGATGACATTGTCTCCCCCTACAGGCGAATATGTCACCCAAAAAACCGTACAGATTAAAATGCAGTCATTTGGTCCAATAATTCATCCAAAAAGGTCAGAGCATCAGGGTACAAACTAGCTGTACAGAAAGAAACTCCTCTTGCATGTGGTCTAATTCATCTTCTGCCAGAGATCTCTTTGTTAATTCCTTATTTTGTAATGATGTTCTGTACTTTGAGATGGGATAGATGACAGAACAATGTACCGCATATTGAGCAGAAAACAATAGCTTTTGTATGGTACGTTTATTTTATTGTGATCAATGGGAACATGACTATATAACTTGAAACACCAGACGATATAAGTCGAAATTTTAAATTGGGAACATTTTATAAATGTGATTTTATTTATATTTGTATATTAACATATGTTATAACACATACAGACTATAGATGGATGATTATATTAGAAAATGTGACTAAGAAAAATAGTCTTGAAATGTAAAACCGATGTGTTGCAGAAATAGTTCATTTTATAGTTTGTTTCCAAACAGTTCAGCCCTTTTGTCCAGCATAGTTGGGGACAACAATGTTGGCCCAGTTGTAGACAACGGGGATGAAGAGCAAGGCAGAACCCAGCACTGAAACCAGGAGGAACGTCCACAGGAAAACTCGGTCGAGGACCTGAGCCACAAATTTCCAGTTTTGTACTACCTGCAAGAAAAGACCGATTATGTATCTACCACAGATACCTCCACATATAATGCTACACCAAAGACATGAGATATTCATTTTTTAGTAACTAACTCAATAAAGCAAGTACGAGTTTTTATGTTTTCAATGAAATGTGTTAGCTTTGTGCTGGATGCTAATTTTTTGATTATTAAAGTTTCTGATAAGGGTGTTACTCGACAACACAAAATACGTCTCTAGATATTAAATGCAATAATTCTTTATTGCATTTAATGGCTTAGATTTCCATGTTAGTTAATGTCAGAGACCCAGTAAATTAAATTTAACGTTATACAAATGTAACAAAGCGATAAACAGACATTACAAATAGAGAGGCACTTGTGAGACAATGATATGGACAAACACAGTTGTTTCTATGTAATTTTGTCTTAAGAGGAGTGTTTGGAGTGATGTCATTCTCTCACCTCTCTGACCTCATCCTCTCTAACCACGTGCAAGGTGATGTAGCGGATGGACTCTAGAGCTGCTTGCAGTCCATCCTTGGAGGAGAGGAGAGTTGTTGTCTTGCACCTGGTGATCCTGGCCCCAGCTTTACCTGCGCCCCCCTTTGTGCCTCCTGGGGTTGTGTAGCGGTCTGCATGGCTGCGCATACAGAGCAGCTTGGGCAGCTGGTGCAGAAATATGCGGCGCACCCAGGGTGCCATGTTGTGGTGTGCTGAGGATGAGCGGTGGTGAATGTTTATGACAAAGACGGTGATGACGATGGAGAGCGTCACAAAGATCATGGTAAACACCAGGTACTCCCCTATAAGGGGGATAACCTTGGAGGACGATGGGATGATCTCTTCAATTACCAGCAGGAAGACAGTGAGTGACACCAGCACGGAGGTACAGAGGGAGATCTTTTCACCACTGTTGGAGGGCAAGTAGAAAACTAGGATAGTGAGAAAGGAGAGGCCTATGCATGGTATGATGAGGAACAGTGTATAGAAGAGTGGTAATCTCCGGATGATGAAAGAGTAAGTGATAAAGGGAAAGAAGCAGGATCCATCCATCCTTAAACTGCGAATGCCAGTGGCTGTTACGATCTCCCACTCGCCATTGTCAAAATAGTCATGTTTGTCCACATGGAAGTCCTCCAGAAGGATATCCACCTGCAGAAGCAGTGGGAAATAGGTTACGGATCACCATCGTTCCAGAACTGCAAGATCACACGGGAACTGCAACTGAACTGCAGAACTGCATTTTCGAGGTTTACCTGTGAGCCATCGTACGTCCAAGAGCCAAACTTCATAGAACAATTCTGGCGGTCAAAAGGGAAGAAGGTGACATCTATAGTGCAGGCTGACTTGTAATTGGCAGGGGAGTTCCACAAGACGGTGCCGTCGTACTTGATCACACTCTTTGTCATAGACCCCTCAAAACGACCATCTGCACTGTGCCAGTGAATAATGAGAGAAAAATTTTATGAAATACAAAATGAGCTTCCTCTTAATTCATAACTATAGGTCAATATAATTAACATTTCAGACTTTTAGGCTGTCTATTAATCTAACCATCTTCCACCATTTATTCTGGACAGGATCGTGGGGGATTTTTTAGCCTATTGCTGTAGATGGAACCATCATGTCACGTACTTATCATAGAGGACAATGTCTGGAACCCAGATGGAATCTGAAGGGACACGGATTGATGTTATTCCCAAGAAATCATCCGGATTCCACCGTAGCTTCATATCAACCCATTCCTATAAATACAAATCTCTCTGAGCCACCAGTCTTTCATTGCTGCCCAGAGCAGACATGCACTTTCCCCTGCAATTTCATTTCATTTTATAAGGACCTCTCAATGAGGGAGAGACTCAGAGGGCCATTGTAAGGCCATTTTTGAGATGGATTTCTTTTATAGCGTTATAGTAACATGCAATTTAAATTGGACAAGCCTATAATTTGTGAATCTTTTAAGTTAATGAATAATCAGCATATATATTCAATTTAAAAAGTGTGGATGGGTGATTTTAGGAAGGTTACCATCGGTAATGTCCGAGAACAAATAACCTTATGGATCATTAAAACACACATAGCCAGAAGAAACACATAGACAATATTTATACACATAGGAATCGTCACATTAAAAGCTGATATTTAATGTGGTGTCCTCCAAGGAGCACAAACCTGTTTCATCCACACATTTGTTGTCATCAGCTGGTTCTTCTCATCCTACGGGTCAGTGAAGAAGAAAAGATCCTTTTAATACTCTAAACATAATTTCTATCTAAAAAGGATTAATACATTTCATAAAGTGTTGCTCCAGGTGCTGTGTTAGAACATAAGAACATAAGAAATTTACAAACGAGAGGAGGTCATGCGGCCCATCAAGCTCGTTTGGGGAGAATTTAACTAATAGCTCAGAGTTGTTAAAATCTTATCTAGCTCTGATTTAAAGGAACCCAGGGTTTTAGTCTGCACTACTTGAACAGGAAGACTATTCCATACTCCAACTACATGCTGTGTAAAGAAGTGTTTCCTCAAATTCAGTTTAAAATGTTCTCCTGCTAATTTCCACCTATGGGCAGAGGTCCAGAAAGTAAAAATCCAGACCAGGATTTTGTTTCAACCAACCACTTGAGTACGATTTCACTGAGACTCTTTACGCTCAGCTGGTTGGTTGAAACAAAATCCTGGTCGGGATTTTTACTTTCTGGACCTGAAATTGCCGCCTTTGCCTATGGGCACCCATATGGAAACCCATGATTTAGGTAGAAGCCACAGTCAGTCCTGCTGCAACGTGTGACGTCACACTGCAAATCTGTTCTAACATGACTGATATATTTGTACCCAAGTCCAATATCATCGCATTTGTATTTGCGAGATTTTCAGTTGGAGAGAATCGCAGGTCAACTACAATGCGATATGGTCTTGGTGAGAAACACTACTTGCATGAAAAAGCAGCTATCCAAGTGAATGAAATAAATGTCTGATTCTGACTTCAACAAGGGTTCTAGAGAACTTAAAAACCGCTTTGGATCTTGGCACAATATAATGCTAGAGAAATAGAGTTTCTTACCACATCTACCAGCTGGGATATGGCGAGTCCGAATTTGACCTGTACCGTTCCATTCAGGTGCTCCACGGGCCTCACCCACTTCTGATAATTGCTGAAGAGGTGCTTGAGTAACCGGTCCTCCATTTTGGCATAAGAGGACAGCTTAGGTGTTGCTGGACACAAGTAATGGGAAAATAGTAAAGTGCAACTTTTACATCTTTGTGTTAATAGCATAAGGACAAAATATGGGGCAGTGTGAGACTCTACCAGTTAGGAATCTATGCCCAGAAGGTTGCTGATTCGAATCCCTTGACTTTTAGAGTAATCATATCAAGGGCTGTCTTTGAAAAGAGAAGAGCAGTCACTTTTATTGAATCATGGACAGAGGTTGTACAACTAGAATGAGTATCTTGGAAAGGAAACATCCTTTTTCAGTTGCTGCATTCACTACATGACGTGAATCTTCTCATGTCTAATTAAATCACCTCAATATGGAGAGATCATACATGTCATTCATTAGAATAATATAACAGCAATATACATTTTTATTAAGAAACAACAAGCAATAAACATGTGTTTCGTACTAAAGCCACGTATTATCACATATGGCAAAATGTAAAGTTCATGTAAAAGCAAAAACTGTTTGTTCTATAGGCTTTTACCTTGAGTCAGATGTGTTTTTGGGATGAATGTGCCCATTATCATACAAGAAAAAACAGAGTTTTGTAGTGAACATATAAAAAACACCATGCATTGTGATGTATAATTGAAATAAGAACGCTTGCTAGTCGTATATGAACCATGCGGCTTTTCATAAGGAAATTGAGTGACATGCTACGCTTTCACCTTTGTCTTGGATATGTATTGAAATGTGGCATATTCTTTGCTCTGTTGTGGGTGTTTTCTTGCTGCCTCGTTCTTGCTCACTTTCTTGTAATGAAGGGCTGCTTTTCTCTTTTTTACTGAAACCATTTATTGTATTCCTCATAAACACAATTACAGCAGAGAGGGGCTTATTTGATAATGACATTTCCAAATGAATAAAATTGCGTTAAGTATCACTGAGAGTTGAGTGATTGCTTGTAGGATTTTTCCGCACTTCTTTTCTTTTTAGCTGGAGCTAAAAGCAATATATTGCTTTTAGAATCCTGGTGTAAATAGGTCGGTGCAAAGTGAAAAGGTGCAGAAAGCATTAAGATCGCTTTCTGATCTGAAGTAGAAAGATGTGGGCAGAAAGGCAAAAAAATCACTACTTGCTGCAAGGCAGCACAGGGCTGGGGCTGAAAAAAATTGTATATTCCTTTTAGCCATCTAGCCTGCACATCTTTGGACTTCTGGAGGAGAACATGCAAACCTCACCCTCAGTGAAGAGGCGGGGTTCAAACCCTGAAATCTGTAACATCTCTACCCACTCAGCCACTGTGGCAACCAGGAAATATCGTTTGATGAGAAATTAATCGCATTTCCTGCAAGAAGTTACATCTTACTTGATTAAAAATAGATTTAATGCTCATTCAATGTAGCTTCTAATAATATTTTGAGATTTAATTGTCGTTTATTAACCTCTCTGGTTAGTGGTCAGCCGTCACCATTTCTGCCCTTGAATCGATACTGCATCAGTGGATTTATTCATTCTGCACTATCCTTCTTACAAAGCCCATTGTAGCTGTGATGAACCCCCCAAAGAATAAAGGCAGGAAATGACAGGGCCCTTTGGTGAAAGGCCTTGATTCGTTATATACTATAAGCAGTGTATTGGTGCTAAGTAATTTTATTATGATTCAGCAAACATGGTATGCTAGTGGTGGAGTCAACAAACACATGTGTGACAGGAATACTGTCGTGACTTCAGGGGAAGTTTTGAAATATGCTAAGCTGACACACTCAACACAGTTTTACACCAACATGAATATCATGTAAACATCCCTGCTTTACTACTGCTAAGGGATTCAATGGAACAAAACAGCTGTTTATGGAGATGATTTATGTCAAAAAAAAATAACAGTCTGTTGGAAATGGTGCAATTTAGCATGAAATTAACTACTGTATACCATGTGAGCTGATCATTTCATTTGAACTGCATGATCAGTATTGACTCTGACACACACACACACACACACACACATATATAGGTTCACAATAATGACAAAGGCCATACTTTTTTCAGTATATTTCTGTTTATGTAAATAATAGATAGAGGACACATTGACTACTGTGATTAATTATGCACATCAACTTTCTCAGTTAACGTATACTGAACTTGTCTAATTAAAACACGGTTTCACACAGGACTAGTTCTGCTATTAGAAATCCTGCTGGTCTTGGGAAACAGTGTCAGATGAGGCGATGCAGCATAAACAGGCCTGTCAGAATTCATCTCCACTATTGATTGGGCTTAAATGTCAGGAGATGGTGCTTCCCGATCCAATCAAATTACACTGGGGCATCTGCTGACTCGACCCAAGGCTCTCTGCTGAGTGCATGGTGTCACCTGATATGTATTAAATATCTTCCCTGTTGAGCAGCTTGTTATGCAAAAGATTTTGTAATTCAGATCAAGTCAACATTGATTATAGGGCATTTTTTTTTACGACAGATAGATTTGCATTACATTTGGGACAGCCATCTCCACCAGACAGCCTTTGCAAAAGCTACACAATAAACAGTACAACAAATTAGATCTTATTCTGTATTTTTTCACCAATTTATACAAGGTAGGAAACACATTTGAAGGAAGATTTAGTAAAAGAACTAGTCTTATATATGTTAAGTATCGTTTCATTTTTGTAACTGCTACATTGAAACAAACGCTCCTTTTATCTAAAACAGAATGTTTCTAAACTTCCTTTCAATTGCTTCCATCATTTTCTATTTTCAAATCATGAAGAATACATCCATTACGCAGAGAGCAAATTCCAAATGGAACGAGCTTACCGTGACACAGGCAGAGGTAGCGGCAGCACGAGAGTAGGAACAAGGCCTCAGCCAGCTGTACTGCCCTCAGCATCTTCACAGTGACAGCATCATGTCAGCGGAGCCTGACTCGGTGATTCCTCAGCCGCGAGGAAGGCATTCAGACATGAAGACAGCAGTGCCAGGGATCGCCACGTGAGCGCTAGGGAGAGGATGCCGTGTCCAACCACACTGCGTGCGTCTGTGTGTACATGCCTGCATGCCCCACCTTGCTCTTCACTGCCTTCCTCCCTCCCTCCGTCCCCCCTCCCTACGTATCAGAATTACACAGGAGGACAGAGGAGGAGAGAGCACATTAATCATGCCGCCCCCACTCACTGCAGCTTGGTCACCTGACCACAACAGCAAGCCTGTCGCCTATCTGCACTTCACCAACAAACCACATCATTGCTTTGCTTTTTAGCCTACCTTCCCTAAAAAGAAGAAAAAAGAAAAAAAATGTGTTAAATGTATGAGTCTGCCCTGAAAACTAAGAGCCTAATATTTTGCAGAGTTTCCTTATAGATAGTAGCTTAACAATAGGCAGTCATGGCCCATGAGTCCTGGATCACACCCCCCTCTGGTGTCAATAAACAGCTACAAGTGAGGCCGGGGTAGGAAATAATGAATTTGTGCATTTGGATTTATCATGTCCATACAATAGGAAAATGTATCATTTGTGATTGCTAGCTTACCCAAAGCAAACATTCAATATGTAAAATAACTGACACACATCTATGTATGTGCGTTGTTGTAACAAAATGATTTATTTTCTTAAATTCAATACATGTCTTTGTTCCCGCACTGTACATGCATACACTAAATGCAGCTCAGGTCTGAGGTCTTGCTCCGCTCTGTTCCTCAGCATCCTATGTGATGTATCTACTATGCGTTGCACCCATGACTACATGGGTTTGTCTGGAATGTTACCCTTTCCATGCAAGTCCTTCTTAGTTTACATTGCTCTTCTGTACTCTGCTGTATGGGGGTAACTCTGTCTGCAGATGATAGACAAAACAAACAAAACAGTGCTAAGTGCCTTTTCAAAAAGGAGGGTAAGTTAATCCACAATGTTAATTCGAAAAATACAATGGAATACAAAACACACTGACCAAAATTCTGAAACTGTTTACATGTTTAGAAACTGTTTGGCTGGCAGAATGACTCCAGAAATCTGATCAATTCAGGAAATTCTAGTGTTATGAGGACATGACATTTGCTGCCTAAATAATAAATTTTTGCCTGAATTTTTGTAATGTTCTGGCTTCTCATTTGTCACATTTATCCTGTCTTGGATTTTCTGCATTTCTATCTATCGCCGTGGGGGGGGGGGGGGGGCGGGGGGGGGGCGGGGGGGGGGGGGGGGGGGGGGCGGGGGGGGGGGGGGGGGGGGGGGGGGGGGGGGGGGGGGGGGGG
>JAODKC010000009.1:2787112-2828317 GCA_026777985.1 Mormyrops attenuatus
CGGGCATCTGGTCAGGATGCCTCCTGGATGCCTCCCTGGTGAGGTGTTCCGGGCATGTCCCACTGGGAGGAGGCCCCAGGGGAGACCCAGGACATGCTGGAGGGACTATGTCTCTCGGCTGGTCTGGGAACGCCTCGGGATCCCCCCGGAGGAGCTGGATGAAGTGGCCGGGGAGAGGGAAGTCTGGGTGTCCCTGCTGAGACTGCTGCCCCCGCGAGCTGACCTTGGATGAAGTGGGAGATGATGGATGGACGGATGAATGGAATTGAATATTATATACAGTACTGTACTGTATTGTATAATGAATTTGAATTATACACAGGTAGGTAATTTAATTTGTACAGTACTGTAATTTGTATGTAATAAATATGCAACTGTCAATTAGATGGTAATCTGCATTATACAAGCATTATGAAAGTGCACTGAATAGTCTATGAATGCATTATGAAGGTACAGTTAATGTATAGCATTACCTAAAAACCTTTCAGCCCACTCAAAAATGTTTAATATTTTTTACAATTAATTACAAATTAAGTTGTTCACAACAGAAGGTGATGGCATTAAATTGTTCTTCACTGAATATGTCAGTAAGAATGCCACAGACAGACAGACATTTGTCCAAGACACAGTATCATAATGGTGTCATCATAACATCTTATTCGGTTCTAGTCTACTTCAAAAAATGAGGCTTTGTCAAGCACCATTTCGCCACCAGATGCCACTGTGATGCGATGTTTCAACAGATCAAATCTTTTTCCGGAAAAGCTATATGTTTGTTCCATCACTATAAAATTATATATTTACAAAGTAATAAATTACTCTTTATTCTAAAAGACTTGCATGAGAATAAAGGAGACAATTCTGTCGTAGACAAAATCATAAAATCATATGACATCTCCCAAGTCAATTATGCTGTGCCTGCACTCCTGGGGTATCAGGCAGTACACAGGCAAGCCCAAGGTGTGTCCACACAGGGTTAGAAAATGTATGGCTTTTTCTGGCAAGAAACTATGTTTTTAAAATTGTTCAGGGCACCCTAATAACGGGAAAACACAGTTTAGCTCAATTTAATAGCATTTTTCATACTTTCCAAAAGCCGGTTATGTCAGCCTAAGTCCTCAAAATGAATGTTAGCCAACTGAAGCTAGGGTCAGGGTTAGAAAGGTTATGGCTTTTTCAGATATCAAAAGTTTACTTGATATCTTTAGCTTGATGGAGTAGCAATGCAAGTCCTTGCATTGTCCATAATTGCCAGCAATTTTGCCAGTATTCTGTACCTGGCCGCCTCTTCCAAAGTGAGAAGCTTGAAGCCAAAAACAGACTCGGCCATCCTAATGAGTTTGTTCAGTCTCTTGGCTTCCTTTGCATTGATGCCTGCTCCCCAACACCACAGCAGAGAAGATGATGCTCGCAACAACAGACTGATAAAACATCTGGAGCATCCTTCTGCATACATTGAAAGACATGAGCCTCTTCAGGAAATAAAGCCGGTTCAGGGCCTTCTTGTAAACAACCTCTGTGTTGGTGGACCACTCCAGCTTATTGTCAAGTTGTACACCCAGGTACCTGTATGATGTCACAATTTCCACATCAGTCCCACCGGTGCAGACTGGGGAGTGCGGGGATTTATTCTTGCTGAAGTCCCCCACCATCTCTTTTGTCTTTGTCACCTTCAACTGTAGGTGATTCTCCCCACACCACCTCACAAAGCGGCAAACCGGGTCCCTGTATTCGTCCTCCTGTCCACTCCCCACACACCCAACTATGGCCGTGTCATCCGGAAATTTCTGCTGATTACATGACTCAGTGCAGTACTTATAGTCTGCAGTATAGGTGGTGAAAAGGAAGGCAGAGCACAGTTCCCTGGGGGGGCCCAATGTTACTGATCAGATGCTCAGACACACAGCATTGTAGTCTCACAGACTGTGGCATGCCCATCAGATAGTCATCAATCCATGTGATCAGTGGAGCATCCATTAGTATGTTCTCCAGTTTAGCCTTCATCAGTCTTGACTGGATGGTACTGAAGGTACTGGAGAAATCAAAGAACATGACACAAACTATGGTGTTGGGTCTGTCCAGGGAGGAGTATGCCTTTTGCAGCAGATATAATATTGCTGCGTGGGCTGGTATGCAAACTGCAAAGGGTCTTGAGATGAACACACAAGTGATCTGAGGTATGACAGGACCAGTCTCTCCATGATCTTCATTACAGAATGTGATTCGGTGCCTGACTCTCGAGCTGACTGCCACGGATTCTTGGTGCTCCTGCCTTTGTTAACTCTGTGCAGTAAAACGTGTGCTTCAGCATATTACAGAATAACTTTTACTGAGCTTCTGAGCATTACAGAGTCAGTTCCACCTAAATGATCTCCGGTGTTTATTTGTGAGGTAACAGATTAAATGCACAAGTCTCCACTGAATGAGAGCAAGGACAACGACCAAAAACTGCGCTCCTCCATCAGGCACAGAGGCAGACGAGCGGGCCCTCTGGTTTGCTGGAGAGGCAGAGGCAGATGAGCAGGCCCTCTGGTTTGCTGGAGAGGCAGAGGCAGACGAGCGGGCCCTCTGGTTTTCTGGAGACGCAGAGGCAGACGAGCGGGCCCTCTGGTTTGCTGGAGAGGCAGAGGCAGACGAGCGGGCCCTCTGGTTTGCTGGAGAGGCAGAGGCTTCTGTGCTGTGCTCCCGGCAATTTGCCTTGAGTACCTGCTCTCTTTCCATCAAGATGGACGAACTTTCGCTTCTCATCAGAACTAATAAGGCTTATGGACGTGTTTCACCTTTTTGCTTTAGCAAAACCTGCTTCAATTCACATATAATGGACAACGCTGGTTAGATGCCTGATTTCCAGCCATCCAGAGTGCAAAGACGCGTCTGCATTCTTTTCATACTGATCTTCAGATTTAGAGGCGCTTTTTCCACTGCAAGCCAACTTGTGCTCAGTTTTACTACTGTTGTGTTATCCTTTACATACACTTCTACTGTTATATACGTTTTCTGTTTAAAACACATGTGATGCACATGCTACAGCTCTATTGCCTTATAATTCTTATTCATAAACAGAATATGTTCTCAGTCCCCTTCTGTGCTACATGTAGCATTGTTTTCAGTAAAGCAAATTATGAGAGTGGTAATTAAAGAAACATGGAAGGTTGGATAAAGAAGCAGGCTCATTCTTACCAGTAGCTCACAAGCAATCAATGGCATCGTGAGCACAACACAGGACCACGGTTTGGGCAAATGAACACCAGATAATTAATTATCAGATAAGACAGATTGTCCAAATGGTGAAATTTATGATAACGAGCATCATGTCTGAAGCCAGCAGGAAGGGAGATTTTATGTGTATTTCTGATTGAGAAACAGTCAAAAGATTGTTTTTAAAATAATCTGGTGTTAGAATTTATTCATAAGATGCACCTTTTTCCTGCCTTAAATTATTATTCTTTTGGTGTCTTTATATCCCAATATAAACACCTGGGAAATTACTGCTTAACTAAATATTATAATTACATATTCATGAGGTCCTTCCTTTGTGTTAGATGTCTGAATGGGCATCTCAGGATCTTATTTACACTAATAGTTTCTCACCAGGTGTTTTGCTTAATTATGACGCTAAAGAGCACAGGAGCGAGGAGAAACATTTTTATATATCTTCATGGTCAGTGAATATGTCTTCAAATTGCTTTGATCTTGTTGTTTCCCATGGATGGACACTTGGGTGTCCACATTCATATGTAGGTCCTCATAATTGGCGAGAAAGTATGTTCTTAACATAAATTGCTATCCTGTACATCATAAACTGGATCTATGTATCTCAGTGTTCACCAAGCTGCTACTAATCACATTTATTTGCTGCTAATAATTCAAAATGCAATTTTCATAAGAGAAAATAATATTGATTTCCCTACACAGTGATGAATTTTCCTGGGGTAACCATATGCGTAACCCACTCCAGATGATAATGGAAGGCTTAACTGCATCAGCCGAAATGAATCCAGTCATTTAATGGAGGAGGATCAGGAGAGGGTAGCTGTTGAGCACCTCTAGAACTTCAATTCAATTAGGGGATACTGACTCAGCACATGTGCCAGTATTTATGCCAAAGGACTCATTAAATCCTGCCCCCACCATTATCCTGTTTGAATTCATATTCAGATTCCATTAACTATTGCTTTCTGGATAGTGTATTCAGTACATAGAACTATATATGTGACAGGTGCTCAAGCATACAGCATTAAATGTGGGGGCATATTTACTCACCCTGCTGTTGATAGCAGTACCTTTACTCTGCAAAGGGAGGAATATTCCTCTTCAGATTGGGCTTTTACTTATCACATTGACGTTGGCACAGAAATTTTGTGTATGTAAAAATTAATATTGAACTGACCTCAAATCTAACAAATTAAGGACCAACTCTTTGCATTGCATGTACCACTAACTAGCCTGCCTCTCTCCAAACACAATATATTTTTAAATGAATGGAAATACACCTAAATCGCTATGGTACACTTCTCACAAAGGGTATCTCAGTGTTATATTTCCCAGCTGCAATAAAGTATGTCCACACAAGAAAATACGTGTAATAAGACAGTATGACAATTTTTCTTTATTTAAGTTAGCTGCTGTCTATAAAGCTAATTAATAGTTTGAGAAAGAAAAAGTCTTTTAAAAATGTGGAACCAGAGTAATGAACAAACAAACGGTGTCTTTGCACACTTTCATGGAAATCTAATAGAACACTGATCATTAAAGGTCAGTAATGTGGGAAATGCATTTGTACATTTCAGTACTTCTAAAGCAAATAAAATAAATGAAAATTAGACAAATTACACCATACTGCTGTTTTACAGGAGCAGTGAAAAGAGGCTCCCAATACACTTCATTCTATACTTACGTCTATAATGCTGCACACTTGGGTAACACTATTACCCAACAGTCCAGAAATGGACATTCCAGGTCCAAAAAGTAAAAATCCAGATTTTGTTTCAACCGACCAGTTGATTATGAAGAGTCACAGTCACAGGGTTGGTTGAAGCAAAATCTCCGTCTGGATTTCTGCGTTCTGGACCTGAAATGTTCTCATCTTGTTAACAGTAGTACGAACACCATACAAAAGGGAAGGGAACTGGGAACCCAATGTGTGCATTGCAGGAACTACGTCCTCCCCTTCTCAATATATCCGAGGTCAGAAGATCTCTTAAAATCTATAAACACGCCAACAATGTCAACACATTACACCGAAGAAGAGATCACTAAGCATCTCAGCTGCAAAGCCGTATCTGCAAGGCTTTGGATTGTGACCCCAGGTTGCTTGTACAGTACATGTGGCTTCATGTTGATTCTAGATTTGACCTGTGTGACTCCACAACGATTCCACACTCTAACTACGCTCTCAGTTTAAAACCTTCACCTCCTCCATTTTTGTACGTCAGATGTCATCTCCCAGTAAAAGAGGCTGAAGAAAAAGACCTGTGGTGCCGAGAATGCACACCAGAATAAAACCCCATAAGAAGATCCTATCAATCACCATGGCAACATACTTCCAGTCATCTTGAACCTAAAACACAAGGAATGAGTAGATGAGCATACAGGTCTCATGGAACATATAGTGTCAGAAAAAACACCCTTCTGGACCTTTGAGGGTACTATTACTTGTCATTGGGGCTGTAAGGGTCTGTCAATTGTACCCTAGGTGTAGGTAAATGTACCTTTTAGTATAATTTAAGGTACAGAAATGGACTCTGAGGAGCATTTTTTAACCATTGGGGTACATTAATGTTTTTATACCTTGGGGAACAAAACTGAACCTTTTTTTCTGACAGTGTCCCAGTTTTATAAAATTCCAAAGAAAAGGATGAATCACACTGCATGAATCTGACTAAACAGGTACATGTACATATTAGTGTTGAATGTTTTATGCGTACTGCAAATGCACGCTATTCATTACACAACACGTAATTACTTTTATCACAAGGCAGTGATCGAAATGTGACACTCACCTCCTTGGCTTCATTTTGTATCCTCATGTTCTCAGCTATGTACTTGACACTTTCAATAGCTTCCCTCACCTCTACCGAGAGAGTGGGCAGGGACACATTTCCACCATCCAGAGACTCTGAACTGGTACAGGAGCTCCCACTACCACCTGCAGTAGAGATGGTCCCCAGTCCCATGACTCCTCCATTCCCACCGGTGGGCAACTTGGTAGTCCTCTGCCGCCAGCAGCAGTTGCAGCGTCCCTCCCGACAGAGGAAGCCCGTCCCGACCTTTGCAGAGCTGCTGTTCAGGTTGTTGAGGTTAGAGAGCTCAGTGCTGACAAGGAGACGCTGGCGTTGGTGCAGACTGGAGCTGACGTTGTGCAGCTTGGGACGTGGCAGGGAACCAGTTACGGGTGACCCATAGGGCAATGGAGAAAGTGGCTGTGCACAAGAAGCTAGTCTCTCAGGGTCTCTCTCGGGACGGGTCATGAACATCACCCTGGGTAACAAACCCAGGAAAATGTGACGCACCCAGTGGGGCATGGTGTGTGTCTTAGGTGTGCGGTAGTGCACATTCAGCACAAACACAGTGATGACAATGGAGAGGGTCACAAAGATCATAGTGAAGAGGAGGTACTCGCCAATGAGTGGGATAACTAGCGAGGTAGAGGGGATGGTCTCGGTGATGACCAGCAGAAACACGGTGAGGGACAGCAGCACAGAAATACAGAGTGTGACCTTCTCCCCACAGTCTGAGGGCAGGTAGAACACCAGCACAGTCAGGAAGGAGATAAGCAGGCAAGGAATGATCATGTTTATTGTATAAAAGAGTGGAAGTCGACGAATATAGAGGGAGTAAGTGATGTCTGTGTAGATCTCTTCACAACAGTTGTATTTGATGTCATGTTTGTAGCCTGGAGCGTCAATGATCATCCACTCACCACTCTCCCAGAAGTCCTTTAGATTGATGGTCGATCCGATTAGGACCAGGTCAATCTTAGCTTTGTCATAAGTCCAGGAGCCGAACTTCATGGTGCAGTTCTGATAGTCGAAGGGGAAGTAGGTAACGTCAATCTTGCAGGAGCTCTTGAAGATGGCAGGAGGAATCCAGGTCACTTCTCCATTGTAGCGGAGCAAGGCCTTGGTTTTGTCATCCACCTGAAAGTCCCCCACTGCACTGTGGATGCAACATTGAATGATGGGTCTGCACTGAGGATCCCTATTGTGAACTCAGGAGCATTCATTTTCAAAACAGTCCTAACTGTATGTCCCACTAATATAAACTGCAGTTATGAGAAATAGGCTCTCTAAGCCAAAACTGAACATTTAGTGTATGATGGCTTTTGTCAGGGGGCTAATTCAGCCCCTTCACAACTGTTATACATCCATATTGCAGCCATTTTCCTCTGCGACTGAAATTGTATATTGTATTATTACTGTCCTTAGCATATTATGAATAAGTGCCTATTTTTTACTGATCACATTTTTACAGAAATAAAACACAAAAAATACAAAACATCTCCGACAGAGCAAATTCCTTTAAGTATTAGTTTCAGCACTTACCTAAAAATATCAAATTAATAATAAAAAACCTGTCATAATACTTTCAATAGAATCATGGTGAGAGTCCTAGTAACACAATTATAAACAGAATTTCACAATTAGATTCAAACAGCCCCTACAACCCTGACCAAGATAAGATATTAGAATATGGATGGATGGATGGGTGGATTCCAGTGAGCAAATTTTAATATACATACTTATTGTAGAGAACAATGTCTGGTTTCCAAATTTTGTTGGAAGGCACCCTGATAAATTCCACGCCTCCAAACTTTTTGGGATCCCACTTCAATTTGTAGTCATTCCAGACCTGTGGATTGAAAAATCCAAACTTCAGTAAAACCATGCTTTCACCGTTTTAGATAACAGACATCTGTTTTAATGTTATGTTCTCAAGGCAGTGAAAAGGATTACTTTATTTTTTTTCAGAGAATGGAACCTATAGGTCAGGGTTGTACCATTTGCAAATACCCTGAAACAGAAAGCTTACCCCCAACATTTTACAACAATAAAGTGATCGCAGATTCAGATAAATATGGAAAAAGGAATAAATGAAACAAATAAATCCTTCCATTGTAACGTCTCAAGAGTGACTGACGTCAGACACGTCAGACTGTATTATAGCTGTCGGAGGATGAGAATCATACTTCATCAGATATGATGTTTCAGACAAGACAGAGAAGAAACTAATTATTCTGCAATACCACCAGTGCCTCTGCGTGTGATCATAGTTTGAATTGAATCTGAACCTCGGTCGCTTCTGTTACTCCCTATCTCTGTAAATCATTCTCTGTTTTTAACAAGGGAAATGAGACGTTTTTATTTGCCAATTACACTGGCCTTCCTGTAAGGGGTTTACAGCTTTATCCTCTCAATGACTTTCCAAGCCCACTGCTGTGTGTGACTCCAGGCTTTGATACAACTCAGAGAAGTCTAACACTGTTTCTTACCACACCTTTTTGCATATTTTGTTGTTTGTTTATTTTTAGGCAAGTGAAAATATTTCAAGAATCCAATTTAACAGGACAACTTTATGACAATCAGTCCAAACCATGCACCAATGTTTAGTTCTACTCTAAAGATTTCTCAATAAACAAAGGTTTACTATCTTGTTTACTGGTCTGTCTGACTTTTTTGAGTATTTATTAAGAGCTAACAGTTAGCGTCTGCTGGAGGGGGTTAGGGTTAAAATACACCAGTACGCAATGTGAAAATGATTAGGCAAGATTTCAGTTCTCAGTGTGTTTCTGGTGCTGGTCAGTCAATAACTCAAAAACTCAAAGGCACTCAGAGGCTGAAAATTCCCAAGCCAGGTACAAGGAGACTTTCCACTTCACAGTGGTGTCACAGTGACAGGATGTGTTGTGTTAACTGGAAGTCTAGGTTCAATATGAGACAATGGCTGAATATAGCTTTTGAAAACACCCAGGACAGCTTTTATTACCACGGTATAAATATACAGTGAGAGAGACTGATTCCTATTTATGGTGCTATTTCCTGTCCATTTTTAATTAAGTCTGTTTATGCCAACTACCTTGTAAATGACAGTACATCAAAAAGAAATACTTATTAATCACTCCTGTGGACAGGCTCTGTAAACTGACAGCAGCCTATTTACCTCTCAGGGGCTTTATACCTGGGTATTTTGCTGTATGTATGCTGTTAGGAAAACTATATATAAATTCTTATGCCATAGATATAGTAAAATGTATTATAATTTCTATTTTCTAAGCGTACATGAGTTGGACACGGTAAGCCAAGCTGACAGAAATTTGAATTCTTCAATGTAAACACCTCAAATTCAAAACGTACCTTCTCCGTGGCTCAACCACACTTAGCAACTCCAGGATTGCTTCTGATAGCTTTGGCCTCTTGAAATATCAAATATTATCGAAAATCTTTGGATGTACTTTTCAAATAGCAATTGATTAGCAGAATTTTATAGGTGATCAAATTAATAAACATTACGATGTTTCGAAAGAAGGAAGACTCACATGTCGCAGCCACAAGTTGGTTTCCATGATCTGATTAACTTCATCCTGTCAAACAGAAAATGCACAGACATTGATGGACAGAGAGGAAGAACATTTATCCTGTGTATTGTGAATAAACCAGGATGGTTAATGATATTAGTAGAAGCAATTACTGTTTAATGAATGAAAACACGGCATCCTGAGCCTAACTCCTCAGATTACCCAATGGAATGGGGGCACTTGGGGTAGGAAGTGAGGAGACTGGAGAAAGCTAGAGAACCAGAGGGTATATCACAGCTCCACAGAACACCTGAGCCCCCCAGCCCTGTGGCACACGGCAGCTGCCATCGTCATCTGAGCATCAAGGACATGCCATGCAGTGCCCACGCTGTCTCATGAATCTTGAGGCTTCAGTACTGAAGGCAGAATCCCTCGACTGGCTACATGGAACATGTTTCCTTGGTGAATCTGGGGTTCTACTGACATGACATCAGAGAGGTCTCAAGAATGATCAGTGGCGTAGACACAGATAAGACAGACCTTAGGTTGTACGGATGGATATGAGATATTGGTGAATAAGCTTACAAATTTCATGTCCCTTAACATAGAACAGTTCCAACATTCAGCTCATACCCCCTAGTCTTCTAAGTTCCATTGTATCTAGAACAAAGCCCCAGTAGTGGTATTGATATTTTAAATGAAAAGATTCACATGGAAAGGCCCTTTTAATTTATGCAGGGAGAAGCATCGCAGTCAAAGCCAGGCGTGGAAATGTGGTAGAGTGTAAATAACTACCAACTATCAAATGAACAGCCACTGGTCTGGTATTTCAGCAGACAGTGAGGACAATTTATAAATATTCTCAAGACTTGTGTCGCTGTTAAGAAACGCGTTTGTTTGGCCTGTAGCCCAGCCCTTAGCGATAAGCACTCTGCTTAGGATGCTTAACGGAATCTACTGAGATGTGTGGAAGGAGCAAACACTTCCTTATTTATACACACACATTGGTTTGACTGACACTTTCTGAGACACCTGGCAGCTTTTAATCCTCAGAGGAAAAATCCTTAAAATTCAAATGAGAAGAATTTTTGGCATTTCTGATAAGGGTCCCCGAAATAGAGTGGATTGCAAACCATTCTGATGCAAGAGGTTTTTTAGTAGAAATATCACAAAACTCGGTGCTCATCTCCAGAGAATGAGCCATGTAAAAATCCCCAACACATTAGGACCAAAACCAAGCCAATTTAATGAGGGACCATTGTCATATTTGGTGAATGGTCCTGATAGTCACTGTGCATGTATAACAACATACATAAGCTTTGCATCAAACAATCTGCCTTTGTGAGAAAGGCCCTCAGCTCTTACAACTTGCTGTATCGCCTTTCCTTCAGCTGTAGGAAGGCATGACAGGCTAAGATGTGGCAGGTGCTCAATTGAAGTGTCAGTGATTGAATGATAGGGCAGCCCCCACAGAAAACTCTGCTGCAAAGCATTCCAAGAAATGAGATTTCCCATCTTTTCCTGCCTGATTCCATGCAGTCACCCTGATAAGTACACCTAAATCTGAGGGCAGTCCAATCGACAAGGTTCTTTGGTTTGAAGGGCTACGCTTCACAGGATTGCATATGCACTCCAGCCACTACACGGCCACATCTTTATTTCTTTACCAAAATCACATACGCAAATTCTACCACATGCCACATGCCTTTTTCAGGCTGCACTTTATTGCCCCTAAAATCAATGCACATCAGGGTAAGTAAGAGTACTGATGTTGTGTGAATCTCTCTGCTTGATGATTTGCCCTGAGTTGGTGCTGGGGCCCTGAACCTGGAAATTTACTGCACAGAGGTCGATTTTGTTTGGGGGAGCAGAAGTCTTCGGAAAAAAAATAGCAGAGACGGAGGTCACCCCGATCCACTCACCACTTTGACAAGCTGCGACATAGACACCTCGAAATGTACAATGACCGGGTCGGACACATTCTCTACAGGGCGGATGTACTGATTATAATTGGAGAAGATGACCGAAAACAGCCTGTGTTCAGCCTCAGAACAGGAACCTCCTGAAAAAAAAGAAGTATCTTAGCTCATTTTCTGCACGTTCATCTGAATGTTCTTTTTGGTCCTTACGCTTAAATGATTGTTTATGCGTTAATTAAACACGTATGTGGGAAGTAATGTTAAAATATTCTATGTGTTATGGATAGTTACGTATTTGCACTTAAGCCTCTCACTTGCTCATCAACGGGTAAAAACTTTCCTTATTTCTCTGTACAAAAGCAACATGAATTATCGAAGTAAAATTAAAACGACATTTTCTTAACTGAAGACACGAGCGAAAAAGCCAATTCCAAACGCATAATTTCCCCCCCTTTTCAAGATTTACGCGAAATTAAAACATAAATCTTTTTATACGCATATTTTTGTTATATTTTATGAACTCCTATAAATATCACTCCATAGAAATTCGTGGGAAAAAATAACAAAATTACGTGTGTGGTTATAAAAATACTGCATAACTCCAACACATGTAATAATACAATTAGACGAAAATGTTATTGATATGGGTAATGTGTTTATACGAGTTAAGTGCTTTACCGGTTTCTCAACAACTAGGAAAATATTCAGTCAAAATAGTAAAATAAAGTGAGTTTACCTGATAGAAGGAAAAGGAGAACGGAACAGATATGCGCAATCACCCAGTGTTTTATCATTTTCGTCTGAAAATACTCCAGTGGACGATAACTCTGCTCCTAAGGTCCTGGAGGAGAAGAGCAGACTGAATGAGAAAGTGCTGTGAGAGTGCATATACTGTAGGCTGCAGGCGGCTGTGAGCGCGGCGATCGGGAGGAGGGCAGGAGTCAGAGCGCCGATCACACGGGGGTACCGCCCGCCCGGAGGCTGACACAATACGGTCCGCGCTACGTTTTTGTACAACATCAAAATGTCATCTTTCGCTTAAATAACAGTGATATTACTCTATAATAAAATAATTCAATAATAAAATTTATTACAGTAATGTATATGATGAATACATTACATGATTACGTATTTCCCAATAATTCAATATTAGTTTGAATTAACTTGTTTTAAAAGTTTTTTTTTTTTTTTAATACATATGGATCTTATTATCTAGACACACCACAAAAGTTACTAAGTTACGCTGTTGATTCATAACCTCAAGACAGCCGCAATTCGCCACCTGCGGCTCACGTTAAAAACACGAACGCGATTGCGTGAGTCATTAAACAAGGCCCCGATTTCTTTCATCTTAGTGGTGTTAAAACTTAAAGTTGTCGTTTACGTTTAATTTTGAAATTATTTTTAATGTTAACATTTCACCCATCTGTGCGTTTTCTATGCCCTCTTGTCATGTGGACGGTAATTACGGTTCAGAGACCGTTTAGGTCATGGTGAGTATTTACCATCAAGCATATCTCCTAGGATAACGGTTTTATCTTTTCAATTTTCAAGGTAAATTTTATTTGCTTCCCAAATTATTGGTAATTAACGATTAAAGCTAAAATCCTGGACTGTCAGACGGCAGGTTAAACCATAGTATATAAGCTTATAATGTCATTATAAAATCATGAATATTATTTATAGCCCAGCCCCGTCTAAATACGGCGAGTTTTCCAAAACGGTTCGTGTGAAATGTTGTGAGCAGCCAGCCACAGGTAAGTGAACTCTCGCAGTAGGCTATGTGAGAATAACCGCATATCACCAAATCCAAAAGGTAAATAATCATACATTTGCTTTGATCAGTGAACAACCTTGACTGCATTAACAAAATACCCGATAAACTGAACAAATCTGCATTGAGTTAATATTAGTATTAACAACGGGTAACTGCTGTGAAGGACAGAATACAAGCAGGTAATAAAGGTCCTGGGGAGGGGAGGGGGGGTGGTAATAACAAAGAAAACCACAGCAAAATAATGTCACATTAAGGACAGCTGAAAAAGTAAATAGTAAGTGTGACTTGGTAATCTGCAGGTGCGCCCACAGTTTATGACTAAACTGATTTATAATGTATATCTCCAGACCCAGAAGTATAACAAACGGCATCCTATACATTGTAACATCGATTAAAATGACAGAGGAAACCCCTTGGTTATTAATGCCTTTTATTTACCTTCCGTTAACTAGCACTGTTTCAGCCGAAATCAGTTTTTCCTCCAATTCTATCCCACCTGCCCATTAATATCGTTACATTTTCCTGCCTTGCAGTATTGTAATAATGCATCTGTCAGTCTCAATGACAACGTTATTTATAAAGCACTTTTACAACAACACGTCGACGAATAAAATGCTGCGCAGATTTTAAACAAATAAACACGTATGAATTTAAGGGTTTCAATTTAAAAAGTTATTTGAGTAAATAATAAAACAATCATAAAATGAATAATTTCATTCTGTATACTGATGTTCATACCTATCAATAATAATGCAACATAATGTGATGGATCATATATGAACGGTGAATGTACTCCATTTCACCAGTTACCTGTTGCACACGTGGTTTTCCGCCATAGCTTGTGCGTCTGGGATACGGCTCTTGTTTGGAATCTACGTCTTGTCTGGGAGTTTTCTGTTTGGTTCCCTGATTTGGATTTGTTCTGTCTCCGCCTTCGTATTTGTTGTTTTGTTTCTGGCTCCGCTTTGAGCCCTGGTTTGCTCCGTATCACCTTGGCCATGGCTGTTTCCTTTTCAACTCGCAGCTGGAGTCCCGCAAAGTCACCTGGACAGTGTGCCTGGCAGTCAGTGGCTATAGTACTGTCTGTGCTGTGTACTCTGAGAAGATAACTGACAGGCAGAAAATCTGCCAACATTTTTGTGTTTTGGGGGTATCTTCTTTCTTTTGTTTATTTGCATTGTTTTATGCCTTTTAATTAACTTTAAAATACTTCACACATACATCCATCCATCCATTTTCTACACCTGCTTTTGCTTTGCAGGGTTGTGGGGTCCAGAGCCTGTCCTGGAAGCAGTGGGCACAAGGCAGGGAATAACCCAGTACGATGACTTGGTCATACACATTCTCTACCAGGCGGAGGTACTGATTATAATCGGATGTCTGAAAGACGTCAGAGGGAAAGATGTCTGAAAACAGCATGTGTAGAGCCACAGAACAGGAAACTCCTGAGACACCCTCCCCCCCCCACACACACACACGCACGCACACTATGTATTTATATTGTTATTATGACTCTTTATTCATTTCTCTGGGCATAACCCTAATCCCAACTATGACAACCTTAACCCCTACCCAGCCCTGACCTTAACCAAATTGCCCAGATTCCAATAACCCATAACCCAACAAAATACTTTTGTCATTTTAAATTTTTTTATTGCATTCACAGATTTTTATAAAATTGAGGTGGGGGGCAAACAAAATGTCCCTACAAGGTAAAAAGTTACTAGTTTTTATCACATTGTGGGGAAATCTGGTCTCCACAGTGTAATAATTACAAACAGTCACACACATATTGATTTTCTCCCTTGTTGATATTGCACCCCCATCAGTGAAAACATTATGCTCTAGGGTTTTTTTCCTTTTCATTGTTTTCCTTCTTATCAGTGTCAAGTTGTGAAAATGAGTCACCTTCCTTTTTATTGTAAAATAAGATTAGTTGCACAGCGAAACAGTGGTGGTCAAATCACTGGATGTAATTTTCGCATCCATGCAGAAAGGTTTGGGCATCAATAATATTTGAGAGTCATAAGCAAGTACAGTATTATGTTTTTAACGGATGGGTATAGATGGGTCTGGTTCAATATATGGCTGGTATGCTGGTATGTACAGGGTGTAGCACTGGAGGTTTTAAGAGTCCAGGTCAAATAAGGAGTACTCTCAAAGAACCTGTATATGTTATCAACACAGAACACGTTTTTCTTCTGCGCTTTTTGTGCAACTTGCGAAGCGTAGTAAAAATCTAGCAAGATCTGAGCATAGACATAAACCAACTCCTTCGCCTCTGTTGCTGTGTTCCAAGCAGCTGATGGCAAAAGGGCAGTAAATTGACGCTGCATTGGGAATTACTCAGTATCCAAACAGAAAACTGACATAAACACTAAATGCTAATAACATAATTTGTCATTATTACATTCAAAGTAATAAAATGAAAGGATTATGGCTTTGAGGGTAGAATAATCATCTAAAATGTTGTAATACCGAATTTGGAAAACATGGAACGACCATAAAATAAAATCAAATAAGACAAAGAACAACAGTTAAGAAGTCCCATGTGATTCTTGATCATGTCAAGATAATGAACTTCTTTACTGTCAACTTTTGCTGAAGTAAGGGAAGAAAAAAATCTGGACATTTTGCAAGTCAGAAAATCATCACAATTTGAAAATGACTCAGATATATTTATATCCAGTCAACCTTTGATCATGTTAAAATTATCTTGAGGAAGATAACTTTTCTCTATCATTTACTGTCTTCCATCTATCCATCTTCCAAACAATTACTCTGCACATGGCTGCAGGGGGGCCTGAATCCTACCCTCAGCAGCGGAGGGCACAGGGCAGAGGTACGACCTGGACCAGTCATATTTTATATGTTTAAATTCTGGGTTCCTTCTTTAAATTTGTATCTAGTCTGGTGAACAGTAGGTTTGGTTATGCTGAAAACAAACAGTACTGTAATAAACTACATTGTGTTGTCTGGAGTAAAAATAATGTGGAAACAGTCAAATATAATGGTATTCCTCCTGGACAGGAGCAAAATATGAAATATAAACAGCACACAGATTATACAGAATTGTTAAAAATAATAATAAATTCTCATTAAGGAGTAAATGAAGGTAAGTGAATTTTCAAAGTAATGCAGTTGTTGCTTTTGGTGTTGTACGGAAATAAGTAATTAAATAATGTGCACCTTCCAGCCATTGATCTAGCGTGGGACACCATAGAGCACAAGGTACTGGAAACCCTGGCAGGAGTGTGAGTCCAGACTGTTAATGCCAGGGATCCCACGCAGCACAGGGAGAAACGCAAACTGCAATGCAAACTGGACAGATTTAAATTTATCTTCTATTAGTCCATGATTAATAGCTGGAATAATGACACAAAACAAATTGTATCTTAAAAAATATTTGGGTTTATTTAAACAAAATCAAACTCGTTTTCTACTGTATTCTACTGTACTTTGTTTTTATAATTCTTTAATTATAGACAACTCTAATAAACTCATAATTTCACTAAGAGCTGTTCAGGGTCACCAGGATTTTGATGTCACCATATAATTACATATCTTGCTATAAAACCTCTGATAGAAAAAAAAGATTCAATTTAGTATGGTGTATTGTGCACGTACTCTAAGGTCCATTCTAAATCCATAAATATAAATATTGCTCCAGATCTTGTTTAAATTAAGCTAAACTGATTCTTTAGCACTTTTATATATTTGAACGCTTCGTGAAGATGGACAGTTGGACATTTATTGGTGACACAATTTATTTAAATGCTTTATGGCATGGTACACCTGTAGATATGGAGAGATGTTAAATAAGTTGGGATACAAAGTCTATGAAAGCACAACTATCGATTCCAGGGTCTTTCTAGTGTTAAATAGTTGTCACAGAGATGTGTCCGTGACGTATTAGACCTCACCTACGTGAATATTGCCATTGGCATGAGAGTCAGTCACTACCTCCTAATTCCTGGTATTATTCATTGACTGTATTTTGTAAAAAGAGTCCATTATGGCAGAGAGCACAGGTGGAGTGGCTGAAATCAATGAAGAACTCTTGACATTGGCTTCAGGTCTGTCTATTCAAAAGGCATCTCTTTTCGGTGTATCTGTGCCAAGCTGCTGGGTAGGGACAATCTGATGCTGGAAGAGAGGCTGCAGGAAGAGACCCAGGGTTCCCACAACGCACACGATCACAAAGATCCAGAGGAACATCCTATCTACCACCATGGCCACGTACTTCCAGTCCTCAATTACCTGGGAACAAGTGAGAAGGGAAACATTGAAATCAAATCTGTTGCACACAACAGTGATAATGCAATGCGCTTCACCATTAATAGTTACTGCATGCAAGCTGTATCTCTCACACACAGCAGACACTCGTATACAGGTAACATACACAAAGATCATGAGGATCCCACATCCTGCTTATAATGTATGCTTATGCTTTGACATTTAGTGATGTACTAAAACATGTTAAAAGTAAGTGACAGTAGTGTTTAGATTAACATGTCTGTGACTATTGACCCTTAGCCATTATTCTCCTAGGTGCACTCAGCAGTATTTGAGGGCTGCTGTTACTCACACCGGTCACCTCTGCCAATTACTGATCCATTTAAAAGTAACAACCATTGACTATCTTACAGTCTGTCTGGATATTATTACAAGTTTCAGTTGCCATCGTTTCCAGTGCCAGCTATCAGCTGTTCCACTCTCAGATTCCCACGTCCAAGTTTTTAGCTTTGGTCGTCAAAACCGCCCACATTCTCAGAACTCACAAAGCCTACTTACGCTCTGGTCATCGTCGTCCCCCATCATGTGATCGGCTACAAATCTCACCCCGTCCACAGCTTCCTGTATGTCAGCCTCCCAGTCTGAAGTTCTTCGTTTGTGAAGGTCGCCCCTCGAGGAGAACCTTTCTGGAAAGCGGTCCATAAGCCATGGATCCCCCTTCTTCATGGCTGTGTTAAGTCCTAAGGGCAATGTGGTTCTACCAAAAAATTGTTCTGTGGAAGATAACCCAGAATTAGCAGAAAAGCTGGCTCCTGGATGAGGGGCCAGGTAGGGCTGAGCTTGGAGCCGGCGCTGCTGCAGTAGTCGCTGACGAGCCGAATCGCTCTGTGGGCGCCGCATGAAGAGTAGAGCTGGAAGTTTGACCAGAAAAAGCAGCCTGACCCAGGCAGGCATGGTGTGTGTGCTTGGTGAGCGGTGGTGCACATTAAGCACACACACGCTGGTAATGATGGAGAAGGTCACCAGCACCATGGTGAACATCAGGTACTTGCCAATCAAGGGTACGTCCAGTGAAGTTGGGGGCACAATCTTGGAGATGAGAAGTAGGAAGACTGTGAGGGCCAGGAGCACTGAGATGCAAAGGGTCATCTTCTCACCAGAATCAGAGGGCAGGTAGAAAACCAGGATAGCTAAAGAGGTGATCAACACACAGGGGATGATGAGGTTGATGGTATAGAAGAGGGGCTTCCTCTTAATGATGAAGTCATAGGTGACGTCCACGTAGGTGGGATCCATGGGGTTGACTGTCCGCCTCCCCGGGAGGGCCAGGATGTCCCACTCGCCACTGGGTGTGAAATCGTCCATGCTGGCCATGTCGCTCTTCAGCACCAGGTCGATTTCTGTGTGGTCATATGTCCAGGAGCGGAACTTAAGTGTGCAGTTTTGCTGATCGAAAGGGAAGTGTTTTACCTCAATTTTACAGGCGCTCTTGTAGATAGCTGGAGGAAGCCAGAAGATGCTGCCGTTGAACTGGACGATTACATTTGTAAACACGGTCACTTCGTATGTTCCATCCGCACTACCAAGAAGAGAAGAAAGTAAGAGAGCCTCACAGAAAAAGAGCTTATGTCAGAACAAAGAATATAGATTTATTTATTATAAAAAACTGCATATAAAAACGGTTACAATACTGTAATAGAAGTGAAAAGCTCTTAATGAAAACTAATCTGCAGAAAGCATTACACTTACTTGTTGTACAGCACAATATCTGGGAGCCATATGTGTCGTGATGGAATGCGAATCTTGTCAATTCCATCATATTTTGAAGGGTCCCATGACAATCTGTAATCAATCCAATTCTGCAGAATGACAGTTCAAATTTACCTTTACAATGTCTTAGAAAAGTCATTTCCTAAGCAAATGGATCCAATTGAATGGCATGGAAATAGGCATAAATCTAAATTTGTTCAATGTTTAGAATGATTAGAAATACAGAAACTGAGATGCTTGAATTCAGAGGGAATCTGCAGCATGGGAAGCCGGGAGCATGCGATGATTTATGGTGTGATGAGTTCTATCTTTCACGCATACCTGAGTTAACCAGACATTGGTGGTCATGATCTGCTCTCTCTCATTCTGAGAAAAAGAATACGAGATCCAAGTTAGGCTCCCACACAAATGCACTTCATGCTTCTTAAAACCAGTACATAACCATTAAGGATGCGCACTAAAATAATCTATTGACAGGGCATATATTGTTAAAAGACTTGAACTCATTACAGATGAGTAGTAACTCTTAGGCTTCAAAAAAATGAACCAACCAGAGATACAGAAATATTTTACAGAACACAAAACTCTCAATAACCAAGAGAGGGACAATAAGAGGTCATAAATATTGGCTTGGTGCCCTTTCTTGTGCTATGGGAGGGACAGGAAAGTCCCAGTAAATCAGAAGTGGGACTGCGATACCATTATTCTGGCAGGTTTATGGAGCTCTTTAATGTAAATGTGTCAAACTTTCAGTCTGCCTCCGGCAGACAATAAGATAACAGCCGGCCCTGTCATGAAGACAACAAACGCTTGAGTGTGTGACGTTAATTAGACTAAAACTGGATGCACAGCTTCTCAGCTGCCCTCAGCACACTCACCACGCTGATGAGCTGGGCTAGGGAAACCTGTAGTTTGATAGTGACACGTTCGGTCCTGTTGATGGCGGGGCGGATCAGCTTGTTGTACCGGTCTTTACCCAGTAGCCAGTTCATTAATCGTTCCTCGGAGTCTGCATTATGGCCATCTGAAACATGACAAATGTGGCCGCATTAAAAACCATCTTACACTGCATGCATTGCTGAGAGGAATGCTGCAGTTGTCCTTCCATCCATCAATCCATCCGTCCAGCAGCTTATGCCAGACAAAGTCACCAATGTGAGTCAGCAGAGGGCACACATGGACCTAGTCACATAGTTCAGGCAATTCTGAGATGCCAGTTAACCTAATTGCACAGCACTGGACTGCAGGAGGAATGTAGAGAACCTGCAGTATACCAATTTAACACAAGGAGAACAAGAAAGCACCACAGAATCACAGTGTTGGAGACATACTGTACAGTATGAGCCCCCATTCATGGAGACATGCTGCCCAGTGTTGCAATTCTCATCAATAATGATAATAAATACAAATTGTATAACCATTCAGAATTGCTATGAGTGCACTGGGACCAGGGTCTAAGTCTCTGTGCTGACTCTATGTGTGTGGAGCATGTTCTGCCCGCTAGGCTCTCTGGTTTCACCCCACAGTCCCAACACATGCCAAACTTCTCCAGTCCCCCCCTACTCCCCCATAGTCAGAAAACCTGCTAAATTGTACATAGGCATGAATGGGTTGGCTCCCTGTGCTGGATTGTTCCCCGCCTTGTGCCCATAGGCATGAATGGGTTGGCTCCCTGCGCTGGATTTTTCCCCGCCTTGTGCCCATAGGCATGGATGGGTTGGCTCCCAGTCCTGGATTGTTCCCCGCCTTATGCCCATAGGCTCCAGACCCTTGCAACCCAGAATCAGACATGCAGATGATGGATGGATTCAAAAAGTAACCCATCATTATTCTTTACAATACACTCCAAGAATGAAATTTCTGGTCTTCTCAGAAAAAGCACCCAGAATAAAATGTGGCTTTACACACCTCATAATTCTCCTGTGGTTTTATTTTTATCTGAGGTTCCTGGGTATGTTTTACTACTCTGTTCAGAGCCTTGTTGCTGACTGGGCAGTTAGTATGTTCTCGCCCTGACAAAGAGGCTCCAGCCCCCCCTCCCCCACTTAACACTGGTTGGACACTGTTAAACAAACGGCCTATCACTCCATGCAGCACTTATCTCATACTTAAATGCAGAATGCTGTCCGATGCAGCACTGTGATCTGAGTTCGACTTCTAAATCCTGCATTTACGCCAAAATAACAAGTTATGCAGAAGCTGCACAGGTAACGAGCTTAGTGCATGTTCACAGTCGCCGCCGTCCTCGCCGTCCCACACCCTGAGCGATGTGCCCAGAAAATGGACAAACACTAAGTCATTAGTTACACCACATGATGTCATGTACATTTCATCTGTCTCCTTGCTTGCATAGAGATGACTTTAAGTACAGCGCCTTTATTTACTTGTCCATTCAATCTCTGCTTTGTCTAGAAGCTACTTTCATTATAGGTCATTCCGTGGTGATTCTGCTTGGCTGAATGAACACAGTAAAGGCCACTTTAACAGATGGTGCGCAGTGAATGTTCTGAAAGGCTGCATTATGGCATTATAATATTCATCCAGGGGTAAGTAAAAGACTTTGTAGTGGCTGAAACAAATAAGGGCTCCCAGTGGAACAGATACGAAAGGCAAATTAAATTGTATGTGAGTAATAACTGATTTTTTTCCCCATGCATCATTGATTTTGTGTCTGTAGCCATTTTTTTATATACTCCTTAGGGATCCATCCATTTTCTAAACACTGCTGTTGGTCAGGGTTGTTGGGAGGCTACCCCAGGCAGTAAGAGCACAAGACTGCAGTACACCCTGAAAAGAATGCCAGTCCATCACTGGGCACGTACATCATCATACTCTATGGGTGTTTTATCAACTCCAAGCAGCCTAAGATGTCATACACGTCTTCAGACTACAGGAGAATATACAAGCTCCACATATACAGAGCAGAGATGGGGTTCAAACCCCAAACTCCACAGGCATGATGCAATAGCGTGACCCACTGAGCAACTGTGCTACTTTTATGTCGTATAGCCTGATTTTATAACAAAGAATTTTACCTATTGCTGGAATAGGCTCCAGTATCAGCATAACCCTACACTAAATATGTGGTTACAAAACATTCATGGATCGATTAGCAATTCTCTGCATGGATTTGCTAATCAATGGCAAAAAAATGATTTATTTGTATTTATGTATTTTTTGCATACAGTACATGACTGTAGTATGCCCCAATTGCCATTAACTGCTGGGGTAGCAAGTGGTGGGAGAAAGATGGACGTGTGTATGTTTGCCCACCATAACAGAACACAACAGAACAGAACAATTTCAGACTTGGTATCCATCAAACGTAGAGACTCCAGACTTAAGCAAATAGAGAGAATTAAAAGAGCATTCTCTCAGTATACGGTATGTATTTTATTTGAGTATTACTGAAGCATTTGGCCATAAAGTGAGCATTTACTCAAGCCAGCCAAACACATCAGATTATTTTCAGCCCTCAATTGATATTTCAGCCACATTTGCCAATTATGGAGAATAAGAAAATGCTAGATTGTGAAGTGTCACAGAAAACCTCAGCTGAAATTGTATTTAGATTTATCAAGCCAATACATATGGAATTACGTTCAGATTCCTCCAACATTCATAATTAAATTAAAATTCTGTTTATTTATTTGGTTGTTTATTCATTTGATTACTTGTTTTTTTCACACGGAAGCCTGTTAAGGAATCTGTAAGGACTGTCAGTGATATCGAAAGCATATCAGATTTTGTATAAGCGCCTCATATCTCGATATCTCAACATTCATCAATCGCTTATGCAACAAATACACACCAACCTTGGAGAGAGCGGCCTGGACTTTTCAATACAAACAAGATAACTCCGAAAAAGTACATGGCAAATACTTTTTGATGATTGAAGGTATTGTTCAATATGCAGTGTAAGCAAGAGAAACTCAGCGCAACGCCTGTTCGCATCAGCAAGCTGTATTTCTCGTAAATGTATACTGATATATATTTATATATATAGAGTATTTTACCAAATTCTTAACATAATGGAACATATAAAATTTGTAGATACGAGAGACGTGTAACAGATTAGAACTGTGGGCTTTTTTGAATTACTATTTTCTGTCAAAAACACTTAATCCGATTGAATAACGAGAAAAACAACAACAACAACAATATAATAATAATAATAATAATAATAGTAGCACGTGCAGTTTCCTTTTGAGAGGCTAACTACTTCGCCGTCACCGTTCATGCCGCCTAACCAAGTCGCCCCTATTTGCCATCATAAAACATAATCCACGGATGAATAGCGATGGGGTGTACTTACTTTGAATCAAAGTAAATAAGCAAACGCAGACGACAAGGATCCGCCTCATGATATGTGCCAAGTGGAACTGTAGCGTCCTCTGCGTGCAGCCCCATTCGATCAGGTAAGGACTTGCAACTCACAGCGCATTGTGAGTTCAAAGAAGACTTCAAACCCGGATTCAAATATACAATTGCACGAGAAACTAAATGCTCCAAGTTGAATTTTCTGGGTACAATTAACACATATGTGGGTTGCAAACGTTTTTTTCTCGTATAAGCCGGTGCCTGTCCGTAGTGTGGGATGAGAGAGATGTCCCATAGATAGACTGCAGTGACACCCCACGACCCACGCACCCTCCCCCAGCAGACGCACTCGCGATTATTCCTCCACGTTTGTGTGTATGCTATTTAAAATACAGCCCTTTCTTTCCATTCTTTGGTTTGAGTTTGGGAAGTACCTAATTGTTCTTGCAGAAGCACCATTTCATTGTTTTTGTTTTCTTCTTCTTCTTCTTCTTATTATTATTATTGCTGTTGTTGTTGTTATTCGCTGTATTTATTGCGTTATTATTGTTATTATTGCCAAAACAGCTATCCAACGTGCTGTTTATTTTTGTTGTGATAAAGCCACATAGCCATTCTGTAACTTTTCTCCTTAGCACAAGGAGGTCCTCTCCAAAGATTGCGACCTTAGCGTGGCGAAAGGGTGTGTTTGGCTTAATCGATGCTAACAAACAATAACCACTATACCCATGGTTCGAATTAGGGGGGCGCTAAGGGGAGCTCGACTCCCCTGAAACGGACACGAGCTCCATTGAAAGCCCCTCCTGAGACTTTTTTTTTGGGGGGGGCGGGGGAGGGAGGGATATAAAGATTGTCCACTTCTATGTTATAGGTTATGTTTTATCTTCCTGTGATTCACACTGTAAAATAGGGCTCTCCCAAAAGCCACAGTGTGATTCAATCCCTTACTGTACCCTCTCTGGAATAGGGTTAAGAGTCTGATCTTGGAGAGGTGTTTCCCTGCAAGGACCATGTGACTTGGCTGTCCTGGTACCCCAGACAGGGTCTGTCAGTTTTGTAGAAGCATTTTGTGGGCTCACCACAAGCAAGGTGAAAGGTGGGGGTCAGATTCAATGCCATGTTAAATGGCAGTTAGTGCTGTAGATAGAAAGGTTTAAACTAGATACTGTGTGAATTACCTTCAAGCACACCATGTATCTGCCGGAAATGCCTCATTGGAATTCCAGCCCTTCTGTGACATGTTGAGGTCACCTTGTCGCACAATCCTTAGCTGAAATAAACTTCAGAAAAAAGTCAAAAGCTAAACGGTTCAGACCTATCATGGACTGCGAGATATCGACAGGAAATGAATGATCTTACCTAATAAGACCATAGGGCTGCTTTCTTGATTCATTCCACACGAAATGAAGCCTTATATCTGCTCAAAGAATATATTCATGGCATTCAAGTTTAAACTCAAAATGTTCCACTTTAATCTCAAAACATTTATATATTTTGTTCCTTTTCGGTGATCCTAATGCTCTTCATTATGACTCTGAGGGAGCTAACTAGCTTTTTCAGTAAAACAGTAATGTCAGCCTTAGAGGTGCCTGATATACTAGTTAATATATCAGTATTGGCTAATATTAAAAATCAAGATATGGGCGTTGGTCCGATGTGTCAATCTTGGCCAATATTTCTGGCCAGTATTTAAAATGCATCAATATTTGAAATGAACAACATTAGAACTAATGAGAAAACTACAAAAAATAAGGGAGATGATTGCATTGGATGATCAGCTAGTTTTCATAATGGAGAACAAGGAATTTCGTCGGCTCATTCACCACTTAGAAGAGGTCTCGAAGTACTGGCCCGTGACATGTTTATAATTCAGTATTAAATCTGACCCACAGATCAAGTTTTCATTCTCTAGAGAGTAAAAAACATGATGTAACGTTATTCTAAACTGTTTAGCAAGCTAGGCAAGTTTTACCACAGACAACCCCCCACCCCACCAAATCCCGTAGTGCTTCCTTTATGCGTTTGATTTTTTGTGTTTTCTATTAATTGTGAATAATTAAGTTCCCATGGCAATATCTGCAGTTTTCAGTACAGTTGATTAATCAAATTTTATTGTGATAGAAATGACAGATTTACGATGCATAAATCAATAATCGCTTCAATAATCGCAATCAAATCAAATTAAATCAGTGCATGCTATTTAGTTCCTGCATGAATGCAGGAAGAGGTGTGTCCACATTCTTGGCACAGCAACATAAGTGTTTAGAGTGCATGTTGGCCACCAGTGCAGGGCTTATCCTGTTTCCACTTCTGTTCGTGATTTTCATGGACCGGATCTCAAGGCACGGCCATGGCACTGACACTACAAAGGACCGGAAGTGACATGCTTTTTAGTTAAAACTTTTATTACATTCCCTGCAAAAATATGCTCTTAGCAGAATTGAATGTGAATTTGTAAAGGTAAAGGCAGAGTTTTCAATGTATATGATCTAAGGGCATTTCATTTTTAAATTTCATTCATAAGAAAATTGTTTTCCATATCATGCATTATTTTCCTACGGGAAATTTTACGGTTGCAGCTGGATGCAGTTGGCTTTCTTGGCCATAAATATTTCTCCGGCCTTCGATTTAGTTTCATTGGAACAAGCGGGGTTTTTTGTACAAATTAAATCCGCTAAAATCACAGAGAAATTGGCAGGTCTGGAACAGATTTACCACAGATACATTTTAAAAGATAAATTGCTTTGAACTTAATGATGTCAGCTTGCCTTGATTACATTAACCTTTCAAGCGGCATGGAGGTCTGTGTCACACCTATAAAACGATTTGCAGAAACTGTTAGGCTGGAGTATCTGATTTCCGTTAGAACTCTTATTTTTCCTTCAGAAAGCTCAGAAAATTAAATGTTTACCTAAACAATTAAAAATTGAGCTGTGCTAATCAATCTATTAAAGGAATAACTATGATAGGTTGTTGTCAATGCTGGAGGGGCTAACTGGAAGAATCTGGAGAATTCCCAGTGGGCTGGCGTTAGTCGTAGGCTGGCGATGAGGGCCGGAAAATAATTTAATGTTAGCGCAATAGCTGGGATACTCAACTGGCAGAAATGAAATTTAATCTGGATCACACGATCGATCTCCCCTCTGCTTAGCAAAATCGTCAGGGACCACCACTCTCTCACACTCACCACATTTTTATTGTCCCCCCCACCCCCCCCACCCCTGCTCAGCAAATTTTATCATCGGGCAGGGACGACTCACCCCCCAAAGACTGGTCTGGGATGACACTTCCCGACTGATTCCCAGTCCCTTTCCAGCTTTGGTTGTTCTACTCGTGAAACTCACCTGTCTGTCAAAGTGATACTCATGAATTGTGAGTCAGAATTGTGGCGGCTCATCTCAAAGATACATAGCTGATTAATTAGTGTGAATGTTGATGGCAATTTACAGGACTAAGAGGGCAATGGGAAAAAATACATATATTGGTAAAGAACCACTAATCAGATCCTAATCAAAATGGTTCAATTAAAATGTCATGTAATTTATTCTTTTTGTAATTACAATATATTCCTTATGATTTAACCATCCTCACTCTCAGCTAGCTCCTGCAGAAACTTATTGGAATGGTGGACATCATAGAGCCTTACTGGATTTCAACATCGCAGACCTGTAATTTCTCCTGTAATGTTTTCATTGCCCAGGGTGGAGGACCATTGACCTGCAGTTTCTAAAGATAGCCCTGTCACTCTTTTTCTTCAGTCTGAAGATTTCTGAAAAGTGTTCCCTGCTTGTCATCCCTCTTTTTGTATACAGTTTCATGTATTCCGCGTCCGATAAAGGGCCATTCTGTATTTTGCAGAAAGTCTTCAGGCAAAAAAAGCATAACAAATGATTAGCTTATTGTCAAAATTCTCTTACATTCTGGCTGGTATAAGAAAAACTGTTGCTAGCTTATCCAGTTCCAGGATGCACCACTTCAGCAGTTGTCAGTGGCTCTTCTACATAAAATAAAACTGCAGTTTGAAAGAGCCACAAACCGGAATTGCACTTGGCAAACTAGGGTGGAGATAGATAAGTCAAATACTACATCATTCAGGTCACTGGCAATAGTGGCCTGACTGGGAACTTTTGGAAATCCGCTCTTTGCTGAGAGCATCATGTTTTGAAGGTAGCATTTAAATTTACACAGAACTGTGAATAGTCTTGACATTTCCATGATGCCTCTCCTCTCCCTGACATATGTGGACTCAAAGCAGAGTGAAAACATGTAGGCCTGGCATACAATACCCTCTTACACAGACAAACACAAAGGGGAGGCTGGCATTGTGAGGGGTAGGGGGGACATCTCTGCAATGGGGGGCAGCATAGTGAATATGTGGCCTAGTTCTGAAGTCCAGGTAATTCGTCTGCAAGAAGTAATGGAAACTCACTATTTTTATTTTTAAGCTGCAACGCACTTTAAATTATAATGAGAGGTAGTGATGAATAAGTAGCCATTGGTCCAGAAACTGCCAAACTGCTGAGTTTTGTAGGTGTAACGAAATTTGCTGAAAGGAAAGGGATTTCATGTAGTTTGGTGTAAATCCCTGAAGTGTAACAATTACTGTAAGTATCCCATGTCACTCTGGGTAATGTTAATACACAAATATGACCTTGTTTCTCAAACCAGGCATTTACCAAACTGAGGGATTCAAAGCTGAGTTACCTGGTTATTTTAAGAAAATCAGCTTTTCCTCACAACCAGGAAACTATCAAGATGCTTACATTATTGTTGCTTATTTTATTTTGTGTTGCTTATTTTTAATGTAGTATTATATGGATCAGTAGCAATTTTACACAATTTAATTGAGTCCACTGGAGTTGATTAACCTCGGTTTAATTTCTTAATTACTATCAAGCAAGAAGATCCTTTAATTAAGCAGAACAGCTTCTCTGCATGCTCTGGAAACACACCCCATTGGTAGCAGTGAGAGCCTACTTGTGAGGGAGAGGTAATAGGGGGTGTTGCCAAGCCGGCAGGTGCTCTGAACAGGAAGCGGCGGCTGGCGTGCACAGTGTGAAGGCCTGCTGGTGGACTTGAGTGGACGGAAACACAGGCAGTTTCTGTCCCGCCAACAGAGACTGATGAGAGAAAAATGGCTAATCAGTGAAATGCTGCAGCTGCGGTGTTCAGCGCACACCCAGCCTCAGCAGGGAAATATATCAAACGGGCAGTTCATTACACCAAGTGCTTGGCTCGCATACTGCTGTCTTGCTGCCTGCGCTCAGCTATTGATTGACACCCCCCCCCCCCATCCTTTGTTTCCTGGGTGTCTTGGAACACACCCGAAACCAGAGGTGGAGATTTCAGGTCCAGAGAGAACAAATCCAGACCAAGATTTTGTTTCAACCAACCACTTGAGTATAACAAGTCACAGTCACCGTGTACTCACCTGGTTGATTGAAACAGAATCTTGGTCTGGATTTGTACTCTATGGACCTGAAATCTCCACCTCTGCCTGAAAATAAGAGGGTTGTGTAGTGCATGGGCTCCAGCGCAAAGCGTACGGATCTACCTGGCCGCTTAGATGTGTGCTCCACCTGTAACAGAGCCAGTGGGTCTATCTGCCATTTCAGAATTGAACCCTGCCTGTAAACCAAAGTTCCAGAAACTTCCTCTAACTGCAGGAATCTGCTTGGACACAGCAGTGTTGCCTGTTTCAGTGTTAGAAATTACACCAGTACAGTGTAACAGTGTCAGCATTAATATGATTTTAGTTTAACATATTGTACTACAGTGCTGTGCTCTACAGTCAGAGCCACTTAATAAATTCTCGCAAGCCCCCTATTTATAAAGGCAACAGCTTTAGCACCAATTTTTATGCTCTCCCTTCTGCCCCAAAGGGCCGTTCATCCCAGAGCTCTCATCCCCTTACTTGTGAGGTATGAAAAGCTGTGGGGTGAGGGTGGGGTCTCCTTAACAGCTTGTGTTTTATGTTCAGAGGAATGGGGGAGGTAAACATGGAGGATGTGTGATAGATGAGGTGTCCGCGTAGCTATATGAATTGCTTATTGCCAGCATCCTCTTTAAGATTCCCTCCAGGATTCTTAAACCGAATTCAGTTTATAAACTATTTACATTCCAATTTTAAATAAAGTCAAACGTCCTTTTGTCCCATGATTCCTCGTATGTACCCGTAAGCTGGCAGACAGACCGAGTGATTAATTAGGAATCATTAAACTCATTTGGGATAATGACAGCTGCCTGCTAAAAGTACGCATCCCAAGGACGACAGAACTCTAAAGAGGATATTGCCCATTATGCACGGCACAGGACAGGACCTTGAAAACTAATCTTGCATCTTGATAGAAATTACAGACAGCACAGAAGATGAGGTCACGCTCTGGTTTCAAATGGCGAGAGTAACTGAGAAAAGGGATGCATTAAATCCCCGCAGTGACCACACTGACGATCTATTGATGACTCGATAAAGGCCACAGTAATATCAGCTTTTTCCTGAAAAGACTTTGTTAATTGTTTTATCTTAGTCATCCATTTGCTTAATTTGCTACACATGTATTGGTGTCATTTATTTCCCCTGCTTCTATTTTTCAGGAACCGTGGCACTAACTTTAGCATTAGCATTAGCATGCAACAAAAATTTGGTGGAAGTTGGTTTTTCTCTAGATCCCATCTGTACATTTACTCCTGAAGTGCAGGGAAATAAGGCATGTCTGTGTGTGTGTGTGTGTGTGTGTGTGTGTGTATGTGTGTGTGTGTGTGTGTGTGTGTGTGTGTGGCGTGTGAAATCCTCTGAACACTTCAAGCCTTCGCCCTCCAGATTAACAGGCCTGTGAAATTGATTCCATTTGTCATCTGCCTGCTCTTCAAGGGCACCATTTAACGGGCAGGCTTCCCTAGTCTCGACTGACTGGAATCAATCCTACAACCAGGAGATGAGATCTTAATGTGTTTGGGAGTGATTGTGGAGAGGGAGATGGGAAGAGAGACACATCGCATGTGTAAATGCAATCTTTTTTTCTTTTGCAGAGGGATTATTATTATCAAAACCAAGCTGTGGTCCTGTGAATTGGATGTAGTCGACATGAACTTTGGGAGATGGGGGTTTGTCCCTGTCCATGACACAGGCAGATATATACAATATATACACACAGACAAATACACAGAGAAAGAGAGAGTAGATAAGCACATTCATTGCTAGAATCAGATGCACATAATCACTGCTTATGAGGACCAAGTGAAAACAACAGCATTTATAACAATATTAAATATAAGTAGCAACTAAACATTGGAAGCAGATACTACCAATATATACATGACTCCAAACCTTGTGAGAGAAAAAAACTGATAATTTTCTTCATTTCCAGGACATAACAACTAATTTGAGGTAGTTATCAAATCCCCACATCCCATTTCAACCTCCAAAGTCATGTAAACACAACACAGACACACACCCACATGTGCCCCTGAACTTCTAAATGAAATGGACCATTTTCCGGGTGCAGAGGGCGAAGTGGGAATAAGGTAAATGGAGAACATGTTGTGTTCTAACTCCAGCTACCTATGGGCATATGACTTAAAAGATCTGCAAAGATTTCTGTCTCTCGGCTGCATTTTACATGATTCTGTCCACCATCCCGCTTGTAAACAGTTTGCTAAGTATATATGAAAAAAAATGCAAATGATAAAAAATTAATGGAATGATCATGTCTCCATTGCTGTAATTGATATTCTAGTCATTGTCTTGCAACTTTTAGCAGTTTTCAGACTCTTCACAGCCTGTGACATTTTTCTGCGCTTGTAAGTACACCGATAGACCTCAAAATTTCTAACTGGGCTGCAAGCTGATTAGGTTACAAGCAAGATATTCTGCAAAGTGAGGGTGATCATTAGCCCTTACTGTATCCATTGTTATGCAAAACAGGGTGTTAATATAGTTGGTGAATTTTTTTACCAAAAATCCGAAATGGTACTGATTTTATGCACACACATTTTTCCTGCATAGAGAAAACAACAAGAACTGATTATGTTTCAGCCATTCTAGTACAAAATCTAGCACCCTACTCACGTCGCAGGAAGACAAATACAATCCAAATAATCCAAGTAGCTTTCCTAAATAAAACACATATTTACCTAAAACACTATGGGAGTGGAATATGTTGAGTTTTATATATTTCTAGCTGCTGCAACATATGAATGGTTAATATAGGAGTTGTGAGGTCTGGTGCATTGAGGTCTGGTGCATTGATGCCATTTTTGCATCAAAAGATTAAAATAATTTGTTTGGAATTCTTGAATAGGGTGATGATGATTGCACATGTGGCAGAAATGTTACATATATATATAAAACGTAAACAGCAAAATGAAAGTTACCCCGTATTGACAGCTAGACTATTCATGCATTTTCTCAGGAACTGAGAGGTCTTTGCAGCAGGAGGATTCGGCACCATCCACACGCCTCATTATTAAGCATGTGATCGGTTTTGGCTTCCATCAAGACCATTTCCTGTTGGTCTGTGTAGAATATCTGTTCAGATGGTTATTCTACCTGCTGCAAAGCAGAGACCCTGGAAGCCACTGTTTAGGCACTAGAGGGCCAGCCATGATCCACAATCCTATCTGTGTTTTTATCTCTCTGCGAAAGAAGTAAAAGCTGCTGATAAGAGAAGGCATGTATACAATTGAATTTGGGTTTTCAGTTTCAAAGAGATTTATTTTTATAACAGTCTGTCTTGTCAAATCAGAATAATCTGTGACCATTTTTCAAAACATGAACATGAATTCAACATTTTAATAAGGTTTAACTACAGATATAAGCTTTTTAAAAATAAAATAATCCCCCATTGTTAAAAAAACGTCTTTAACCTAGAATTTTATACTGTAATTTGTTTTTTTTCTTTTTCTTGCTAAATCCGTGTGAATGTGCTGATTTAGTCCAAGGACATACAGACAATTTCAAAGATATAGAATTTGCAATACAATATTTTACATTGCATTACATTATACTTTACACAGTCTTACATCTTGAATTATAACTAATTGATATTATTTGTGTGTTTGTATATGTTTTTGTTTAATTGTTAGTGTGTCCTGGTGACAAAACAACCCACACTTGTGTGTAAGGTCAAAATACTTTGTGTTAGTATTTTTTTATATGATTTAGTATTCTTGTGAGTAATTGCTCACCAAGAGCTCAGCTGGTCCAGAAAACAAGCAAATGGCTTGAGTCACACAGACTGGGTTTGGGAGACACTGTTATGTTACTGTCATAGATAATTGGAGTCTGTCTGGTATAGTCTCTCCCAGTCATGGAGTCTGTCTGGTAAAGTCTCTCCCTGTCATGGAGTCTGTCTGGTATAGTCTGTCCCTGTCATGGAGTCTGTCTGATATAGTCTCTCCCAGTCATGGAGTCTGTCTGGTATAGTCTCTCCCAGTCATGGAGTCTGTCTGGTATAGTCTCTCCCTGTCATGGAGTCTGTCTGGTATAGTCTCTCCCAGTCATGGAATCTGTCTGGTATAGTCTCTCCCTGTCATGGAGTCTGTCTGGTATAGTCTCTCCCAGTCATGGAATCTGTCTGGTATAGTCTCTCCCAGTCATGGAGTCTGTCTGGTATAGTCTCTCCCTGTCATGGAGTCTGTCTGGTATAGTCTGTCCCAGTCATGGAGTCTGTCTGGTGTATTCTCTCGCAGTCATTTCACTCCTTGAGTGTATATCATTTGCATACATTTTTCCTCTTTCCTCTTTTCTGTTGGCTTCTAGAAATTGTCACTCTGGCATTTGTATGCTGCTGGTGATTCTGTCCTTGTACCTAAGTGCTTTGTGACAACTATGCTATATAAAAATGAAATTAATACATAATATGTGATATTGGTCATTAAGCTATATGCTTCACTAAGATAAGTCCCTTTCTTTGACAAAACGTGTTTTAAACTGCAGTTGTGTGGGTTGCAATTCCCTGACAGATGTTTATTACGTAAAACCAGAAGCAGTTTATATGCATACAGTGAAAGTTTGAAATTTAATTAAATCCATTCATCCATTTTCTGGACCTGCTTGTCCTGTTCAGGGTCACGGTGGGTCTGCAGCCTGTCCTGGAGGCTATGGGAACAAGGCAGACAATAACACAGGATGAAGTGCCAACCTATCATAGGGCACACACACACGGACACACACACACGGACACACACACACACACACTAAAAGGCCAGCCCATGATCTACAATCCTATTTGTGTTTTTATCTCTCTGTGATTGAATTAACAGCTTTCAGCCCACACACATACTTTATGTTCATGGACTATGGGGGGGAAACCAAAGTACCCCCACAACAATACAGGGAGAAAGCAAATCTATGGGGAATTTGGCAACTCCAATTAATCTCAGCATGTTTTTGGGCGGGAGGGCAAACCAGAGGAAACCCCACAACACGAGGAGAACATGCAAAATGGAGACTTGAACCCCGATCCCAGAGGTGCGAGGCAACCACACTAACTACTGTGCCACCACAGCATGGCATTAAAATTATTAATAAATTAATATGATCATTAATAATACTCCCCCATACCACACAGACGCAAATGTCTTTTCCTATAATTATTAGTATTGTGAATGCAGCAGAGGCACCAGGTGCTAAACTCCCATTGCACAACTGTTTGGTTTAATAGTGTCCATACCAGCAATTCAAAATGAGTCTACTGTCAATTCAGATTGTTTATAACAGGAATTCAGATTGTTTATAACAGGAATTCAGATTGTTTATAACAGCAATTCAGATTGTTTATAACAGGAATTCAGATTGTTTATAACAGCAATTCAGATTGCCTACACAATCAATTAAAAGTCTGTATACTACCAATTCAGATCATTCAAGCCTGCTGTTTATACAATAGTTACTTTTCTCAAATACACATTTTGATATTCAGAAAGTGATTGTTTCTTTGAATATCCTTTTCAAGAGAACCTCCACGGATAAATCTTAAAAATATATATCTTTATATCTGAGGTTATACTGTAAACTGTAGAGAACAGTCAGTCTATCTGGTTTAAATTTCACATCTTCAGTTACCATTTTTTCACACTTCCTCTCCACACTTAACATACTAATCACTGGATATTCCTATACATGACACTCTGTAATTTAACGCCCCATCCGCTGAAAAAGACAGTTTTCCCTTTGGTTTTTATTAATACTAAATATAAAACCACTTCAGAATATTTCCCAGTCATCAGTCAACCGTGATGTTTGGTTCCAACAACATAATTGGGTACATGTATTTTAATAATGTCATTTAAGTTTTTAAAACGTATAGTTTTGAAATCTTAGTATATTTTCCTACAGGTTAAAATGATGAGGATTCAGGAAAAGTTAGATTACAATGCTAAATACATATATTTTTTTATGTAGACATCAAAACGAGACAGCAAAATACAATGCGGCTTAAACATGCTTTGTCAGAAATAATTATTCCCTTCATTTAACTCTGTTCAGTTTCTTTATTCTTTTTTGAATTTATACATGAATCAAATTTATGTAAGTCCCCTTCAGCTATCAATATTTTAATTCAATTACAGGGCATTCTCTCATCAGTCTAGTTATTTTACTGTTTGTCATCCCCATCTTTACAAACCAATCATAAAATCAGTAATTCACTAACAGGAATTACATTCTAGGATTTCCTCCCATTACTCAAGTTTTATTTGACTAATTTATTTCTAAGCGCCACACTGTCAGACTAGATTACAAACCGAGAGTGACCCTGGACCAGCGTACTTAGGTTAAATGATATCTTGCTTTTGGTGGGCAGTCTGGAAAACCACTTTTATCTTGCCAGCCTTGAGGTTAAGTATCTGGCCATACTGTCTGCTGATATAGACATCCTTTCAAAATCAATTTGCTTTTTTCTGTTTTTCAGTTACCCTCTACATGCAAAGTTGAAATTTGATCACCCTGTGGTCCAGGGTCCCATGTGTGGTTCCATGTGGTTCCGTGTGGTTCTGTTGCCCTCTTTGAGTTGCTCAGATGCTTCCTCAGATTTTGTATATGATTGAAAAGACTGAAGGATCTTTGCAGAAACCTAACCCGCCCCCCAATTCCGCCAGTGCCAACTGATTTAAACACGGAGATTAAAAAAAAAAAAGAAAACTGTTTACATTTTATCATTCATTACACTGGTGATCCAATAATAAAAAGACAGATGTTATTCGACTGTCAAAATTAGCAAGGATGGGGAGGGTTTACAGCAAACGACCCACAGCAGATATTCAGGCACTGGTTAGCTGGTTCTAGGCACTAGGTTTGACCACACTTAAACCCCTGGGTCATGCACTGATAGAAGAAAATTGATTGCATCACTGTACTCTGTGCTCCAGGTAGTGAACGTGTGCCCATGGGACACTCCCCCACCCCACAGCAATCAGAGCTTAAGGTGAAAAACTAACATATATCCTCTTTTTGGTGGTACCATTTTTTTTATTACTGGGTGACCTTACTTTCACACTGACCCTTGCATTTCCTGTTTTTTTTCCCATATATTTTCGAGGCATGCTGTCTTATTTCTAATAAGTGTTGCTTGATTTCATTTGTGCTTCTCCCTTTTGGCTGCTGTCCACTGCACAGAGGTCAGAGGTCTGAAAGTTACAGAGACTGCAGGATAACAAGAGGGGACGAAAAGCAAGGTGGAATACAAACCTAATCTTGCAAAAAAATTTAAAAAATCCCCAAAACAACAAAGAACTTTCTGAATTGAAACAGGTAAAATTATACCAATTTCCAATTTGTGAAGAACATACAGATAGCGTGTAACTGGTATGTGGCTCATTGGGCTAAGCCTCTGTGCCTGTGAGCTTCTAGAATGTTGCTGGTTCAAGCCTGGCCTTGGCACATCTGTGGGTCCTTGAGCACAGCCCTTAACTCACAGCTCCATGGGGTACCCTTTGTAGCCGGCTTGCTCTCACCTACAAAGAGCAAGTTAGGTGAGGCATAAGGAAAATTTCCCCATGGGGATCAACAAAAAAATATCTATTATTATTACTAAAACACTGGAAAATTTTGTGTCAGGTTCAACTGTGATGGACATTGAGAGCATATCAATGGACTGAAGCTGGTTGTTGCTTTTGCTAATATTGTTTATGCTTTTTTTTGTTCTGTAGATAATTAGTAGGCTGTCCCTGTGTTTGGGGTGTATGTTTAGCTTGGATTTGCTTGGCAAACATCTTCCTGCAGGTTCAGGTCCACAGTGCTCATGCTGAAGGGCTCTGCCTGGGGCTGCCTCTCTTGGAATCACATCATGTTTGTCCTCTTAGCTAATTGATTTAAGCTGAACATCCTTCCCCAATTGTCAGGCTGTCAGAGCTCGTCTCTGGTCCAGTAAACTGCATTAGTGGTCTAACTGATAAATGGGAAAGACTGTGCTCTGATTGGTTCCCCCACAGTGCCCTGACATACTACTCCCCAGTGCTTCCACAGGATGAAAATGGACTGCATGAGAAAATCTCATTAGACCCCCGTTTACTCAGTTAGGTCTAATAAGGAAAGGCTGAATTCACTGAGAAATGCAGATACATCAATAACTGTTATCTAATTAGGTCTGTTCATTATGCTACAGGCTTTATAAAAACATTGCATGTTGTGGGTTAGCTGTCAACATCTCCTGCTGCTTTATTTTGGTGAGGGTACATTGCTGTTGCACCGATTAATGTTCTTACTTGTTGTACCACATCTTCTTTGGATACAAATTCTTGCTGTTTTCAGCATTTTTCAAAATGAATGATTGGTTCATGTTGATCCTGAGAGTATTGAAAGTGATCTGAAGTCTAGCAGCAAAACCTGGTGACATGAGGAGTACATGAGATCACAGGCTCACATGTTCAATATCAACATCATTCAGCACATTAGGCACAAGGGGAACAAGCAGCATTTTCACTGACACTAATAGTGATATCCGGGCTTGAATGCAGGTAGCCTACAAATCATATGTGACGTGTGTCAAGCAGACCACTACTTCCTTCTGTGATAGGATTGACTTTGTATTTTAAAAAATCTCTGCATTCTGCACTAATCTGGGAGATTCCACACAACAATAACCACCAAACCTACTGACAAGAGAACATCTATGATGGGACTCCAGGTTTGCCTTTGATTATTATGTCATATTCTCATGCAATGAGTAAAAAAGATTAGCTTAGAGTATTTGTGTGAAAGATATTCTATTGTGCAGTACTGAACTATTGTATAAGGGAATGGAAAAGAGAAATTTCATGACAAACTGAATGGTTAGGGAAATAAGCGATCCATTAGCTATGAGTCACTATCCTCTTTCTCTGGTCCCTTACTGAATATAGTCACAGTTTTCTTGAGAGTGATCTGTGCCTTCCCCTTGAGCGCCCCCACGTATATGTCAGGACAAGATTCTTCTGCCCAAACACAAAGCCAACAGCCATCAAGAATAATATAACCATCATCAGACATCCATTATGATATTCAAGTATGACCCTGTTGTTTCTTCAGGTTAACTCAAGCCTTTCAAACTCCTTAAACAATTTTCTAGCAGGTTTATTGTCCAGGTGGATCCTTTGTGGGATATTTGACAGCAAATGGTCCTAATGTCCAGGAAAAATGAAGTTGAGTAATTTAATTCTGTTCAGTGCCCACAGTAGTAAGCTCTTACCACTGAAAATATCGTAATCAATGTATTTAATGCGAGTCTACCAGATTTTAATTGGCCGCAATGTACCATCAGTAGTATCGGCAGTACCGATGTACCGTCAGTAGTATGTCTTCAGCAAAAGTAATGGTTGACTTTAACCTTGTAGATAATTATATACACGTATTAAAGGAAATTGTAAAACTTCTTGTTAAAATTTTACATCATATTATTTTATATTAGGTGAGGTTCCCCTGAATAGCTGATGTTGTTATTACACCTGCATCAAGCCAATTCTTTGATTGGTCACATCCAGTCTGGCCAGGCTACGCTTGACTGGACTATTAGGAGAGACGTAGCTTATGAACTCGCTACCGGCTGGCTATGCAGATATCGCTTTCTGAGGTGTTGTGTGACTCCATATGAGTGGGTATTTGTTTCCTGATGAATGGCTTTCACCTGATCTATCAGCCCTCGATTTTATGACCCAGTACAGGCACAGGGACACACATCAATGCATGTGTTGCACTACATTGCTAAATAATATTCTTTTTTGAAAGAATTAGTGGTTATTGGTGGCTCTGTTGACCTTTAAATGTTCTTGCAAAGGGAACCCTCATTTCTGAGATGGGGGAAATTCACCAGAAGCTCTGCTTTTACCTTTACATTAGCAAACTGGTAAATGATAATAGTACCTGAGGAAAAATGGAAGATCATCTGAAATGAATGCAGACAAATACTATTTATAGTACCTTTGCTAGATGTCTAAAGGACTATGTTGAGTTCTTCAGTATTTCTTTTTCCACCCTGAACCAGGTCTCCCCCCCCATACCTAACAGGGGTCCCCCTTCTCTCTGATTCTGATTTAACCCCTGGTTGTACAAATACCCACTGTTACTTATTGCTTCGGATTTTTAATTAGGGAAAACATTGCCCAACCCTAACGAGTGGGGCAATTTCAGTGATAGTTATATTTTGCTTCGTTATGCACACATTCTACTTGATCTTATTTGTCAGGGCAACATTAGGAGAATCAAATGAACAGAATGTGCATTTATATGCTGCCTAAATGTTAGTCTCACTTTGCACTGAACAAGGGATTTGTTAAATTAGTCTGGTGAACCAGGATGTACTGCTTTAATGACGTTAAGAAGCTTTCCTGTGGAGGTTGGGAGTGAAGGATGGTCATGCTTCTGACAAATGAAGTGTCCTGCATGGTGCTGTTGTGGGGAAGGGTTATGTGATCCATGTCCTGGGTCTTGCTGCTCTCGGCATGTTTACAGAAGATGGATTCTTACCACCCCATGAGGAAAACTGGTTGTGGGACCGTCTAAGGCTGAGAAAGGAGCCATTTCTTTTAAAAAATGGCTCAGACAGTCTTAAGTCATTTTGAGCTGCCAAGAAAAGGAGCATAATGACAATGAAGTACTAGGAAACATCTAGAATATTCTATAGGAACAATTTTAGACAATTCCAGTTAAGCTGATTTTGAAAGTACACTTCTCATATAAAACAGTTCAAGTTTTTCTTCCTTAGTAAAACATACCCTGGTCATGGTGGAGGCGGGGGGGGGGGGAAATAGGTCACAGTGCAGGGAACACACTGAGCAGCGTGCCAGTCCATTGCAGAGCACAAACACACAGTCATACACTATGGCAGAGGTGGGAAGTCCAGAAAGCAAAAATCCAGACCAAGATTTTGTTTAAACCAACAGGTGGACTGGGCTTACTGTGTGTCTTTGGACTGCAGGAGGGAACACAGAAAGAGCATGCAAACTCAACACACCGTGGAAAGTCAGAACACATGAAACAAAAATCTGAATTCTGCCTTTCCAGATTTTTTCATTGTTATAAGGTACCTATATACAGTACAAGGTAAAAGGACATGTGGCAAAAGGTAGATGACTGGTTCCCACCAGGGGACCATCAAGCGATATTACTTGTAAGACATGCTGAACAATACTGATCCTCTCACCAGGGTCCTGGAATATTCTCCTCCTCCGTTCAGCCTGAAATGTCCATCATTGCCACAATATAGACATTTTTCTGGGGATAAAGGAGCTCACCAGAACTGCATGGATTCAGGATGCAGGGATGTTGAGGTTGAGAGAGCATGAGAGTGGACAAATGTGTTGAAACACTGAATCTAAGCCATCATCTTCTGTTTCATAAGAGGTTGTCAGTGGAAGCTGACATTTGCATGAACTAGACTCATCACTTCAACAAATCAGCTTCAAGTGCAATTTCAGGTTTAACCCAGAATGATATATAGTGAATAACGTTGACTCACTCCAGCCACCTCCTGTGGCTAAAATCAAAATCCATATTATGATACAGGTCAATTACTCTGGCATATCACACATAACTGGGTTCATAAAACCTTGCCGAGGGCAAGAGGATCAAAGACTTCTATAAAAAGCACGTATAAAGACATCTCTGAAATGAATAGTGCTATTTTGTAACTGTGATGCTTTTCCCCTCAGTAATGACACTAAGAGAGATGTTGTCCCAGTCAGTAATTAACATTTCAAGATGGTGATCAATGCACATCAAACACTGCATGATGTTCACATGCTTTCTGCAGTTATGATGGACACAGCAGGATGAAGTGGGCTAGATGTAGAACCCATAGCATCAGACAAGGTGGAGACACACAGGAGTCTGCCCCGTCTATCCTGAGGGAGTAACTGGGGTTTGCAGATTGGCATGCAACAACTGAATCACCTCACTCTGATGGGTCAGTCTTGCCTCTACAGCTCCACTTGATCCTTTGTGGCTAAGCATGCAGTAATGACTAGGTAATCAAAAGTAACATTGTATTATTTAAGCATGGTCACTGACACTGTAAAGAGAAACATTTCTTTCGATGTGGAGATGGACACTGGATGTAATGCCAGTTGTTTCAGTGACCAGTGTTTTGCAGAACTTGCCTTTCTCAAGTTTTATTTCTATAACTTTTTTTTTTTATTTTGCAAAAAGAATGAAGAAAAAGGGACAGGGTGGTCGCTGACATGAATATTTTTTTCTT
>JAODKC010000009.1:2838167-2863809 GCA_026777985.1 Mormyrops attenuatus
CATAGAGGCTTATCGACATCCTTAGCCTTTCCATGCTCGTCTGCAAAATACTTCCAAACGGCACTTTTGCATTTTTTAAAAAAATTTTTTTACTAAAGCAGCTTGTGAAGTGCCCTCAACTGCAGCATATGCCATGTTCACCCAACTCTGTATGTGTGTGTATGTGTTCAGCGGCTATTGAGAGGAGGGGAGGGGCTGCGCGAGCGTGTGCGTGCATTTACGCGCGCCTTTGCTGTAGTGGTGCTGTGTGAAGTGTGGCGAATGAGGCGAAAACCACACTCTTGGTATCAATAATGGTGAAAATGAGTATCTAATCAGATACTAATTTCTAATATCGATTAGTATGTGAGAATCGATTTTTTTCAACTCCAGCATCAGCTATATTTTACGTTTCTGATCTTTTGCGATACATTTTTAGCGGTGCAGCAGTGAAAAACGTCCCCCTTAAACAGTTTCCAGCTGCGCCACTTTCTGAACATTGTGTAGGCTATTTAAACTGGTATTGTGGTATAAGAAATTCATATAACAATAATAAAAAACTGTTTTCGGTATGAACCGGTATACCGCCCAACACTAGTTTACAGTAACCGTGTGTGTATATAAATGTCTGTGCCTATAATACATAACACCAGTCTTAATTACTGAGATTTTTTCCTTACCATTCATTTTAGCTTGTTGATTTACAGCATGTTTTTTGTATGGGTAGTGTCTTTCAGTCTATGAATGTCATGTTTTAAATATAATAGTTGTTAATTTGGTTCATTTGTGCTGTTGATGGTTTAATTTTCCTGAGAAATGTTCTATAATTTTTAATTGTCAGACTGAAGATTGTTGGGATGCCAGGTGAGTGACTGGCTCCCAGACAAACATGCTAGGGTGCAGAACACATGAATCAATTAAAGATCACAGGCTGCTCTCCCCTTTTCTCTGTTATCTATGAATTTCTGGTAGACCTACTCCAAACACTAATCATTGTATATTCATTTTTTTTCATAAAAGGAAAACCATTTACCCAGTCTCCTTTTTTGTGAAAGTTTTATTGGAAGACATAATATTAAAGATTTTGATACCAGAAAAAAAGTGCTTTATTACATTCCATATTTTCTTTTTTATTCAAACAGTTTATTCAGCATTTTTGAACTGCATGACTGACTACCCTGTTTTTTTCCCTGCTACCCCTGACTATAGTGTGCCTTTAGTTTATTGGCCTCTTAGCACTGGAACAACCCTTTCAGGGTTGCCATGAGCTTTTGTTTTTTGTGGGTTGTTGTGTAGCTCTGTGGGTGTGGAACCTGTGCTCATGTCAGGAAGGTGCTGGGTTCAAATCTCTTGGCCAGCAAAGTAATCATGTCACAGTTGAGCCCTTGAGCGAGGCCTTTAACTCCAGCCGCTCGAGGGGTATTTGATGCTAGCTAATCCCACTTTTTGACCACAAACTTACCTCTGTTGTATGTTGCTTTGGAAGCATCTGCTAAATAAATGTAAATATGTCCTACTTTAGTTCATAATGAAAGGCTGCTTAGTTATGCGAAAATGTAGACTGCAGCAGCAGTAACCTGCCCACCCTTAACATTTAATGACTCCACGTGTAATAAACTTAGTTTCTAATTTTGTACCTTACAGGCCTCAATCAATATATCATTTGGCCAATGAAGTCAGCTAATATTTAGGTGTCACAAATTTATTAGCTTTGGCTGAATGCCTGTTAATAAAACACCACCAACACCCCTCTAAACATTTATATGAAAGAAGGAGCTCTCTCACTGAATAAAATACTGAGAGACTGTGCTTCCTGAACTATATCTCTTAAATTTACCATTCTTACTCCGGGATTATTAGTATTGCAGTTTTCTTGGTTTGTGCTGTGATAGATTGTGTTTGCAGTTATATGGCAAAGACCAAGGATTATTATTATTAGTTTGCTGTGTTTCATTTGTGAAAGTTGGGCTAGTGTCATATGGGGATTTTGCCAAAACAACAGAGAGAACCCCCTACCTGAACCAACAGTCAACCATTCATCAACAAAAAATGGGGGTGGGGTAGTACATCTAAATCATCCAAAAACAGGCACTGAAAGAGAAACTTCAGCCTATCATCCAAAGAGGAGGTAGGGCAGGGAATTGGCGCAGTCATTGTTCAGTTGAAATCAAAATCCAGATAGGCCCAGGTAAATTAGTCCAGTCTGTAGTCATACACTAGTCATGCATAATTTAAAAGACTTGTTAGTGAAGTGGGAATGGAAATATTGTATTATGCTGAAGAACGTTACGACAGAAAATCATTCTTTGTAGAACAGTTTTGCTGCTGTTTGTGAATTCAGAATTGTGAAGTTCAATTTTGCTTCTTTTTTAATAACTTATAGGCTAGTATGTTGTGTTTTAGGCTTCTGTCAGTTTCTGCTGCGGGAGTCTGAAAAATTGAGACAGTCATGTCAAACTAATGGTCCCTGTTTTATTTTATTTTGATCATGTAAACTTATCCGTTAAGAATTTTTATCACCTTAAAAACAAGTGATATTGCCTTTGTCTGAACTTAAAAAAAAATCACACATAATCGTACTGTTTCCTTTGCATGATAATAGTCCTGATAATGTTAAAAATGGTACTATACACAAAGTAGGATGTTTGAATGTGAGGTCTCAAATGACTTTATTTTTCCTGTTTTATGTAACAAGGCCTTTGTTTACCATCTACCTTCATGTCCCCCGACTGGCCTGAAGAGCTCTGGTAGCGTTGCTGATTTATATCTCTGCTTCCAGCTCCTGCAGCAGCTGAAACGTCTCATCTGTGATCTGTGCCGGCTGTACAACCTGCCCCAGCACCCCGATGTGGAGATGCTGGACCAGCCCTTACCAGCGGGGCCGGTAAGTGAACGCCAGATAAGCATATCAGGATTGTGACAATCCTGTCAAGCTGTCACCTTAAGTTTCATTAGTATAACAGTTTGACTACTCAAGGCATGTTCGATGGTGAAGCACAACATGAGCAAGTTACATTTGCTTGGGTAAAGGTGTGGCACTTGTGATCTCACTATTAGCCATTTTTAGTAAGTTTAAAGAACTATTAAGGAACAGGCACAAGATTTGTTCCCTAAGTCTGTCTTTAAGTTGAATTTGTAGATAGTCAGAACAAAAAATAAAATACAGTACATAATAAGTATTATTGTTGTTACACAGTACACAGTTCCCCCTTTGAGTCTGGTTAGGGTCTGGGCTTCCTCTGCTGCCCCCTAGAGGATGGGCTCCCCCTTTGAGTCTGGTCCCTCCCAAGGTTTCTTCCTTCTAGGGAGTGTTTCCTTGCCACTGTCCCCTCTGGCTTACTCACTGGGGGCTTTGGGCAGGGATGCTGTAAAGCACTTTGAGACAATGTAATGTTGTGAAAACGCGCTATACAAAAATACATTTATTGTTGTTGTAATAAAGCAAATAGGATACTGTACTGTAGCTCGAGCCGATGAACTGCTGCAACCACACGTTTTCGTAAGCATGTGTTCATTATTATGGATCATTGTACTTAAGATGGATTTTTAATATATTCGGCTTTATGGCAGTCTGTTCGTAAGTGTGAGTTGTCCGGAAGTAGAACGTTCTTAACCCATGGACTGCCTGTATAACTTTTGTGCATATTTTGCGCATAAATCAGAAGCTTCAATGTGAACAGTGCCAGCCCAAGAGACGTCTTGCTCTCTGGGCAGGAAATAAAAGTTAATGTAAGCTTGTTGGAAAAGAAGTTGGTGGGTATTTTTGGCAGTTCAGTATACTGATCATTATACTTGGTAATCATGTTGATTTTTAAATGTGTTTTTTTCTGTTCCTATAACGGTAAGATTGATTTGAATTGGTTTTTTAACCAGTATTTTTTTGTATGTTATATTACCCTTTCCAGCCTGTAACTACAGATGAAGTTACATCAGAGGAGGAGGATGAAGATGAAATGGTAGAGGTCTGTATCTTTTAACATTGTATTAAGGTCGCCTTTTGTCTGCTTGGGGTGTTCTTGCATACCTATTGGTGCATGTGTGATCTGGTAGCAGGATATTGAAGACCTGGACCACTACGAGATGAAAGAGGAGGAACCTGTAGAGGGGAAAAAGTCTGAGGATGATGGGATTGAGAAGGAGAACTTGGCGATCTTGGAGAAAATCCGCAAGAACCAGCGACAGGACCACTTGAAAGTAAGTGCCCATTCGGTAAGATGACTTTTCCTACATTCGGGGGAACTGGGTGCTTTCCTGTGAACATGTTTGCTGAATGGACCTTACTGTATATTGATTATGGATGGTTATGGTCAAATCCTGTTTGATTTTGACACACAAATTTCTAGCATCATTTGCTTCGGAGTGATGTCATTCGCTTTTGAATGTGATGTCATTCGCTTTTGAATGTGATGTCATTCGCCTTTGAATGTGATGTCATTTGCCTTTGAATGTGATGTCATTTGCCTTTGAATGTGATGTCATTCGCCTTTGAATGTGATGTCATTCGCCTTTGAATGTGATGTCATTTGCTTTTGAAACTGTCTTGGTTGGAGGTAAAATCAAATATTTTTGGACATTAATTAAAAATGCTGTTGCTTTGATGCGTTCCGGTATGTGAGTGTACATAACTGTCCTGTTTGAATGTAAGCCTCTAGGCAACAGCCAACATACTGGTTGAAGGTGTTAAGGTTTTCGATTCAGGGTCCAGGAGGGACTCCAGCTGGAGCACCCTTGACAATAATGTACCTAAGTTGCATTGTTGCAGTTAAAACAATCTGTGTAAAGGAGTAAAATGTGTAATTTCATGTGGAGAACGACATCAGCTATGTGGTTCAATGTAAAGTTTAAGAGTAAATCACAGAATTTTCTGTGATCGTATAATGAATGGATATATACCTGTGTGAATGTTTTCATCAAATTATGGAACACTAATGTGATCGTTGAACCTTTTTCACTTTTTTTTTTTTATTTTTTTAAAAGGACTTCTCTCATTTTCATTCGGCTGATATTACATGTTTTTTAGCAGACACTTATATCCAAACTGACATTCAGTTGAGAAAACAGGTTTGGAAAGTCCCTGGAGCAATTGAGGTTAAGGGCCCTGCTCAAGGGCCCTCTGACAAGAGCATGATACGTGGGAAGAGTGGTTACATAGAATGGATGGGAAAAATGCAGCTCTGAAACCCACAGTGGTTGGGGTGATTCCGCTTTCAGTTACTGACTGGTTAAATCCACTTTCTGCTATCATTTTCCAGTTGGTTAAATCAGGGAGTTCACCTGCGCTTTTAAAACCTTATTGTTACTGGAAGCTAAGGCTGGGCTGGTTATACGATTCAGTGTTATAGAAACTGTATAGGTAGCAATATACCCCTCTCTTGTGGGGGTGATTTGGCCTGCATGGCTGTTCTTGCAGAGCGGAGAAGCATTTTGTCGGTTCTTGGTCCCCAGCATTAGTTTTGTTAGCCCGTTGACCACAGGTGTTCTCCTTAACACTGCCTTCTCCTGCAGGTTTCACCAAAAAAGGGAACATCAGCGCTGTTTGAGGAAATCGGTGTACTACTGTGGATTCCCTTGAGTAAGGGATTCATTGTAATTGACATGTTTTGAGAATAGCTTCAATGTTGCTGATCCTGGTGGTTGCATTCAGAGAGCCGGCTATTACTGGCTTATAATGGGCTGCTTAGGGTTTGCGTGCTGACATTTTGGTGCCTGCTGTCTTCCAGGGGGCAGTCTCTGGGTCAGTGCAGGCCTCTGACCGCCTCATGAAGGAACTCAGGGAAATCTATAGGTCACAGAGTTACAAGACAGGTGAGCACAGAACACGTCGGGCTGTGTGTTGACGGGACTTGTGTTTCATGAGATTGAATGCATTTCCTTTGGTGTTGAAAGCATTATGAATAATTTAAAGGTGAACCCAAAGTAGTGAAGCCTTTGGGATATTAAAGGATATTTCCTTTAACAGGCATCTATTCAGTGGAGCTTGTCAATGACAGCCTTTATGAGTGGCATGTGAAGTTGCGGACGTAAGTGCCAGTCGGCATCACAATTGACTGTGTGGGGTAAGGGGTTCAAAAGGTGGCTGAATTTGAAGACTGAATTGATAGAAATACACAAACCTGTATACTGATCATTTGCTGTTTATGTATGAGAAGACATAGTTTAGTGGTTATGAAAACCATCTGTAATCCTTCTTGTTCTGTAACAACAGGGTTGACCCAGATAGTCCATTACATAGTGACTTGCAAGTTTTAAAGGAAAAAGAAGGCGTGGATTACATTCTGCTGAATTTCTCATATAAAGTGAGTCTCTGCTTATTTTTCCTGCTAAATATGCATTAAAATAGTATTTTCCAGTGTTGAATGTTAAGTGAAGAGTTTTTGTGTAATTTATGCATTTGTTTGCAATTTTTAGGATAATTTCCCCTTTGATCCCCCTTTTGTAAGGGTGGTATCTCCTGTTCTGTCTGGAGGGTAAGTGTTACATTTTTTTTAAGTGGATAATTTTCTTATTTACCCTACATGTCCCTGATTTCCCTGATTTGTAACTCAGCATCCAGGGCCGCACATCTCACTGGTGTGTTACAGCCGACCGGTCGAGAAACTGTTCTAGACCAAGGTGACCCTCCAGAGGCTTGTGTGCAATATTGGCATCGAAACAGTCCCTGAAAAAGAAGCCACTGACAGTAACTGTCATAGTGAGGGCTCAGAGTTTCCGGGTGAAAGGGGGCACTTGCCCACTAGATTACTATACAGATGTGTAGCAGCAAATGCTGTTAAGGATGGGGAAGGCGATCATATTGGTGAAAAGCAGTTGATGTGCTCCCTGTCCACTTTGGCAGCAGAGGCAAAGCAGGTGGACAAGTCTCTGCAGAAACTGCCTGATTTTGGTCGGTCTCCTACAAGGATATCCAACAAAAAGAAGAGAATAGTGATGAACAGGAATGACTCTAAACCCCCAGAGAACCAAAACACAAGTTTCAACTTGAAAAACATAAAAAAATAAAGACAGGCTTTTAAAAAAGATCAAAACAAGTGGAATCCTCTGTAATTGAGTCTAATTGGAGAACTTATGCAAATTCTGAAACTGCTGTTTCCCCCCCGGTCATTACTGTCATCAAAAATAAAACATTTTTTTCTTTTCCAAAATAAAATTGGAAAAGGCATATAGTTTGTGTTGTGTGTTGGGTATGGCCTAAGGAAGGAAATCCATGTGCTGTCGCTGCGGGGAAAAATTGGGATTAAACGAATGAATAGTTACTAGATGGAATAGAATAGGAATGTTTCTAACTGTATGTATGAAAATAACTTCAGAAGTTGTTTTGGTGATGCTTCAGTCCATTTTCAGTACGGTAAAAGGTATACATCACACTGTTTTTAAAATACTCACACGGTATATCTTTACAGTTATGTTCTTGGCGGAGGTGCCTTGTGTATGGAGCTTCTCACAAAGCAGGTAGATCTTTGCTGCCCAGTTTCCTGTCAGCTATATATGTATGCTGTACTTGTTATAACATGTTTTTCATTTTAATTTATAGGGCTGGAGTAGTGCCTATTCTATAGAGTCTGTGATTATGCAGATCAACGCCACCTTAGTCAAAGGAAAAGCCAGAGTGCAGTTTGGCGCCAATAAGGTAAAGATGATTTGAGTACTGGGGTTGTCCCAAAGCGCTGCAAGCTAGCAGCACACTAATTAAGCACCCATTCATTTTTAGTCACAGCTAGAATCTTTCCTGGGACCTTGGTCAGGACCTCTTTCTGGCAACCTTCTGGTTACACCTGCATTTCCTTAATGTATGCCACCTACTGCTCATTATTATATGTCTTTCTTCTCAACCCTGAGAGGTGTTAGAAGTCTGTAAAATGGCAGAATGTGTGTGCAGATGAGCTGAACATGTTCTTCAGATGGAAGCGCCTAAATGGACATTTGGGATTATGGAAAAGGTTAATGGGAATGCTTTGGGGTTCTATTGCCCCAGCACTAGGGATTTTGAGCTAGTATTCGAGACATCACGCATACTGCACAATGAAATGTAATTATTTCCATTGTAAGGTATGCTTCCTCTGGGATAGAAAACAGATCCATGTGACATGGGGATTGGTGAAGTAGAAGAGTTTTGCTTAGGACTGCAACAACTAATCAGTAACATTTGATAGTAATAATAGTCGATGACAATAGTCGCCTTTCTGCGGTTTGTTGTGTAAATTATGTATATTGACATTGCCACCTAATTTTGGTATGTCGTTACTGTCTGCGCATGATTGTGCACGCATTCTCTGCATGCTACATTTGTCTTTCGTGGTCAGCTTACAGCAAAGATATTCCATCAGACCAGTAGAGGGCAGATGCATTGCAACAAACAAATTCAGGTTCAGGTTCAATTGTGTTTTGGTCTAGATGTGGTCTAGAGTTGACCAGTTGGTGACCACTGGCTTAGACCATGCATCTTAGGCATTTTAATGCTTAGCTAATCAGTAACTGAAACTTTTGACCCTGCCGGTGTGCTGAATGAATTCTGTTGTAGCTACTTGGTTTGCTGATTGGAGAAGGCTGTTTGTGTTCACAAGCAGGTGTACAAAATAAACTGACCTTGATTGTCAGTTTGACTGTATACAGTCTTGACATATCCGGCTAATGGACAGTTCTTTGGAAAATATTTTTGTATGTGGCAAATAGTTTTTACATCAGATTTTGCAAAATGTAATGACGTAAAATGGCATTTCTTTCCTGTAATTAAGTTTTGACACAACCGTTTGACCCCCATGTGCTTGAGAATGGCCAGCTAAAATTAAATTTTCATTTTTACCTTTAGTTAATTTCTGTACTATATTAGAATATTTGTATATTGAGTTATTACATTAGAGATATTGTAATATTTTTAATTTGTAATATCTTGTATTATCTAGTATTGATATTATTACTTGTTGCATATTTTCTTACTGTCCTGGAGCAACTGTAACCATATAATTTCCATAGGGATTAATAAAGTATTTTGATTGATTTGATTTTGAAATTTACAGTTTGAGCTAAATAGCTAAATCTGTAACTTTTTAACTGGTTCTTCGTTTTCCCTGCAGAACCAGTATAATCTTGCTAGAGCACAGCAGTCATACAAGTCCCTAGTACAGATTCACGAAAAGAACGGTAGGTTTTCCTGTATGCCCGTCATATGATAAATCTGTAGATCAATATTGAATAATCTGGTTAGAGTTAAGGTTAATGCCACAAGACTGGCTTCAGATAGCATAGCAAAGACTCTGAAATGCCTTTAGATCTCTTCAATTTGCGTTACAGCCTCTTCTGTTTTGTACAGTCCATAGAGAAGATACCTACTCATTGATGTTTGATGACCGTGTGTGGATATTCTCCCCTTTAAAGGTGTGCTTGATTGTGTCTCTTGCAGGCTGGTACACACCCCCTAAAGAGGATGGATAGGAGAAGATCCACTATCTGTGCGCTGGGACCAATTGTCTTAGGGTCACTTTTTCTTTATTCTTTTAATTTTTGGATTATATATCCCCCCCACCCCAGTCTGGAATTCTTTTTATCAGGAGTGTGACCCTCACATGGGTGTGACCCATTCAGTGAAATATATAGACCAACGGGTATAAACACATCGCTGACCTCTCTGAAGGCACGTCTTTCTGCCGCTCTGTGTTCCTTTCTCACCCCTGTGGCACTAAGACTCCTCCAGCCATTCTTTCTGACACAGATCAACTTAAGGAGGAAGAGTGCTGGGGTTGATAGGATTGTCATGTGTCACTGAAAATGGTCCCTGGGGGGGGGTGGTCACGCTCTTACTTTCTCTTGCCAGATTGCATGCAGCACAGTACCGTTTTCTGTGTTGAAATGGAGAGAACAGTTTGTGGCAATCTAGAGCGTCTCAAGTGAGATGAGCAGCAGGTCACACATCGAGGCATCCTTTGACCTTTTGGTTCAGCCATCATGTCCATTCTCTGGTGACCCAGCCTTTTTGGACAGCTCTGGGTAGAGTCTGCCTAGTGATAGTCAGCCGTGATGTGCAGCCTCTCTCTAGTACTGAGACAGCCATTGGCCATAGCTGGCATCTCAGTGCAAACCTTGGTGGCAGTGGGAACCTGACCATATACTCTTCATTTAACAGATGTGTGCCACTGTTTCTGTCCCATCTCTTGTTGCTTTTTTCATATGCCAAGAACTATGAAGAAACAATAATACTGCAGACGCTTACGGCTGGATCGTGAGGCGAGCAGAGATGTATCGCTAAAGGACGGGTGTCCAGTACGCAACAAGAACATCCCCCAGCCTCTGCCAGCAGGCCGGATGCCGTATAGTTAACCCCAAACAGAAAATGGTGACGGTGTTGACTGAGAAATAAGGCTTGGCCTTTTTAATTTGACTGTATATGTGTTTGAAATGGCAAACTGTTATTTTACATGTAGAATAATGTGGGTGGGGGGGGGTCGGGGGGGAAACAGTGAATACCTGTACTGGAGTAGTAAGGAAAAACTTACTCATTTTCGTTAAAGATTGCATTTAGTTGCTGAACTGTGTCATTAGAGTGGCTTTGCTTCTATATCAGTAAAATACAAGAGTAATAACTTTCATGTTCTATCAACTTGAATCGATCGAGTGCTGTTGCAATCTTTAAAAAGAGAAAACAAAAATAGCCATAATCCGAGTATGGCATGAAACTTACCATGGGTGTATCTATGCAGAGACAGGTCATCTATACAGGTTTACCAGTAAGAAGCTTTTATGCACGTAATGTTGAACAGAACCTGCCACAACATAGACCCAGTCTATCCAGCTGCAAGTCCCAACTGCACACTGCCACATGGGTCATCCTCCACCTGGTTGGCTCTTCACATGTCTGGAAGGCTCTGGAAACAGCCGCCGTGAATTGCATAGTGTTTGTGCAACCCTTGCATGAGATTAAGATCCAGATTCGGGTAAAATTCCTTCTCTCTGGCTTCAGAGTGAAGGCAGAACGTTTCCTCATGCCTTATGACGGACAAAGAAACGCCGGCCCCTGACACTCCATGTGATTTTGCTAACATTTTGGCTTCCTGCTAACTGCAGTAGAAGCTGAATTTCTTGCTCAACTCTGAAGACGTGAGGCGCTGCTGAATAGTTTTAAGTTGGCGTGGATGTGCGCATTTTGATATGGTGGGTCAATTTATCCTATGTTCTGTGTGTGTGTGTGTGTGTGTGTGTGTGTGTGTGTGTGTGTGTGTGTGTGTGTGTGTGAGTGAGTGATAGGGTGAGACAGACGGAACTTACTCCCATGTTATTTTGATTTTATGTTGGCCCAGATCGTAACATTTTTACAGCACTAGAACAGTACCTGTATAAATCTGGTGTTAACCGTTTTGTATGAAAGTACATCTTTTGTGTTTTTTTGTGTGTGTATGCTGCCATATTGTCAGTCTTATTTCTAAACCAAATCCAGACATACGCTTTGGTGGCTGTGGTTGCAGTGGGGAGTTCCATTGTACAAGCCTCCACCGTCTTCATCTCCAAAACAGTCGTTTGTGTGACTGCTTCTACAACTTTTGTCTGTTTCCAATTGCGAACTGCATTCAAGCTTTCCTTTACCCACTTATACTGACAGGAGAGCTTCTCCATGATGGTTGAAGTTCTGTGTTCTTTGTTTTAATTGCTTTTACCCTTTCATTTAAAGTAAGGCCACTGCACCAGATGACAGTACAGCCAATGTTTGCTGTGTCAGTAAGAACCGTGAGCTCTGTTACCAGACCTGTGTTTGGAAAGGCCAAGTGCTCTGGACACGTGGTTCTGACCTGTCTGTACTCAGGAATACAAACTAGACTTTATGAGTGAAGGCCGCACAGATGTTTTCGTATCAGTTTACACTTTGCTGTTGTGCAGCTGTACAGATGTGAGCGCTGAGAAATCAGGCAGCGTTTGAGTTTGTTGACTGTTTCAAAGGCAGTTCGTATTAAAGTTCGTGACACAGTTGCAGTCGGGTGTTATGGTGGTTCTGTATGACAAGAAGCTTGACTGTGTTTTATTCACCAAAAGCTGGTGGCGTGGGGCGTGAGGATAGCAAATTCCATGTACGTTACTTGCACAAAAAAAAAACTACTTTTCCATAGAGCCTGATCTAAGAAAGTATGTCTGGCTGACATTTGGGAAACAGTATTTGTTGGGAGGTACAGAAGCATTGGTTCTAATGAACAGACTAGTTGTCTTTGTTATGTTGGTACATAGCCTTTCTGAAATGTTTTCATTCATTTATGGCCCTTATTGTCTATACTGACATGGAGCAGACATCAGCTTTTAACTCATCTGTTTGTGGTGTTACATTCAAGGGTCATTTCCACTGCTCCTATTGTTTGAGTTTCTGTTCAGCTTGTAATCCCTTTGGCTTTTGCTGTATTTCTTCGCCGTGTTAAAAAGACTAGAATTCTCCGTGTTCAGCTTCTGGAAGGCTGCGAGTTGAGTTTATCCTCCATTTGCTTTTTTTTTTTCTTTTTCTAAATCGTGACAAACGGTGGACTTCCCTTGGCTCCGTCTGTTATTGGGCAGGTTATCAAATTATGCACTGTTAGCATGCTTTCATTTATTTCTTTTCCATTGCAATTGCATAATTTTGACCATGTACAGAAATTTGTAAACTTGCATCAAGTTTATGAATAAATAATTTAAAAAAACACTTTTGTTTTTACAAAACATGTTTTCACTTAAGGAGTGGGTTTTTGCAAAGGCCATGGGTATTGGTTAAGTTAATATTGAATATGAGATGTCAGTGTTCATATTCATTTTCTTTTGCCACAAGTGTTTAAATACCATTATTCTGGCTGAGTGTGGGCGAAAGTTTCTCTTTCATTAGAACATGTACTGAAAATCATGCTCAGATAAAGGGCTTTGGTTCCTCTTGCTTTTTTCTGGTCCTCTTATCTAGAAATTCAACCCAGCAACATCACAATTCCAAGTACCACATTCTGTAATTACCAAATAAAAACCATGACGTAGGTGCACATGTTTAGTTTCCTTGAGTTTTGAATATTTTACTCGCTCTGCCAAGTCCATAACAATTTCAGATAGCTGATCTGGTCTGCTTCACTCACCAGGACATGTAGCGATACATCTAATATGTGCTACCCAACTAAATGGGGGGGGAAAAAAACAGTATTTTTTAGGGTGGTTGACGATCTGTCTGTGACGTGTTCAGAACAGCAGAGGGAGACATAGCTGACGTATTAGCTTCAATGCAGGTGCATGATGAGGACGTGCAACCAGGGCCGGCTCTAGCTACAGGCACAAAGAATAGGCTGTCTCCTGGGGCCCCTGAATTGCCTGTGTTGCAGAGGAAGGGAAATAGTCATTCATTTTCTTGGTTGGAGGGCCTCCCAAGGAACACTTTGCTAGAGCTCCAGAAGAGGTAGAACCACCCCTGTACACAACTAAGCCTTTCCATGGTTGACTTCTAATTAATTAAGTCAAAGGAGAAAGAACATGCTAAAAGAATAATAGTGAGACAATAACACCAGTTTAGATAATGTATAAGTTTTTTGCAAAACTGAAGATAGAGTTGCATTTGACAAGTCCTGGCTCCCCAAACTCATGGTTTATGGAATGTCCTAAAATCGCGTTGGATAGATAGAAGATTCTCTTTGATTCTCCAGACACCCTCTTCCTACTAATTACTGTTATGTAAAAATTACAACCGGTTTCTAAATAACCTTGGTGTTCCCTATTAAAATAAAGTGTTTATTATTTTTAATGAACGATTACTGAACAGAAATGATAAAATCCAATTATTAATTACAAAATACTGGTTTTTCTGTTTTGTTGAAATTTCAGGAATGATAGAGATGACATTTCATTAGTTTGACTATATAAATGAAAGGAAACAGAAGTTCCTATCTAAAGCGATGGGCTAATCACATGTATTTAATTAGGAGTTCAGGTGGAATGAAGTGGACATACTGGTTTCCTAAGACCAGTATTGAGAAATAGGTCTGCTGTAGACAAAAAAACACATTTAGTTTTGTGCTTAAATATTTTAAATCAGATAAACCTAGGAACAAATCAAGTTATCACAGTTTTGCATGAAATTAGAAGAGATCAGTTTGTTCTATTTAAACTTGGATCAAGGCAGCCCTTTGATGGCATTATGAACTAATGAATTATAATTACATGCAGCTGCTGCAGAATGTGACTGGATTAGGAAGGACATAGTCATCGAAAAATGTATTATATGCAATAGGATTAATATACATACATTGTTGCATATTCTGTATTGGTAGCTTGCCACTAGAGGGAGTTCACACACTTTGTTACTAAATATTTGTTTGTTTATTTGCACGCTTGTTTAATTGTGTATTTGTTTATTTATTTGATGAACTGAAAATCGTAAATTCGATCTGATTTATCAGAAGTATCCACCCCGCTGACGACTTTTAATTGGGTTAAATGCTGCTAGATTCTGTTCATAAAAGCCCAGTGAATTTTACCTCTGAATAATGAAGATGTGGAATCTTCTGAGTTTTTAATAACCGTATATAACAGCTGTCTTTTCTTATGCATAATAGGATACTACTGTAATTCATGAGGCTGCACATTTTCTTTACTCAAGTGATTTTACAACCTAGCATTTGACTGCGTTTTGTATTAATTAATATAAACCAATTTTATAGCAGTCTTAATGATGCATACATTAGCTGAGTCATATGCATTTCATTATATTTATTGTTCACAAACGTGGAATCAACTGGTCAGTCAGGAAGAGCTTAGAAAAATCCTGGGATCACAGAAAGCAATGGGATATGTGATGGTATAAGCGGTTATTGGCATGTGACCATTTTCATGGATTCTGCTGCAGGGGTGTGCTGGAGGAGTCCTGATTTGGGGGTCCTGGAATCGGGGTAAGTTATCTGTCAAGATCTTCCACTGGGTCACCACAGCCTGGCTGATATTTGAGTATAGTCTTTGAGCTGGAACTCAGGGTAACGAAATATCAGTTCCCAGTTCCTCTGCATGAAGACAAATATGAAAGCATTTTGTTCCTGCCTGCTTCCTTAATGCCTCTTTCCATCCTATACATAAATTCTAGTAAATACTTAAAGAAGACAGGACTTCTTCATCTCAGGCAAGAAGCTTATAATATCACTGAAAATTAGGAAGACATAAGCACCCCCCCCTCCGAATATATAGCCATGAATTTTGGTCTGTTTCGTTATCTTTACTATAGCTGATGAATGGGACCTGGACTTACCAATATGTAAGACCACAACAACCATGAAGCCCTGCTGGACATGAAACATTGATCCCAGGAACTTGTGTTCTGGGTCATTCAATCATGTGTACAGTCACTTCCCTGAAGAAATGGCAACACTAAGAAAGATTGGTCATTAATAAAATGAGCTGCCACCAGCTTGTAGAAGTCTAGACTTTTTCCTTTTTCTGTTTATCTTCCCCATGTGGAAGCAGGTGCAAGGTTTTAAAGGGGCTTTAGCCTACGTTATTCACTCCTTCTTTAATAACATTTTGCCTGGTAGTTCAAGGCTTGTAGTTCATTGTGGGAAAGCATGAGACTCGCATTAATCTGTAAATGCAAACCTCAAAGAATATACTAATCTACCAAGTGAGGCTTTTTCTTTGAAGAACATGTATGTTCAAAGTTGTGGAGTATTTGGACCTTGAGTGCTCAGTAAACCAGCCAGATTACGGTGCGTGCATAGTATTGAATTTTGATGCAATGAGCAATGATTGTGTGTTTTCCCCCTCTTGTTTCATCAGATAATAATGCATAGGGTCCTGGATGCTGGAGAATGTTTTGCTATGGAAATCAGACAACAGAGAATGATAAAAAAGTTTATAAGATCTATATTCATAAGGAATTCCTCCATGCCACAGAGATGACTCATATAATTTCACAGAAAATTACCAAATCAGCATTTTAAGGCTGTGTAATTGCAGTTGGTGCAGTTGACAATGACCTTTCCAAGCACTTCTCTGTTGTTTTTTGTACATTTGCTTCAAATCTATCATTCAATTCATTTCTCTGGGACACCAAAGGTTAATAAGGAGATGTGATGAATATATTAGATTAAAAAGTTAACTTGGCTGTTTGTAAGATATTGTGGAAAAATTAATACCTCATCCATCTGAATTTATGAACTTTGTGTTTCGGAATTTTCAACGCCAGCGTGGCTGTTGAAGGCAGCGTGAAACATTTGGCCCTAATGACCCAATATATTTGCAAAGTAACCCTTTCAACAAGCTTATTTCTGGGCAGTACAAAAGCTGCATTTTCACTTAGATGCCACATTCTGCTTGGTCAGCAATGACAGGGAGCAGTCACTTTTGCTGCAGCATAACTTTAGCTATAATTCCCACGTGTGTTCCTGGTCTTTTAGGGCAATGTATTCTGGACACCACACAGTCTCCTCAGAAAAAGTGCTTAAAGTTGATCTATGATGCCAGTAAACAATATTCAAAGAAACATGTGCAGAAGCATGTCAGAGGCTGACTAATGAAGAAAACAAAAGTCGCCACTATGATTGGGCAGAGTTCCACTAAATGTTTTGTCAGCGGATTAGTGTTTCTGCTAACTTTGAAAACCAGCGGACCAATTAACTTTTGCTAAATTTAATTGCACTGACAAAATCAGCTAACTTTAATTCACAGGTGAAGCGAATAAAGTTTAACTGTCAAAAACTGTCAATATATATAACAGTCAATATTGTGTCAGAACAGATTCTGCATTGTGGCAGAACTGACTGTGCCCTAGGTTAAATGGAGTTTATCTTCATTTACTTACATTTACCCCAGCCTACCTTAAATCCAACAAGCTACCCAGCTATGCAAGTAATCCTGCTTCATGATACTGGGCCCCAGTTATATTTCCAGAGCTGTATTGACAGAGCTATAGACCAATAAAGAGCGGAGACCCTCCTTCCTACTTCTGGGTTATGCAAAACTTGTTTCTCTGAAACTTGTTTCTTAAACTACCAAATGAGTATCAAGAATCACAGTGACATAATACTCAACTGGTTGGTTGAAACAAAATCTTGGTCTGGATTTTTACTTTCTGGACCTGAACTACCCACGTCTGCCAAATGGAGATGAAGAATAACAGACCCGGGCTTTTAGTGCATTGCTTTTCCATTCTATGCCGTTGGAAGAGCTTTTAAGGGATCATTGTGTTATGAAGCTAAAGGTTAACATCACCCTAGGGAGATAAACCACCCAGTCATCAGGTACGATAAACATCTTATCAGCTGTGGACGGCTGCTGTAATACGAAGTGTTATACACCCCCAGAAACAATGAGATAAAGCTTGGCTTGGCCCTTTGTTATCTGTCCTTTTGTTACTTTTAACATTACATGTTTTGTGTTCTTTATACAAGGTCAGTGTTACATGGTGTAATACGGTACCCACAATATACAATGCACACTGCATTCCTGAAAGGATTTCTGATGCAAGTGATATTAATTTGCTGAGTATTTGATGTAATTTTTGCACACTAATACTATGGTTAATCTTGCAATCTCTTTTCGCAAAGTCTTTTTTTTAGCCAAGTATGTTCTTACATACTGACACGTTTCACTGTTTGATTTCCATAGCAAAAACTGTTAGTAGTAGCACATGTATAATGCAGTACATGTGAGATCAATGGCTTATTATGTAAGGCAGGTAGTCTAGTAGGGTCCTTCTAGTGGGTTTTAGACATGCTTAACATGCAGATCTCTAATGACACTTTAGGTGAAAGTAAAGATTTTTTTTTTGTAATGGAATATTGGGACAAACGCAATTTGTGTGCGTTTTTTCATGGCCTTGAAAAGGCATATAGGCTCTTGACAAAATGGTGAGCTTGTGTGGCACTGACGTGGGCGATGCTGTGGCCCCTGTTTCCAAGACAACGTAACGGATGAAAGACACGCGTGGTGGGAAAAGATGGTGAGAAACTACAGCACGGAGCAATGTATTATTTAATACCTCTATATTTAAAATATTTCTTTTATTCGCTATTAAATATTTTGTTTATTCAGCAGCATGGTTGTGCATTGGATTGTTGTGCATTTTCATTGTAATTGAAAAGAAAGGCAGTTACATGGAACTGATTTATAAGACATGACCATCCACCTTGTTTCATTTACTGAAAAGCTAATGACCTGCTCATTACAGTTAGCAGTTCATTGCCACTTCTACGGTAATGGGATATTTCTCTAACATTAGATGCAGGTGGGTGGTCTGTAATAGCTGGCGGACGTATGTCCAATGCACATATCTGATGATCAGCAACTCTGCATGTTTTTACTTTTCGTCCCATTTGCCAGATGTTTATGAGTCCAATCCCTGATAATTATCTGGATCATTGTTTATATAGCAGTCAATGGGTGTGCTTAGAGGGAATGAATCTGGAAAACAAGCTACTGCCTGTTCTCTTTTGCTGTGGTTTCTCCGCCCCCTTGCTCCACCACCTGTCCCCGCCCGGAAGGATTGGACAAGTCCCGGTAATTACACCATGCTTCCTGCAGGTCACATTAATGGCTACTTGGCTTCTTAAACAGCCCATTTATATGCAAAGTCTATTTTTGATGGATTTGTTCATTATTTATCATTAATGCATTAATGTGCTCTGCGGGCGAGGTCTGTGTGTGTGTGTGTGTATGTGCGTGTCTGTGTGCAGCTTGCGCCATTTGACCGCATTGAGCAGTTGTGCATGGCCAACAGACAGGTGGCTAATTTTGCTGGCTAGGGTGGTAAATTTTGTGCAATCACTGGTAATCAAAAGGGGGGCACGTTCCTCACAAGAAGTGTATTTTCAATTGTTCAAACAAAACGGACAGATGCTCAGCATGCCAATACACTGGCACTAGGTATAAAAACAACATGGAGATGTATGCTGCCTTTAAGAGAATCTCTAGGCATCTTAGTGACATGTGACATGTTATAATGCATTAGCTGTGATTTACCCAGGTTTATTCAGGATCTCACCGCATATGCTTCGTTGGCACTTTCACTTCGAAGTTTACCGCTCTGAGTCTTTTTTGTTTCCCCTGCAGTGAGACCGAGATTGCGGTGAGGCAGGGATGTCTCTGTCTCTCCACTCAAATGTAATTTTCAGGGGAGAAAAGAAAATGTGATCCACTCTCTACGGTGCCCACACTCCATTTTCCACTAACCACCGTTTCCATCATGGTCGGGTGCCGTCCTGGGGCCTGCAGAAGCACTTAAAGCAGCAGAATGAGATACGATGGGCTTTGCCGGCCCCGACTCAAGCTGAGCCTGATTAATCAGCCCCCGTCTCTCACCAGCAACAAAATCTGCTCTCTCTGAGCACAGGATATGAGACTTGTAATTGGAGAGGGTTTTTTTTTATGCTTTTAGTTCACTTATTTAAACATGCTACACCCAGATTGCCATAGTCTTGATTTCACAAAGTCTTCTCCCATCTTCTTACATGGGTTTTGAGGGGGATAAGAACACATTTATAAAGGTGACCTCACCAGTCTTGTGCCTCTCACTGGAAACAGAGCTGAAGAGCTGCCATTGTGGGAACCAGTAAGGCTATGCATTAAAAGAAACTCTGTAATGCAGTACCAGCGAAAATAGAATCATATTTGTTCTTTTACATTATATCTGGGGATATAATAAAAAAAAAGCGTAACATTTTACTTAAAGCTGTCATCTATGTTGCATTATAGATATTTCATATAATGCATTATAATGGTTGGTATAAGTATTAAAAAAAAACATTATATTGACAGTCATAAGGCATTATAGTGTTGATTATAATACTTTATAAGCTCCAAAGCTTTCATCTATCTATTATAGATACCTTCATGATGCATTATAATGGTTAGTATAAGAATTAAGGATGCTTTGAACTGCATTATGAAGATATTTATAGTGTATTATAAATGAGAGCTTCATAATGCATTCGTAATGCATAATAAATATGGCTATGATGTGTTATGCCTTTTAACAAATATTTATGGTCATGTGTTTAATGCTTTGTGAATGCATATTAATGTGTTAGGAATTCACAGGTCTAGATTGTTATTTCATAGAATTTCAATTATGCATAGATTTTTATAGACATAGCATTCATAGAAAGTGTTACCAAAAGTTAATTAATGGCTCAGGGTTGCATTCTCCTGGTACCTGTTATGCAACTAACTTGCACCAAATACAGTATTTTACATATAAGATAGGTGGATTACTTTCCAATGCAAGAGGGGCTGTAACAATGCATTATGTAATAATGCCGCATTATGTTACAACTCAACAAAATGTAAAAAATGTATAGACTACATTATAATTTTATATTGCAACATTACCCTATTATTATTATCATCATCATCATTCAAATTAGTTATATTCTGTCGACTTATTACATAACGTGGCATTTTTGCACAATGTTTTGTTACATGGACAAGACTAAATACCTTGCCGCTTGAATGAATTCATTTTTACCAAATATACTTCCCGACAGTATTCAGGTCTGCTCCATCCATATACTCCGTATGCCTGTGCCTGTTCCCAGGGCCTGACAGGTGTGTGTCCGTCTTGTCCGTACGGTCATACGAGAGGCTTCGGCCAAAACAGTACTGCACACCACTTTAAAAGCACTGCTGTGTGAGGCGAGATACTGAGCGTCAACAGTGACCACGTTAGGGGGTGTTAAGGTTGTCAAAGTCACCTGACAACCTAGTCATACTAGGTTGTGCATTTCTGTTATATATTTAAAATTCATTTAAGACAGGATATTGTAAAGCAACATTTATGCAGTATCTCTTCCGGCCCCCCATTATGAATATATGGTATACAAAATGGGCAATTATTGGTTCCTAGTAAGATTCTGCTCTTTATCTGCAGGAATAAATGACTGAGGTAATGGCATGTCACCTACATCACAGAAACAGACTTTTGCATTTCAAAAACAGCAATAGGAAACCATATGTTCTTACCTTTTGCTCATAAGAAGCTCTAAGTAGTTACATTTATGTAATAGCTATCAAAAAGGAAGAGATGAAACTGACATTGTGTGATTGATATCTGTGGTGGAATGCACCACTGAAATACAAGACTTCTTGATTATAATACCTGTTTGTCAATTGAAATGCTTTGTTGATTCTTCTCTGCTTTTACTGATGAACAGTTTTACATAAACATCTCCATATTTTTTATTTTATATATATTGTATTTCTTTTATTCTTATCCAGCTACATTGCAGTGATTCAGAGCCTATTGCAGGAAGCCCAGTTTGAAGAGTAAGACCAGTCCATTACAAAACTGACTGCACATTCACTTTTCAAATGCGTGAAAATCTTTCACTGGCTTCACAAAGTGATCTCTGTAAACACTGCTTGCTCTCCGGGTAACAGATTATAAATTCATAGTTACGGAGCCATTGGGTGAAACAGTCCCCATTTCACCCTGCAGCTGCTTCAGCTGATTCAGCTGTCCCTTAGTTAAGTGGTTCTCCTTACCTGATGGGATCATAGGAAAATCCTTTATGACCAGCCAGCTGTAGCCACAGGAAAAAAAACAGCAGTGGGACTATTGTACACCGGATAGAATAATATTAAGCTCTTCTGACTTCCTCTGATTAGAGAATGCAAAAGCTAAATAAACCATATTTCATTAGTATTTACTCACAGTACAATAGTCTGTACTATTTTGCACCTGCAGAAAGATGCAACTTAACCATTATTAAACAAAGAAACTTCCTTCCCTCCTCATTGTTAAAGTGCTGGTTGAAAAGAAATGTCCTGTTATTATGTCATAAGGAGACAGGTTGGGGGGTGGGGCTTGCACCCTACTGAATCGTTATCTGTGTTACCATGCCAGTTAAGAACATTCTCCACTATGTGCAGCTCATGAAGACCTTGTCTCCATAAATTCTGAGGAGGAATGGCAGGGGCATTATCAGCTGGTGGACCACATGTACAGAGGTTATACACCCGGCACCTAAGAGATCCTTCGCTTCCAGGCGTACCGGAGAGACCCCAACTGCCGGAAACAAATTCCTTGCGTGTGCCACACATACACTTGTCCAATAAACCTGATTCTGATTCATTGCTCTTTGTCAGCCAATTATTCCCAAGATAGGGCCAAATTAGTCATGCACGGGGCCTCCCCGGATTCGTAACCCCCACCTTATTAGGGCCAGATCTGCATGCAGGTGAGTTTGGGGTACTGTAGTTCCCTGAAACACATCATTGCTAATGAAAGTCATCACTAGTAGTGTGACTCACAGGATGGGAGTAGGAGAAGGATCTCTAAATGGCGACTGATCCCAGGTCATTTTTTTCTGAAGACAATGGTTACCCAACCTCTGGCTTTGGGCTGACTTGCCTGGCTTGCTCTAAACATCATGCAAAATAGTGGAAAGCAAAAATAAACACTGATCTAGATATATATATATATATGTATATATATGGCCCTCAGCTGTACTGCCCTCACATTAGCATTGAAAATTTGGAACTAACATCAGACAACAGGCATTAACGGTCTCTGTGGTGCACGATTCAATCCAAAATCAATCTATACCTCCCTCCATATTCAGGCCTGTGTGCTTAATGTGCGGAGAAAATAATGCCTTGAGTTCAAATCCTGTCCCTTTTTCACATCCCTCCTCCCTGACGAGGAGAAAGTCTTCGCATGTCCTTGGAAAAGCAGTCAGAGTTTGACTGGAGAGGGAGGAAAATGTTTGTTTTATTTGTTGATTTTTCTTCAGGCTCTAGGGTGGTCATTAGTATTCTTCTCTCACCAGTGTCTGGGAGGATAAGGGGGTGGTATCTGGGGGGAGGTGACCATCTTTCCAGGCTCTCAGGAAAATTACAATAATAAGGCAATACTCTTACAGATTAAAGTGTTCATCCATCCATCCATCCATGCATCTATTTATCTAGTTTGTTTTTAAATAAAAATGACCTTTTCAGAGTCACATTTGACATGGTCTCTAGAATCCACCCCTCCTCTAAACAAACAAGCATATAGTCAGCCTGAGACACAAGACCACATTACCTTAAATAAATCATGTATGATATTTATGATATGTGCCCTAATGATCAATACCTTGCACTGATTTGGATTGCAAAAAAGTGCCTATTCATGACATTCAAATCTAGTCATCAGTAAATGTCTCCAGAGTAAATGTGTAACCAAGATGTGTAAGGTAGAAAAACTGTTGCCACTTGTATATGCATACTTTGTCATTACCTGGATCATGGATCAAGTCTGGCATATCACTAATGCACAAGTGCTGTTGATAAGTTATATGAGATACTCACTGAGAAAGCATGAAGCATCCTGGCTAACACCTTACTTAAAGCACTCATGTATAATTCATTCATAAGGCATTATAAACATGGCTATAAATATTTATAAAAAGGCATAACACTTTTTAGCCATGTTTATCATGCATTTTGAATGCTCTATGAAGCACTCATCTATAATGCACTTTAGATACCTTCATGAGGGATGATAATGGCTTATATTCACCATTTTAGAACATGCAAACTCCACAAACACAGAGCCAGGATAGGAAATCAAACCCTGCTCTCCAGAGGTGTGAGGCGGCCGCACTGTGGCTGGTAGCTGTTGATGAAGCTGATCATGCATGTTAAGTATGTGTGTGTGAGGTCATGTCTTATCAGAGACAGAGGAGCCCAGACAGTGTTGTCTGAACCTCCCCTGGTGAGGCAGTCCTGACATGTGGACTGGCCTACTGTGACTCCTAACACAGCGTAAGCAGCCGGATACACAGGACCTGTCAACATGCTCTGCTGAATAGCATTAAGTGGTGGATGCACGCAAAGCCACAAGGTCGTGTCTGTGTTTTTTTTTTCAGTGCAGTGATCCGTTTAATCTTATGGAAGCCGAATTTTAAATTAATCCATATCATAGTTTTAATAATATTACTCAAATGTAATTGATCTCTCTTCATCAATTGGAGAAGTGGTTCTCAACTTGTTTGGGCCCAGGACCAACATTATTACTCAGTCATAAAGTCACCACCCTCATTTTTTTGTTTGTATTTTTGTATTTGTTTGCTTGTTTGTTTGTTGATTTATTTCACCAAAAATGGGGCAGGGTGCTGGCAGTGAAAAAGAAAAAAAAATGAAGGAGTACAAAAAAATTGTACTAAGTTGTGCTAAAAATTTCAAGAATAAATGTAAACTAATAAAGGATGTGAAGTTCTGTGAAGCCTGGTCTGTAAATTAAAATAGTTATTTTATTTTTTAATTTCATGTCATTGATTTTGTTTTTTTAAATAGAGCACTGGTGGATCCGTGCAAATAGGTGCCAGAACACAGACAGTCAAAAACAGAGAGGTCCTGGAGCGCGTTCAGGCAGGATCTGGTGCAAATTAAGCACTGGTAACAGCTGAATAATGATCATTTGAGTAAACACTTTCCCTAGCATGATGTTTATGCTGGTGTGATATGTTCATCCTGTCTTTCTTACACACATATAATCTGAAAGATTTTCCTTCCCTAATGTCATGTCCCAGTCTTCCCCTCTGATTCTCATTTGTTTGGCCTCAAATTCCAGTGATGCGGACAAAGGTCCCTTTTAGGCAAACTGCTCCATAGATGAATCTGCTAAGGATGGAGCGTGGAGTGTGTTTGTGAACATGACGAAATGTTTTATCAGTTCTCCAATGTGTATTTTTATCATATTTGTTCAGTGTGTGTCCCTGGCCCCTCGGGGGTTTCAAGCATTTTTACCAAAATGACACGAAGGCTGAGTCCTTGAGGCCAATGGAACAACGACACATTCTTGGTCAACAGCAAACGTTGCACAGGGCTAAAGCTTGGTCTCAGTGCACTATGCCCAAAGAAGACATGTAGCGTAGCAGCAGGACACCTGAAGCAGTACTCACAGGTGATTCTGTCTTTGGTTTTTGGCTCTTGATTGATCAACAATATACAATTTAGCATGTAATTGATGCGCACAGTCCTTTAATGGCTTAAACATTGAGGGATTTATTTGGGACAAAGTCTCTAACATGTTAATTGCCAGCCACTGTGTTGCAACACCAGCAGTTAGGCAAAAACCAGATTGGACAATCCTGTGAAAAGAGGGGAGTGAGGTGCTTTCCAGGGAAATGAGTGCACTTTGCACAAACTCGGCTGCCCGTGGGCTGCCTGTCATGATCAATGTTCAGTGATCAGTGCTCAGAATTCAGTGGGGAATCTGAATATGTGGTGTGGGGAAACTCTTGAAAGTCTTGTGACTGCTGGGAAATGCAAAAGGAGCAGAGGAGCAGTGTGCGTGTGTGTGTGTTTGAATTATGTTTATATTACATTGTGGTGACCAAATGTCCCCCACAATGCAATAAAAACCTGTTTTTTGACATTATGGGCACCATATTTCAGGTCCCCACAAAGGTCTGTGAATGCAATCAAATAAATAAAAATGCCAAAAGTATTTTGTATGGTTACTTATGGTTAAGGTCGTCATAGTTGTGATTAGAGTTTTCCCCATAGAAAGGAATGGAGAGTCCCTATATGATGTAGATACCTAATCTGTGTGTGTGTGTATGTTTGTGTGTGTGTGTGTGTGACAAATAGACAAATAGAGCAGGGAAGGGAGTTCAGAAAACACTGGTGGAACTGCTGAGGACAAGAAAGCACATGATTAAATCTAAAATAGGCTGAAAGAGGCTGAAGGAGACTGGGGGGGGGGGGGGGGGGGGGGGGG
>JAODKC010000009.1:2863979-2877170 GCA_026777985.1 Mormyrops attenuatus
CCCTAACACACACAGCTCACTCAACGTTTCTATGCTCAGTCACTTTCGAAGCATCCTTATGGGTCACAGCTAGCTGAATCGATCCAGTCAACACAAACAGGCAATTTCAATTTGTTATTGTTATTGTTAGTGAAACTTTATTAAAATGAAGGAAAATCCCATGCTTTGGTGATTAGGCTAAATGTACAAAAAAAAATATTTTTTTGTTGTTGCATTTTAATATTTATTCCTCTAATGCATATGCTCTCATTTCATATTTAAAAAATGTTTAAAGCAAATTTAAGAGTATCCAGATGTTTTCCAAGCCGTGGGTCGGCTATCACGTGCTGTTTTTTTTGCCCACATTATCCTGCCGCCATGTCAGTACCTCACAAACGTTTACTTTGCTCAGATAAACTGGTGCTGGCTCAAGGGAGCAGACAAAGGCAGGGCCCCTACTGGAGCCCCTTTGAATCTCAGGGACATTTTTGATAAAAACCCCGAATCTGATTCCAGTAGACATGATAACTCCTCTCAATGCTGTCCGCAAACTGTTGGTTTGGTGCCTGTGTTTCCTTAAGGTTTATTTTCTGTACAAGTAAAAGCATGCAGGGGACTTCTAATTAGGATGATCCAAGTCTGTCCAGTTTGGAATGCGGGACCCAGGGTCCAGTGTTCGCCCTCAGATGGAGAATTTCCATTGTCATGAGCTGTTCTGGGAGCACTTTCAGTTCAAGCTTTCGCGAGACGTTTACTTAGCTTGTAAAAAGCGATGTGGTCAAACTTGGTAAAACTGTGACATTGAATGCTAGTTTTAACTGAAAATAAGGTAAGATGGGAAATAAGGGGGCAGGTCAGCTGTACCTGCTTTCTCTGGCCCTGTGAACCGTCAGCTTGGAAGATGTGCACCCTGGAGGGACGGCTGCCTCCAGACTGACCCCGTCAGCACTGAACGATCCGTGCCAGTGCTTCCCCTCCGAAATGGCAGCACCAGCCGGTTTGTGTAGCCCAGGGTTGTCCATGTTATCCAGAACAGTGTATGTGGGTTTTCGCTGCAACTCCCTAATCAGATTACTGATTGGCTGAAGAGTCCTCACACCAGGGTTTGAACAGCTGACCTAAAGGTTACCCCTAAAACCTGCACACACTCTGGCCCTTTGTGGTTAAGGTTGGCCACCCCTGGTGCAGATTTGGGTATGGATGGTGGGGACGTGTCCCTGGAAATATTGTAGCAGTACTGAGTGTGTTTAGGGGGGCGGGGGGTTTGGGGCTGATTTGGTCCCTACCAAAACTCACTCCCTTTGTGCCCCCCCCACCCCCACCTTCCCTGACTAAACCTCAGACCTCAGGGGGCGTTTACCTGCTCCACATCTCCTGTATCTCCATGCCCACCACACAATTTTGCAAAATTAAGACGTTTGTCTTGACAAACATTAGAGTCTAAATATCCAGGGGTTTAGCCACGGGGCTTTGATATGCAGAGGTACTAACACTTTGGCGGAGAGGTAATTACTTACGCCAAACTGTGAAGTGACATAAATGTGCCGTGAAAGCTCAATCCTTTCCTACACAGTTTATGTAACAGCTTTATGTGTAGTGGGATTATACTGTTCAAAGTCACTATTTCCCTATACCTGCTTTAGCTATTTAAAAATCCTTTTCAATCCTCTCCCCTTCAGTGCATACTTCTATGTAGTGCATCTAAGTGTTTATCTTAAAAAAAGTCACCATGGAAATGGGGTGGGGTTGGTTCCCACAGCGATCCCGTTCAATCGAGGGAGACTGAGCGCTGACTGATTCTCAAATTGAGCAGGGCTGCAGTAACGCCTCGCCATTCCTGCCATCGCTATGCGAGCCTCCGCCTGCGCCATGTGTAATGAGCCTGTCGCCAGAAGCGACATCAGCGGTAACCATGCGGGCCAGATGCCCGCCTCCTCTCTCTCCATCCATCATCCTCACCATCTAATCATCCACCCGACAACTGAGTTTCGATTGAGTCACCAAGGTTTGCTCCTCTGCATTTAACAAACCGGTGAGGAAATTACTTATTTATCATTCACGGCCCAGTGACCGCTGCATGCTCTCAGCGCCTCGCACACGGTCACCTTAAACGCGTTTTACGACGTTTTTTTATTCATTTGCTTTCCATTTTTTCCCCAAGAAGAAATCAGGCTGCAGTATGACCCTAACCCTCACTGCTCACAAATCACAATTTGTGATTAACTTTCTGCATGCTTTTCAGGTGCACACTTGCAGCAGCACACCGAGGATACAGTGTGTAGTAAGAGAATTAATCTCAAACATAATGACACATTATAATGATGACACATTATTTCCATATAAAGAACTGCAATTATGCTAAAATGGATTTCCCATTTTAATTTATATTTCATGAATCTATGTCATCCAAAATGAAAGCAATTCCATAGCTAAATCTTTCCATCCAGAACTGTACCGGTTCCTTATTTCTGTGATGGGAATATGTCCTCCATCTTCATGCCACACAGAAAGAGAAAATATCTCAGCTGATAAATGCAGGGGATCAATAGATAATTAAACGACACCAAAACAGTGACATACTCTATTTTACCACTCAGCATTCTGTAACTCAGCAATGCAGGCCATTAAGTTACAAGTAAGAAATCGATACATAATTAATATCGGTGCCACTGCAACCCATACTCACACAGCAGTGCATGCTAAATGAAAAGGGTTATTCTGTCACACACAGTGGATGGGGGACAAGGTCAGATGGAAGGACTACTTGATTCTGGCAGGATAAGCACAGCCTAGCACATTACAAAAGACTTGGGACCTTCTTGCTTGTGCCACTGTGGCAAACAGTAACAAATTACTATGGCTTTTCTCCTGGCGTTCATTAAGAAATGCCTGTGACACATGTTAGCAGTCACCTCCATGTTTTCAAAATAAAAGCCCAGGCCCGCAGAGAGATTCGCAACGACAGCCGTGAGGACATTTAGCGCTTGCCAGTTTGAATACCACAGTGCCACAATATACCTGTGCTCTGACAGACACCATGCAGTGTAAAAAATTGTGCAGAAAAGTGGTGGTTGTAGATGGGGGAGTATTGACTGGTTTAGAATGAAATGCAGAGCTGCAATCACTGTGAGTATAACCAGTGGAAATGATGGCTTAGATGTTCATGCTTCATTATGAGAGAGCACTTTCCTTTCTGTGGGTGTAAGAGGGGTAGCAACAGAGGTGTGACTAAGTGTGTGGAGAGAGAATGTTGGGAAACACGCATGACCAAGTAACCTATTAACTAGGTAAGATGGATGGATGTCGCTTTGGCCCCGCTTAACATGGTGGAACTTACTGGCAATTGGTGGAAGGCTTTGCTGGCGTGCTGAGCATCTGGTAAAGAGGGTGGGAAGGCGGGGGGAGTGTCAGCCACAGAGGGAGGTCATAGCTTCATTGAAAACTCTGAATTTTACTGTCTAAGAAGCTCATCGGATAATTAATCAAATGAGCCTGCTTGTCACTGGTCAGGCATAAATATCAGAGGTGCTTTTACACCCCCAGAGTTCATGTCTATGTAAAAACCACCAAAAAGAAACCAACACATTCTGAAACTGTCAAGCAGATGTTTATCGCTAATGCGGGACTGGGTAAAATAACTAAGGAATGAGTCACACTGGAGTGTGAGCTGTATCTGTCTTCTTGCCCGCTTCATGGTAATTCTGTGTCTTCTCAGTCATCAGTGTTCCAAGGTAGATACAAGAACTCATCCATCACTGTGATTTCCTGGAATTCCTTTTTAATAGAAGAAAAAAAATCCAATACCAATGTTATGGTTAGTCCAATCTGCTCCATTTTCCCACATTTATGGGAAATGATTAGAGAGAGGTGGCTGCCCTCTGATGATGTTATGAAACCGACTGGACCTTTTAAAGGGAGGTCAGCATTAACATGTGAGCTTCTGCTGCGGGAGTCACAAAGAGCAGCCAAGCTATAGCATGGGAGTGGAAGGTAACGTCGGAGAGGAGGTACTGTCTGTCAAGTGAAAACCTGAAGGAGGAAATGAATTCAGATTTCAGACAAACACGTAAGCTTAATGACACCAAAAGGGTAGTTCTCAACTTCAAAAACATTTAAACAAGCTACATACTACATAGGAGATATTATATATATATAATTCATAAGTACAGTTTTCATAAGTACAGTACCCCTTTTCTTTGACAGAAGTTGAAGTTGTCCTGACGGTTTACTGGTGGTTCCCCATTGGACCACTGGTGGTGTCAGACTATCTGAGCCTCACCGAAGTGGGTCCGCAAGAATCTACCCCATTGCCGAATATGCTTTAGCACTTTTGACCCTCAAAGGGGAGGTGGAGTTCATTCGTTTTTCATATGTTCGCTGTACAGGCGTTATTAAGGGGGGGGCGCTTCTCGTTGCTGTTCTGCTTCCCTGCTAATCCCAGCATGTGGACTGTCCCATAGTGGGGGAGGTGAGACCTTCACCCAGTCGCTGAGAGTATATGAGAGGTGGCTATGGCAAGACTCCCAAGGGGGGGGGGACTCAGATTCTTTTCTGATTTTATACTTCACCCATGATATATAACAGCAGCTCGCCTTATATTACATGAAATGATTGTGTGTGCTTGAAATATGATATCCAGTGAGAATCCTAACACACCTGAGCCCATTGTATAAAGCTGGCACCTAAATTAGAATGGCAAAGCCTTCTGTTTTCCTATCCTGGGTCAGAAGGACATTAATATTTCATTTAATCTCCTATGGCTTTAATAACAGCTGGAGATGGATAAAAATGGCTTCAAAGTTCTGAATACTGAATGTACCACTTGTCTTAACCTGAAGATTTTGTCCCTCAATGCCACACTAGTGATAATTGTGAGACAAACCAGCTTTCTCTTTGAAAGCATGTTCTAGACATTTTTGCAGAATCGATTTACTTGTGTGGAAGCCGGATATGAAGCAAGCAGTAAACCTGTGTGTTTGCTCTTACACAACCGTCCAGGCCCAAAAACCGAATTCATTTTGGTTGTCCTTCAGAGAGAGCATTTACTGAATAACACGCATGGACACGAGAAATAAAAATCCATTCATCTACCTATCGTCTTACTTGTCACCCTGGTCAGGCAGCGCTGAGCACAAGGCTGGTAACAATGCCCTCTTTGACAGGATGCCCAAAGCAGGACGCAGACATGGACACACTCACACACGCAATCACCAAAAAATAAAAATATAGCTTTAAAATCCAGAGTGAATGGCTGCACTTTACAGTTTGTGCTTCTGCTGAGTTTCTTGAATACATCATCATTTACTTGACATACTCAATATGTGACACTTCAGATGCAAAGGCATGAGCCAGCGTTCAGTAAATCAGCTGCAGGGAGTGCAGCTAACCAGAGCGGGAGATTTCCCAGATTCCACTATGCCTTTGGGGGGTGAGTGGCTCAGTGGGCTAGGTCTCTGTACCTGTGATCAGAGGCTCACCACTTGTGCAAGGCTCTTATCCCCCAGCTTCAGGGGTGCCACACATTGGCTGACCTTGCACTTTAACCCCCAAGCTATGGAGAGCAAGATGTGGTAGTCAAAGAGAAGCATTCTAATGTTCCTATACTTATGCACATAAAGCATTCATTATCATTTGCTCACCACCAAGCTCTGTTGAATCAGTTGCTTACTGTAAAACTGATTTCAGTTTGATTATCACTAAGGTAACAAATTGATGCTTTAATTGATATTCTTATTTTAGTCCCCTAGTCTTGGGGTGCAAAAACACATATGTAAATGAAGGATTCATAGTTGAATGGATTCAAAAGTACCGATTCACTAAAAAGAATTAGATTCAACATTTTTGTATGGGCAGTTCTAGAATTACCTTATGATGACAGCATGTTTCCTAATAAAAGCCGAACCCTAACTGTGATTGTAACAGCGACCCCACACGCAGAAAATATCCCACACTGTGAGTCTTAATTGCTCTTCCTTTGAAAGAAAAAACATACAGCGGCCCAAAAATATACGCGTCAGACATTGCCTCCATTCAGAAGTTACATTTATTGATTGTATTGGTCAATTCTAGTACTGAGTAGTTCACAAATGACTCAATTTTTTTATAGTCGCAGGCATCCACTTTATTAGAAAGGCCGGATTTTGCAGTTCTATATCGCCTGAGATTTGCCTCTGGGAAAGACATCGATTGCCACCAGTGGGGTAAAATTCCCTGAAAAGGCCTGTGTATTTCCAGGCCTGGAGAATTTTAAAATAAAACCGTAGGTGCGGCTCAAACTATAACTGACCCACTAATTGAAACCCTGTCTGTTTACGCCTCCAGCTACCGGCCAGGCCTTTGCGTGGCAATTCAGCCAATGGGAAACCTGAAAGGGGCTGCTTTGCCTGGCCAAAAACCTGGAGGTAAAGAGGACGGTAATATTGTGTGTCTGGATTTGAATGGATAGGAGTGTTTTTGCTCATAAGCGTTGGGGTTCATGTTAATTAGTGGCCACTTTTTTCTACCTTTTAATGAATTTCATGAATTATAGAGTGTCGTGTAATGCAATATACCTCTGGCCTCAACCCTACGATTTATGACATTTTTGCATTCAGCTAATAGCAAGCTGCTCCCCCCAAGCAGTCCTTGGCTTGCATCAGTGCAGAAGCCCAACCCAGCATCCTCAGAAATAATCCTAGCTGTTGACCGGATTTTTACAATGTTCATCTATGCAGGAAATATGTGTAGGATATAAAGCATAAATGTTTTTGCTGGTCTTATGCACTAGATATTTGGTCTGAGTCCAGCTGCATTTGGAAAGACAGGAAGTCACATTTCAACCTGTGGTCTATCCTGATTTGCTGGCTTGAGATTTCATTTGGGATTTAAATTATAGTAGGAGACCTTGTATATTAGAGCTGAAAACATCTGAGATTTGATTTGCGATATATTTTAAAGTCAAGTTTCAGTTCAGTATTCAGTGTGTAATAGATTTAAAACATATAACACAGCATTAGCATGAGATACCATCAGCATATTAACTGGTCTATATTCTAATGCAAGGATGAGAATTAAAGATATGAATGGCTTCCAATATGTATTTATTACTTTTTTAATTAGCAGAGAAAAAACAAACATAAAACAATTACCACAAAAGCTGTTTTAAGTTAAATAAACCATCAATAATAAAAATAAAACAATTCCAATAATAAGAAAAACAATAGAGATCCTGCAGCTAACGCTGCTTGGACCCTGATAACCGGACCTTTCTGTAAACAATCTCTGACCATGAAACAGGCAGGTGATTCACGTACAGCTCAGCAGCGGAATCAGTATTTTTTCGCACCGTGAATGTAACGTCTTCCTTGGGTTTCATGTGTTTGATGTTTGTGGGCGTATATGCAGTCGCCTTGGGCCACTTCTGATTGGTGATCATGACTGGCACGCGAAGAGCACGGCACATCTGATTGGTGAGAATGACTGTCACTCGAGGAGGATGGTAATGAATTTGTAAAACTACTCACAACAGTTTTAAACCCTGGGTCATACATGCTATATAATACATACCCTACACAGCAGTCTTTGTGATTTGCTACAGTAATTGCATTGTTGAAATTCGCGATTTTGATTTGAAATAGATAATTTGTTCAGCCCTATTGTATATGATCATTGGCATCATTGACCGTTTTCTTCAGGTTGCATGTGACATGTCACAAGGAAACAAAAATGCTTTTATCGAACAACCTAGTGGTAAACTTATATTTTTAAGTAAAATCCAGTGCCAACGAGCTCTAGTTGGTGTGACTGCAATGCTGATTGTCGTATGTGAAGTATGAGGAAATTCAGGGCACCTTCTACATACCTGATTAAAATGCACACTCATGTTGAAATTTGAAACATGGACACGGCCGTCCGTAGGGTTCTAAACTCTAACCTTGGATGCCAGCCTCCAAGGTTGGGAAAATAAAGCTTAACTACAGCACTTATCAATCCCCCACCCTGTTTTTGTCTTCTTCCCTTGAAGTGATTCATTGAAAGATGTCGGTGTGGTCAGTGTGTCTTGTCGTAGTTCATTGCACCTTTAAGACCTTTTCCACTACAAAGTGAACAAAAAGTGCATGTGCTGGCAAAAATCGTAATAGAGCTGACCATGCTGGACTACGGCATGGTGAACTAGCCACCTGCCCACACAGTTTCTGCTGCTGCGCTTGCTCTCTCTTTGAAAGTGCTTCACTGTAGAGATTGGGTATTTTTTTTTTCTGGGCATGCACTAACCACGTGAAATTGACTCAAAGTGTTTACATGCACCTGAATCGTAAGTCATGGTTCCTGATTTTAGATGACCTGACTGGGATGTTTCAGCATATCTCTTGCCTTATTGCCAAATGGTGATGTCACGCTTGTAAGACTTAAGTTGTAGAACTCACTTGTGTTCGGTACATTTAGCCTAATCATGCCACTGGAATAATGAACTGTAGTATTAGATGTACCAATGCAGCAACACTGTGGCTCACTGTGGCTCAGAATTCCACTGGTCTGAGACTACAGCCCTAGAGTATTACAGTCGTTATTTTGAGAGTGTTCTGGTCCCGGTGATACAGAAGATAGTGGGTTTCCTAATGGGGATCAATGACGGAAACATTAAGGACATGGTGAGACACGGTTGACAGAGTGCTCTCAGCCTGAAACCAAACTGAGATTTCCTTCCCTTGCCATCATTTGAAATACCGGAATATAAATCTCCTCAGTGTCAGCTCTCTCCCAGAACTGGGATCTTTCAGAAGTTGGACAAAGCCTTGTAATTTGGAATTTTACTTAATAAAAATGTAGCCAAGTTGTTGACCAATTTCCTTATAGGCAATAGCATCCAATATTCTCAATCACATTTATATCCTTTTGGGTGGCGTGTGGCTCTGTGGGTTAGGATTGGAAGGTTGCTTCTGTGGCCAGAAGAATGATGTTGGGTTCTTGAGTGAGGCCCTTAACCCCAGTGGCACCAGGCATGCTGGATACGGGCCAACCTTACACCATGACCCAAAAATCTGCTCTCACCTGTAAACATGTGCCTGTGTGTTTAATGGAAAGCAAGATAGCATGGGCAAAACACCCTATTTCCCCACGGGTATGAATAAAGTATCACAATTGCATGAGGTCCAGAACAACTCTCTTGAAGCATGAGGCCTTGGTATTAATTCTTGGATCTATTCCCATCCTTTCAAGTAGCTGTGAGTAACAGGTGAAAGCTGAGTAATTTTCAGTTACCTTTAATTCTCTCCTGGGCCAGTGCAATGAAGGACACAGTACAGATCTGTATCAATCACCCAGGGAGCTAGGTAATGCGAAGTGTCCTTGCTTGTTTCCTCTGACTTCACAGAGGTGAGCTGATTGAAGTCAGGCATGCAATTCTAAATCAACGCTTCAAATGAACAGCAAATATCTATCCATCTTTCGACTGCTCATCCTGGGCGGGGTTGAAGGGATTGCTGGGACCCCAGCCCCCGCAGTACAAGGAACAGGGCTGGCGTACACCCAGGATAGAATGCCAGTACAAGAATTCATTTCACATTCCCCTGGAGTGGCACGCAGAAAATCTTCAGATGTTCATTCTCTGCCACTTTTGACCTTAACATGGAAATAGCTGTACATAATATATAACAAGCAGAACAAAGCCTGTTCGGTTATCCATTTGTCACTACAATTAAATGCATCGCCCCTGAGTCGCCATTCATTTCCCCGGATAGACTTTAGATGTAGGCCTACGTTTTTCTGGCTGTTTAATTTTCAAAAAGTTCCTTTATGCAACTATGCAGCAGACAGGCTTGTTTTATTTCTTGGCCTCTTCTCCATTTTGACCTGCAGTTTTAGCATTTAATTTTTCCATGTAAGGGTAAAGATGCACGCCAGGAGTGCTTATAAAGGTGTCAAGGTATTTGACCTTGGGAAGATCTGGTAGATGTGAGAGTAGAAACTCTCAAGACTCCAGGGGATATCTCTGTATGAATGTATAAACAAGACATTTATAGCCAGGAGCTGTCTTTGCATGCAATATAACATGCTGCAAGTTGCAGTTCGTTTGTATAAGCAGCCTTGCCATAAATATGCCTATAGGTGCTCTGGTGTAGTGTAGTGGAGTAATTACAATGCCAATCCTCTTTCTGCCCATTATTTTCAGTGCATCAAATCAGCTTTAACCGGCCATCTGGAGATGACATTTTATATTGTTCTAAGTGGACGGATTTAACCCACCGCTCTCATGTAGTCTTTCCAGTTTTCGGTCAATGTGGAAATTGTTGTATGTTTACAACCCAACAGTAAAGCGGTCTAAATCCAAACATACTGGATCTTTATTGGACAGCTGAAACACGGTTTAAGTGAAGAAAACACTAGGTTACGTAGTAAAAGGTAAATGGACTTTTCTGTAATAATTCGTTTTCGACAGACTTGGAACGGTTTTGCAACAGCTTCATATATTAGCGCGCACACATGACATGGATAACAAGAAGATGACATAACATCAGAATACAAAACTAGTGCGCCAAATGTAGGTAAGTCGCTCCCACTACGTGATTACGAGAGTGCTTGTCATTGTCTGCGAAAGCCTTTGTTCTGAACTGTACGCTTACACAGTATAACTGTAGCCTCTTTCAACCTGGGAAATATGCAACTCAAATAATTGTACTATACGTATTATACAAACAAGTTATTTATATACAGATACAATATATTTGAAACGGTCATGAGAACACACAAACATTAATGATTTTTTCGCTTTTAATATACGATTACCTGACAAAGACTATATATTCCAGGTTTATAATGTATCCAAGATGTGGTTAATATGGGCAGTGCTATCACTGATATCTCTGTAACAAACATTCCTTTCGGTGTTTAAACCTTTCATGTAAGTCCACACGGTACAGTAAGTGCACCAGTACAGTAATGGCCACTGTTTCGGAGACTTCTGTAAACATTTAATCACGTACTTTAACTTGTACGGCCACGGTTTTTTGGTGGTTTCTTTTAACACTATTAGTGAGAACGTTTATGTTTATTAAGCTACTACTGTTCAGGCAATGCTACATAACCTACGTTTTTATATGGTTGCATTACACAACGCCGTTTACGACTGTTTGAAGTGTAATAATTGGTTAGATTATTATATCATATGTTCTAACATATAATACAACGTTTGTTTATGTTCTTGTAGACTTCATTTAATCTTTAAAACGTCATGGTAATATAGCAGGTACCTCAATCATAGTCGACCAGTAGGGGGCAGTGAACGTTCCCAGGTACCTGGACAGGAGATGGTGCTTACAGATCCCCATGCTCACAAGCGTGTGCTCCCATATTCCTCAGCGGAGACACAGTTGAGCGGTCTGGCTGTCACCGCGTAGGAAAGAAGTTGCTGGAAAAGGCGGACTGGCTGACGCCGTTTGCGCTCTTCGGTCAGTGAGGCGTACGAGGACGCGGGCTGAGCTGGAGAAGCGCGCAGCAGTAACTCGGGGAAAGCCAAGGACTCATACTGAAAGAGGTGGACCTCGGCAGTGAAAGTGGACCAAACATTAAAAACCGACTTGTAAGCAATGCGCTGGCAGCATGGCCAAATGGTTCAAGGAACACCTGGGCTTCAAAACCACCAAAGCGGCACCTCCGGCTCCCCCGAAACCAGACTACAGGCACTGCCATCCCGCTGTGCCAGGTACGCCGGGCTACCAGCAGCCCAGCTCGGGAGCCACCTCTCACTATCCGAGCCCGGCACAACCGGACATCCTAGCTGCGTACAAACTACAGAAGGAGCTGGACTTCGAGGACCCCTACACTGGAGGAGGACACGTCTCCTTCGGCGGCCAGACTTCACTGGGCTCGCCAGACGGAAAGTACATATCGCCGAAACACCGACTCATTAAGGTGGAAACCGTCGAGAAAGGCAACTCTAATCCGGCCAGCGTAGTAACGCCGTGTCCATCTCCGTCTCCCGCGACTCCGAAGTCTCCCAGTTCGCCTCCTGCGGAGCAGGAGAAGGTAAGGCGACTTTCCAGCAGTGTCTCTGCACGCCCCCAAGAACTGTCAAACATTCAGGAGAAACTTTGTGTCAATTCTCCTCTTTTATTTGTAAACACAAGCCGCGCGAGTTGTTTCAAAGAAGCGAACCGTAGTTACAAAGTAAATTATCTGAACTGTACACAAGCATGAAGAAATATGTATTAATAGTCGTCACACGTTTCATGTGGGAATCTGCCAGAATGCTGTCAAAAGATTTCCGGAGCGGTTCTTTGCCTACTTGAATACGATTTACAAACAAACAAACAAATACGTATAAATCTCTTGGAAATCTTCGGAAGTTAGCAAAAATATTGATGCAAATCCGATTCGTTTTGCGGGGAGTTTTTGTAAAATTTGTTTACATCACGTGGCAAAGTGGATTAGCGAGTAACACTTTTGCACTTTTGAAACCTCCAGCGTTAGGGGTTTAAATCCTGCCTCCGCTCTGAGTTTTTAGAGTTCACATGTTCCTCCAGGTACTCTGATTTCCACCTGCTGTCCGAAGACATGCAGTTAGGCTAACTGGCATCTTTATATAGCTGGTAGTGTAGGGTTGAACGTGTGCGTGTGAGCCTGTATGTGCCCTGTGATGGACTGGCACCCCACACAGTGCCTATGACTGCACTGCTTGTGGTTAGAACATGGATGAATGGTGAAAAATCACCCTGCAAGTTCCGTAATGTTTCTGTCTGCATTAAAGCACTCAACTTAGATAATATTTAATTTCAGTGTACTCCTTATGTTGATTTGACAACCCTGATTCTGGACTGCCCGTATCCAGCAGGTTTTCTGTCCTACCTGATGAGTAACTATCTGCCTGAGATCAGATGCAGTTCATTAGAGACCAGGTAGGATGGAAAACCTGCTGGGTAGCAGCCCTCCAGGATCAGGGTTGCCTACCCCTGCATTAGGATCTCTGCTGCCTGCCTGTGGTTTCTGCTACTGGGTGTTGCCCGTAGGCCACCGAAAGTCCTTCTAATTGGTGGAGCTCATTGGCTGCTGCCCAGGAATTGACATTATTTCCATTATACCTGAAATAATGTGGCTTGCTGTTTGTGTTCCATTTCCACCAACCTTTAATTTCGCATTAATAGTTTTTGAGAGTGAAGCCTAGTATATAATACATTTGTAACAAGGCATTCCAGACAAAATTAAAACTATATATATATAACATATAACAATATATAT
>JAODKC010000009.1:2877515-2889352 GCA_026777985.1 Mormyrops attenuatus
ATATATAGTGACTCTTCTGATATTGCCCATTTATTTCCTCAGTTGCATTTGACCATGCGTGTGCCCTGCAATGGTTTGGCACTGGATCCTTGGTTGTTCCCTGCCTTGTGCCTGTAGCTTCTGGTATAGATTTTGGACCCCTGTGACCCTGAATAGGACAAGTGGGTACATAAACTGGATGGATGGATGGAAGTGCCAGTTAGAAAACACACTCTCAAGGAAGAAATAACAATTGATATCCATATTAAGTGAAATGTTAAGTATATAAAGTCTAGGCTTGTATAAAGACAATTTTTGTATTAGGATGTCAATGGGATAGCATCTATGACATGTCACAATGTTTTAGGCAGAAATGTAAAAACATGTAAATGAATTAGGATGAATTATTTCCATTGCATTATGTATGATTCTTTTTGGATGATTTGATGTTCTCAAAATTAGTCAGTATTGGAGTTTTGGCAGAGCTGTGCGCAGTTTGCTAGGAATCACGGGGAACAACACCGGGGATGAGGGTGAGGCACAGCACAACCATTTATCTGGCTTTTCTGCTGGCCAATTAGACAACATTGTGTGACATTAATGAAGAGCTCTGGAACAGAAGCTACCTGAACACCTAATAAAACCTCCAGCTGTTAGGTGGGAAAGTGGGAGACGGGGTCTTTGTGTTGCTTGCATTTCCGGAGCGGGCGGTTTCAGCAAGCCTGCCTCCACACTAACCGTTGATGACTTCCCTCCTCCTGCTGGTGATACAGAAACAGCTCATATGGAACAGGTTTTTGTGTTTTCAGTATGGTTGGTTAGCATGGTGAGATGACAGTAGATACAGTGGTAGGAGAGTGAGCTTACTGCTCTAGGCTAGAATGTGGTGCTTGGTGTTGCATGATGCAGAGCTCTGATTGCAATCAGCGTGAGGAATTTCAAGCAGCTCTCAGGTTTAATGGCACGTTTTCCTGAGCTGTGCTTTTCACCTCCAGGATTGCTGCCTGCCACAATTTATTTATTTTGTGGTCTGAGATTCCTAATAGCGTGGGTAATGCTTATAAATATCAGCCACGCTTGAATTCACTTTTTTTACATAAAAAAAAAATAATAATTTTCGTACTTCTCCCAATTCATGCCACTGCATTATGCTCATCCTGATTGGTGATGTACACTCTGGCTTTTTTATATTAGGTACTGCTTTAGTGGTTGAGTTGTGCATTCAGAGAAGTTTTTCTACGAACCACTGTTGTACTGAGCTGTTATTTTTGCACTTGTGGCCTTCCTGTTAGCTTTAACGAGTAAGTAATGAATAACAAGCTGGTTTTGCATACAGCACTGAATGTTTTTTGCCTATTGCACTAATCTCTGTACTCTAGATACAGTATTGTTTGAAAATTAGAGATGCGCCGATTGCATTGGCCAACTATCGGCTGATACAGCACCGAACAGCCATTGGCTGAAAGTTAAAAATGAGCTTTATCTTTACCGCCAATAATTCCCTTTAAAAGGTGGCCCGTACTGCTTTGCACACCTGTGTACTAAACAGTTAGAAAAATGGAATTATTTTAACGTTAGCGTAAATGACGTTAGAAATGCATTTTGCAAACATCGCTCTGCTAAAATTTTATGAGGAGGATCTACTAATAAACATTTCAACACAACACATTTGATTGCTCACCTTAAGGCGAGACAGTGAAGCATATGAAGAGATTCTCAAAAACAATCCATCCCAATAAAGAAAACTGCAGTATTGTCGTATAATGCTAGTCCTCAGTAATACAAGTGTTTGATGGCAAAAGACAATTCAGTGCAGGTACTGCACAATCAAAATATATTACTCGGAAAATCACAGAGTTTATCACACTTGATCAGCCCTTCTGTTATAAATGTTATAAATATATAAGATGTATACAGCTATAAAATATAGTGTTGATTTCCTCTTTTTCATATTTTTGGAATCTAGTTTATTTATTTTTTAACTTATGCTAAGCAGAATCTCCAAATCAATCGGTATTGGTGTCAGTTTTTGAAATAATCTGCTATTGGTATTGGCCAGAAATTTCCTAGTGAAAATCCCAGGAAGGTTGTTTGGGATGCTAGAAATACCGTGTCTCACACCACCAATTACACGGCATAAAAATTGCTCATAATACAAATCTTAACCATTCTAATGCGTTATCTAACTAACTGAACTGCTGGCCCATGTCTGTGCTGTATGTATTCAATTGTAGCGACATGATTCTCTGTTTGGAGGAACAAGCTATTTGTGCTAACAAATGGGTGTGCCTAATAAACTGGCCAATGAGTGTTAACTGATGTTTTATGATAGGGTAAGTATGGAGAAAATACTGAGTGTGCCTAGAGAGCGGATAAAAATAGAATGTAGTGTAAGGATGCAGCACACCCACTTCAACAGTTTTATATGTTATTCACACCTTGATACCTAGGTATTCCTAAATTTCCTTCAGGTTAAATAAAGTATCTCTATCTATTAGGGCTGCACCATATCACACTGAGATATAATGGAGATATGAGCACATGCAAAATATAAAAGTTTGTCCGGATGGCTTTTCGGTACTAAACGGGCATTTACTTACGCCTGCAATCTGATAAGCATGTTAGTAGTGCAGTTAAAATATTAATGAGAGGCATATGGTAATGCCCAGAAGTTAGTAATCTGTATAATTTCGGCATATTCTTCGGTTTATTAAATTTGGTTAGGAGAACATGCCAAATGCTACTGTTTGGTATAGCATGGCAGCAATAAGCACTGAAGTGGCGGTGAAGAAAGGGGCAGCTCAACAGCCATAATATCTTTTGAAAGAGGAGATATTGTCGATAAACATGGTAAAAAGGACGTTAGTGCTGTAGTGATACTATTTGCAGTTTAAAGTCCGACACATTTATTAAACATAAAGATATGCCGAATTTATACAGATTACTCACTTTTGGGCATCACGCCTCTCATTAATAATTTAGGTGTAAGTAAAGTAGGTGTATTTTAATCTGCTTTATCAAATTGTGGGTTTAAGTAAACGTCTGTATAGTACCAAAAGCCAGAATCCGGGCAAATATTCTTACACCCATTAGCTGAAGCCCAGACACAGTGAATCCATCCACACATCTTCCAGCTATATATTTTCGTCAGGGTTGTAGGGGAACCTGGAGCGACTACCAGGCAGCACAGGGTCCAAGGCTGAATTACACCCTCAGTGGGATGCCAGTAGTCACTATCAATGCCAATTTAAATTTTCCTTTTCTCATTATTGTGTGTGTTTCTCCAGCTGTAAATACTAATAATGTACTTGCGTGCAGATGCTGATGTATGTGACCTCTCACGGGGTGTGAGTTTTATTGCTCTCACTTCTTAGGAGTGTACAATACATCTTATGGCAGACGGCATGGGAGGCTTGATTTAACGTCCAATGTGAGATGTGCCGATTCAAAAAGGCCACTCTGAGTAGGTTTTGTGGTGTCATGGTTGACCTGTGTGAGGTGTGAAAGAGGGATATGGGGGAGATACCACAACTAGGAACAACAAAGTGATTGTCGGGGTTGAATACACAAGCCTTGTTTTATATTATTCATAATTATTATTCTTAAAATTATTTTTATACGTACAAGGTGGTCGTCACACAGTAAATAAAGAGAATCCTTGAATAATGAGCAGTTACTAATTGATTTCAATGCATGAAAAGGATGAATTCAGTTTAAATAAGGCAAAAGCCAAACGGTAGCAGAAGCCTCTTTTCAAAGATTTTTTAATTCATTGTTTGTTCTCAGTATAAATATTTCATATTAAATATTAATATCAAATATTTTTATTGGTATGTTTTGGTGCATGGACTGTAGAAAATGTATCGAATAATATTAACTTATTATTATTAGTATAGTATAGTATAATAAGTATTAGTATAATTAGTATTTTTTCCATACTAATTGTGGCCTGCACATTATATTGGGTTGTCTCTAAATTGCTCCTTTTTAATTTGTCCATGTAGGAGTGTAATTTGACCCTTTTTCAAAAAAAAAAAAGATTGAATTATGGTTTTATGTCCTCACATCAATGTTTCCCTGTTGGATAACATAAATAGTGCATCTCTGCTCAACAACAATATCATATAAGATGTAAAAAGGGGAATTAAACACTTCTTAGATAAATACAAGTTGACTAAATATCCAAATGCCTGAGATGTAAACAAAAATTTCAAGTATTTAACAATTAGATTGCTCAGGTAAATACTTATATTCAAATATTCAAAATAAGATATCGTATAACATTGTTTTTTTTCGTTGCTGTTTTGTTTCTCTGCTGCACTATGTCACATGAACTAAAAAAATACTAGTTAACTAAATTGGTATGGAGCCCTGGAAGTGACAAGTAGGGGAAAATCGATTGCTGGAAAAACTGAAAAAAGCATTTCAAGTGTCTACCAGCTAGCTTGTTCAAAAGTTAAATATGCGGAGTCAAATTCCGACCATATAGCTCTGCAAACGAGTACTGATTTTGTACTTCGCACAATCACAGCATTTTTAACCATGCGTACACCTCGTAACATTTTCTGGCCCTCTCCGAACTGTTTGTCCTGCCATTTGACGTCAAATTACGTAATATTTGTACATTTACAATAAATAAATAAAATCAATATAACAATACATCATAAAGCCGTTTTGTATGTAAAAATGTATTGAATATAAGATAAAAAATTTATATGTATTGCCCAGCCCTAAACTGAAATAAGATGAATGCAAAGCTAGTCGTTGACTTTATATATATTAAGGATGAACGCTCCCTAGCTGTTCTTGAAACAGAAAGTGCAAGCACATAGAATTGTCTGTTTTTTCCCAGATGGTAATGGTATGCCCAGACACCTTGAGTTTTCAGCTCAGCACTTGACCTTTATTGTCTTCCAGAAAGAGCAATCGTCATGGCTCAATTTTCATCATCGGAAGCTTTCAGTCGGGTCATAATCTGACAGTCTTTCATACATCTTTCATGCACTTAATTTGTGGAGACTGTTTCTGATCAGTTGTATTTTTTACGCTATAGTTTCTGAATTTTCTGGCGTCCTGCATGCCTTTTAATTGCACTCGGAAGTGTGATTCCAAACTGCTGCAAGGTGCTGTTGAACATTGTCATCCACTGATTTTTGGTTCACTGTCTGTGTTTCTTTGTTTTGTGTTTTTTTAATATGTTGCAGAAGCAGTGGTACCAATTTCTCAGAAACCTATGCAGTGAGTTCTTATGGACAGTGAAAAGCAGAACTGGTTTACGTTGTATGCTTATTTTTACCATCTTACATTTTGTCTTTCTGCCCAGTTAAATTCTACCTTTTTCATCTTTGCACAATTTCTCTCCCTAAGTAGATCTCCCATCTAACTTGACTTGTCATTGAAATAGGCATCTGTTTCTAAACTGATTTAAAACCATTCTAGGTTTTCGTTTTTGCAGATAGTGATTGTGAGTTGGTCTTGGCTACAGGAGAACCTCCGTTTGCAGGATTGCTTCATCGGTGATCAAAACAGCTGATGTGATTTGCTATTTGTTTTTGAAGGGACATTTCTGTGTAGTCGGCTTACAAAAGTAACAAGACATGGAGGATTTAATCTTGTTTATTTCCAGTGGATTTGGGGCTCCAGTACTGGAAGTGGTTTTCTAGGTCTTTGGCTTGTTTTATTCCTGCATTACTTTCTTTTGATCAAGTTCTACCATAAATTCGGTGAGTAACAGTCTTATTGTGGAAGTTGGTTACACATTGTGGTATGGCAAGGTCTTCTGGAATTGCTGCAGCACCAAACAGAGCAGGAGGCTACTTCAGAATCTCACAACCACCCTGTTCACACAAAGGGCCAAGGATTCTGCCAAGGTCTGTGCCCTGATAGGGGAATACTTAAGCCTAGCATGAACAGTACTATATAAGTATTATTTGATTTTGTATTTTTCTAAATTGGATCTCGTCATGAGGGGTGTTGAATGGGTCAGTGGGCCGCGGCTCTGTGCCCATGACTGGAAGATTGCTGGTTCCCAGCCATGGCGGAATAGTCACATGTCTGTGGACCCTTGAACAAGGCCCTTAACCTCGCCAGCTCCAGGGCCACTGCATGTTGTCTGACTCTGCTTTGTGGCCTCTACGCTTGCTCTCACCTGCATGTGTGTGTTATGGAGAGCAAGATGGGGTAGGCAAAGAGAAGCATTCCAGTGTCCCTGTACTTGTACTTGTGCAAATAGTAAAGGATTTAATAATATCAGTTTAATAATAATAATAATAATAATAATTTTTCTTGTGGTATTTAGAGTATACTTCAGTACCATGTTGTCCCTTGTCAGTAGACAGGCATATAATAAGTACGTTAATGTCACTGTGTAAGAAGTCTGAGTACACCTCCCATGACTGGAGGGGTACTGGGTTATGTAATATGGGGAAACATGAAGTTCTGGGCAAAAAACATCCAGCTTTACATAGACTAGTGTGGCAATGTGGTATAGATGGCCTGTTCTGAAAGTTCTGACAATCTAGACCCAGCATTTTTGCCTTTAACATCAATTTTTTGAGAAATTCATTTTAACTAGCACTTAACACACAAGTGTTTTTTTTTATTTTAGTCTAGCATTAGCATTGGCATGTCAGTTATAGCTGTAAAATATTATTGACTATATTTGACATTATGGAATGTGAATGTTTTTATAAATAGTCAAAAGATTTTTTGTGTACGTTAAATTGGTGGAGCTTATGGGAAATCAGGAAAGAAGAAATCAAATGGACGTCTGTCTTGGTATTATCATGACTTGCTGTCAGTGTTTAAAGGTCATCAGTAATGCTGGAATAAGGGGCCCTGGACACATTGACTGGAGTGTGAAGTACAACCTGGCCCCCAGGGGCCTCATAAATGCTCAGCTTATAGGGACTTATAGCCCTGCCCTTGTGAGCTTGAGTTCTTTTAAGGAATATTTGAAAAATTTGTCATCACAATACTGTTCTCATGGATAAGATATGAAAATAACACAGTGAGGTAAACTTGTGTCATCATTGTGGCCATGCCATGTTCAGGATGTTGTAGCTGGTTCATGGGTAGAATGCTTGGTTTCTTGCATGAAGAATGCATGGACTTTGTTCAGGAAGTTGTACAGTGCAACCTTGGATACATTGCGACCTGGTATGATGCAAATACATAGTTACATGTATGGATACAACACAGTAACCATCACGGAGCCCAAATATAACATGCGTGTCATCATTATTTGTTGTGGTCGCTGACTACAAGGTAAAGGTTAAGAATAGTTGCCGTACTTTTATCTCCAATAATAAAAAAAATAGATAAAAAAAAAAAACAGATGCACCTGCATTTTAAAATATGTGAAAACATTTTATACATGGTTAATACAAGTGCGCAAACAGTGTCCATGTGTGTTTCCCTTGTTTTAGTATTGGTCATGGTATAGCCATTGCATTTTATTATAGCTACGTAGTTCATAAACCCTATTGATTTTGATGTTGATGGCTTTCAGTATAACACAGACCTATTTAACACACTGATGTAGAACTGGGTCTTGGTTTCTGCAGCAAACCAAGACTGTACTGTATATAGGACTAAGTATGTAACTGTGACCTACATCCAATGCCTGCATGACTACTTTTGTTATTTGTAAATGTATTTGAATTGCAAAGTTACTGTTATTTTGTTACATAATGGTCTTATTCATGCCATGCAGGAACTCGGAAGTCTGCTCAGGGGCAGAGGCATTTCTCTAGTCTGAATCACTATTGTTTTTTTCCCCCAATTACTTTAATAGGACTTTAGCAGTATTATAGCTAAGGGTTGAACTTTTGTATATACATATATTATACTTATAATATATATCAACACACTGGATCACTTGAATGATAAATAAAATTTTATGATTATTTATAATTCCCAGGAAAAGAAAGTCTTGGACTGCTCTGTTTTTTTTTTTTTTGTGCAGCTCTTAATCTATGCATCTTCACCGTATCCGAGTGTAGCCGTATCTCACCGCCAGCCGGCTGTGACAGCTGTAAGCACAACTCCTGACTCAGTAAAGTGCTTTCCTGCTGGGGCGCTGGAACGCATGGAAGGCAGTGGTGCCCTGAGGTTTTAGGCCACCCCAGGCACATATGCGGGTGCTGTGGAGGGCTGTGGTATTTCTGACAGCTCCTGTGGTGAAAACCTAGCATGGTATGGTTCCACCCATGAGTGCAACTTTGAATCACGTGTGCAACTATGAGTCTTCAGCTCCCTGTAGTTGTCTCCAGGATATGGAATGTTTCTTCTAAGCATTGAAATTATAACATTGTGGTTGTTCTTTTGTCTGAAGTATTTTTGCATGTTACTCTTAAAATTTCTTTGACAGGCAAACGTTACATAAATACAAAAAACTGAAATTAAAAAGGACAGAGGCTACAAATGAGCTATGTGCAAAAGTTTAAGAATATGGAAACTTGCACATGAAAGAACCTGTGGAGTGAAAAAGTGTGGCTCAGTAGGTGTCTCTAGTGCCTGGCACCATCAGGGTCTGTGTTTCTAATTCCCCCTCTGCCCTGTTTTACTCTTGCAAAATAGGCTAGTAATCTTAGCAGACTAGGTACTATTATGAATACTAATTAGGTTAGTAGACTTGTGCCCTCCAGGCCCATCATGACCCTGACCTGTTTAAGTAGTTGAAAGATGGATGGATGGAGTTTACTTTAAGCAATTTGTTGCTAATTTGTTGTCCGTTGCAGCTGAACATTTATTACTCAAAACTGGATGTTTTTTTCCCCTCATGATAGCAGATGAGACAGATTTTCAGATCGGTGAAAAACTGAAAAGATTAGTCATCATTTAGGAGTCATAAAACACAAGGTTGCCAGCTAACACCAACCGGTTTGGATAACAGTGATGCTAAATATTTCCAAAAGTGAGCAGTATGTCAGTAGACCCAAAACATAAATATACCTGCTGAAATTGGGGTTCATGATGAAATGCATTTTTGGATGAGGCAGCACAGGTTTTATAAATAAGACATTTTTATAAACAGGCTTTATAAACAAGACACAAGTTGCCAAAGTACTGAACTGCCAGTCACTCTGCTAAGTTCGGTTCTTGCTTTAAACACATTGAGATGAGCAGCTTCATGGTTTAAGGATGTGGCATGTTAGAATGGACAAATGGGTTACATAGGCAGATCATTGTCATCTTTGTTGGCTGTTTCAGAATTAAGGAAGTGCTCCCTTCCTGACAGGAAGTGTTCACAATGTGTTGACATTCCCTTTTCATCAGGCAAATGAGGGCTTGTCCGCAGGAATCTTGGGCACACTTTTTTGTTATTGCTTTCTTTGTTTGATATCTATGATGAAATCCGAGTAGAATGCAGATATTTTGTAATTTTTTTTTATTTTGAGCCTGTATGGTCAGTCTGACACATCCTGTTCCAAAGGAACCCTTTGGTTGGGGAGCTAGGAATAATTCTTCCCCTCCCCCCAGATTCAGCCATTGTGCTCTGTTGTAAAAGCATGTCTCTCCACTGGGCCTCAGGCTACTTACACATAATTACATTGTGTGTGTGTGTGTGGGGGGGGGGGGGTTGATTATGCTAGGCGTTTTTTTTTTTTTTTAATGGTACCTACCTGTTCTCTTTATAACCTGTCATAGGACAGAGATGTCAGTACAGGACACACTGACACGCTCCCTCTTCATTCAGTGATGTGTTTGGGTTGGGCTTTGTCATGTGTATCTTCAAGTGATTCATTTTTAGGGTATGTTGTGCATCAAGACAAACGTGCAATCTGGCATGTAAGTAACGCCTCTGAGGTGTTATGCTCTGTTGCTCGTGCCAGCACGAACTGCCAGCAGAGGTATGTGTGGCTGTTGGCAGTGTCAGGGAGCAGGGCCAGTGAGTCTTGGGCAACATTCGGTGAGGAGGCATTTGAAAAGGGCATTCTGCAGGCTATACTCAGCAGCACTCTCTGGCCCTGCAGGGATGCTGTCTGTGTGTACACTAGGGCTATGTTAGCCTGGGAATGAGAACTGAGTACCAGATTGGGAAATGCAAGAAAACACCATTCCTTACATGCTTTCTGTGTATATTGTGACCAGAAAAATATAGAGCTATGACAGGCTTGGCAAATTACCTGCCTTTTGCCCATACCTTCCGGAATGGATCGACTCTGGACTCCTGCAGCCCTGCATAGCACAAGCGGCTATGGAAAATGGATGGATGGGCAGGCTTTGAGCTCCCTGTTGGGTATAGGCAGGACAGCAATGAAAAGGAGAAAAAGATAAAATAAATCTGCAAAAGGAGTGTGTGACACAGGGGTCGTCGTGGTCCCCGGAAGTACAGTAGTTTATGATACAGTACTCCTGCATATCTCTCTTATTGTAACAGTCCAATTGAGTTAGTGACCCGGTCATTTTGACATTTGCCTGATACGCATACACATTACGCTAACAGAATTACAGCTTTGCAGTTACCTGACAAACACACAACACATACATTGTCCAAGTTAGGTATTTGGATTATTTGTTACACAGATTGTGGAGAAATGGTCAATGCTGGAGCCTGGAACACCCTGGGTAAGGGAGGCTCAGTGGGTAGCCAACAGTGGGTAGTGTTTGATTTTTTTGTGTGTCTTTGTTTGTAGAGTACATAGTTACATCACTTGGAGTTGGACTGGGCACTTAATAAACATCCCCCCAGAATTACTACTGTAGTTCTGGCATCATTTTTGTGCATTTTATTTTGATGTTTCGGGACCTGTTTTGATGAGCAGAGTATGTCTTTCACTCATCAGTCGGCTGCCAAAACCATTCTTTTCGCAAAGCGACCTAGTCTCTAAAAATGCATAGGAAAAATGTTACTAATTCTAATATATAAGCATATAGAAAAACATGGCTTGATATCTAAAAGCAAGTGTGTACCAGTAAAAAAGGTGAAAGGGGAGATTCTCAAGTTTGTTATTGTAACCTTTTATTTTTGCGCTTTAATAACAGGCCCCCGCAACTCCCAAAAATGAGCTAATGATGGGGTGGGGTTTTATGCAGATGTGGTCCAGATTTTTGTATGTAACAAGCACCCCTGTACTCCACCCATCCCAAGTATATATATAAATATATTAGACCCAGGTATTTCAAATTTTGAATCATTAGTCTATAAGACCAACTTCAAATTATGTTAATAATGTTAAAGCATAGATAATTATAATTTCAAGTATAAGCCTGCTCAAACTTTTGACTAGTAATGTATATAATGCTCAGCAGTTCTTCCTTCATGTTCTGTCAAGTAACATTAAAAAGGCTGCATTTTGAAAGCAAATTCAGTCAATAATAATCAATGAGGGCTGATGACTTTGATGTAGCACCCACAGCCTGACTGTTGTGCCTAACCCATCCCACATGTGTGTAGACAAACAGATCTTAGAAGTGTCTGGGGCAGGGTCTTCAGGGAGCTCCAAAGATGAAGCCAATGTAACATCTCTAAGCACAGTTTTCTCAGGAAGCAGATAAGACAATAAAAAAATCTTCCGTGAGCAAAATAATATGTTCCACAATGTATCTGCTGGAAGAGACGTGTGATATCAGTTTTGATAATACCAGAAATGGTGCAAGTTTCAGAATACTGCGGGGGAGAGGCCCAACATTGGTGGTAATATTGATTCAGATATGTTTGCCGATATGGTAACTGTTCAGAGCTACAACTGGAGATCTAAAATACTTTCAGGTTTAAATGCAGCCCTTTCGAAATCTGCTTTAGCCAGTCATTTTCCAGGTTGCGGGGGGGGGGGGCGCCCGGCCCCGGAGGGGGGGGGGGGGGGGGAGGGGGGGGGGGGGTGAGGGATGAGAAAATATAAAAAAAAAAGAAG
>JAODKC010000009.1:2889452-2903997 GCA_026777985.1 Mormyrops attenuatus
TTTTTCCAATTTGACCCCCCCCCCCCACCCATTAGCTTCTAGATTTGGCCTTGAGTGCTCAGTAGAGAGTCTCTTCATAATGGTAAAAGCTAAAGCTGACAGATTAATTTACCCAGAGGAAAACAGAAATGCTTTTTTACTTGTATAGAAGTGTTTTTATGTTTTTTGTTTGTTTTATCTTTAGATCCCAAATGATATATTGGAAAAAAATAAATACAAAATAAGCCAGCAAAAGAAAAAAATCCATTACCTACATTCCATGATTCTTTATTACATCCATGCCAATCACAGAAAGCCAGTAGGCCCCTGTATTTTGCTTGTCACCATTGCAAGGTCATCCAAGGACAGCATACTTGCATGGAGGAAGGAATAGTCCAGAATCAGCATAGACCTGTATTCATCTTGTATGTAGAATTTGTGCTCTAAATAGTGCAGATATTTGGGGTGAAGGAGACTCCACCTGTAAAGAAAATATTCTCCTTAAATCAGAGTTGGAGTGGGGTGCCCTTAATTTCTTCAGATGATCAATTGCCTTTGAAAGCCAATGAGGATTCCTGATTACTTTGAAGTCTTTCGGTGTTGCGTCAGAACATCAATGATGGTTGTCATCTGTTTGCTGACACCAGTTTCTTTATTAAACAGCAACTGAATAGCAGCTGTAGAAAGGTTTGATGGAAACACTTAATGCTGTTGAGCTACTGCCTCTTCAGTTATCACAGGTTATCTTTCGCCCAAATTTCATAAATGTCACATTTTCACCTAGCTTGTCTGTGGTCTCCCCTTTCATCTTTTGACTGAGGCCATAAATGAAGGGGTGACACTGACCCCCTTGAGCTGAGGAACCTCTGTGGCTTTCTTTAACGGCTGAAGCCTTTTTGAACTGCTTAATCTTTTTATTTATTGAATCTTCCCTGTCACCTCTCAGCACACAAATAGCCCCAGATTCGGTGGCCATAAGCTCTACACTGTCCCAACGGCTGATTTATTTTTGTTTTATTTTGTTGTTTATATGTTATATTAAGGTGATGTTCATGAAGTTCCTGCCACTGGCCATCCCTTAGTCTATGAAGTGCAGATATATGGGTGGAAAAATCCATCCATCCATCCACCCACCCACTTGCCCTAGTTAAGGTCTCAGGGGGGGCTAGATACTGTACCAGGCAGTACATGTGACACATACACACTCACTTTACACAGCCATCCCTGCTTAAGGGGATTCCAAGGATGTGGATGTTGCCGGCTATGAAGAATGATGACTGTCGAAGACATTTACAGAGCTTTTCTAAAACCTCAGATCAGAAACCGCTTTTATAATGCAAATGAACTCAGTTTATGTTTTGGATAAGTTGTTTCCCATATCTCTTCACTAGTGTCCCATAAAATGTTTATTTTAAAATGATAATGGAATATTTATTCAAAGAAGTAGAGGCATTCAAAATAATAAAAAAAAACTTTTGTAACTTGTTTGTTTTGATACCTCTTGTATTTTAGTTTCCCACCATGACTGAATTTACTTGTGTTAGCGGATGTACTGTAAACAAATTACATTGCATACCATATGCTTTAAATACATAGGTTTACGTGATTCTACTGTTATACTTTTTTCCCTTGGATAAAAATTGTTGATGATAATGGAATGAAAGTAGTTCCCATAAAAATATAATCTAGGTTGACAAGTCAGTGACTAGTTTGTGTTGAGAAGCAAAGTTCTTACTGGTTTTACTGCAGTCACTGTGAACTCTGATCCTGACTGAGCTCAGTCTCTCAGTGCCAGCTGGTGCTTGGTGGTTGTGAGAAAGAGAGAGTCGGGTGACAGGAGATATTTTATATTTATTATTTCCACCTGCACTTTCTTCTTCGTGATGTGCAGATTGGCTCTATTCTGATTTGTTTCGCCCCCTATAACCCAGATACTAATTCCACAAACTCTGTAATCTTCTGTGAAATCATCTCCCATGTTCGGCCCTGCTGTATCAGACCCATTTTTGTTCATTTGTTTTCTTTGTCCCTCTTTGTTTTTGAACTCATTAATTCTGTTTGTGTCATCTTAGCCCAAACCCACATCATCTTCATCTCTGGAAAGGGAAAATTTTGTACATGAACCTGGTTCTTCCTGCCAAGTTCTTGTGTCAAGCAGCTATGTTTGTGGTCACAATTAGAAATGCTCGCATGGTGTTTATGACTGAGCTGTGATCATTTATATCAGTGCCTGTTAATTGAAGTATTGTTGGCTGCTGAACAGCCAGTTTGAACATATCTGTAGGTTTAATGGGGTGCCCACATCCCGGTGCTCAAACGCAACTGATCATCAGTGGAATTGCAGCAGTAATGTTCTAGGTGATCATTAATAGCACCTCCTGTCTGGAAACTCCGTATCCTGAGCTCTCAGTCATCATATTCTGTGCTAATGGGGTCCTGCTCCCATTGACATCCATTTAAGCCCTGAAGAAATCCATTGCAATCAGCTGTGTGGGCAACTATCTTGGAGATTGAAGGAAAGTACACAACACACATAGTATGTAACGTAGCAGAAAAGTACACGACACACACAGAACTACACATAGCACATGCTCTACGAATGGTTAAAAACATTTGAATATTGCCTTGAATATCGCATGTTGAAATCTAGCATAAAACAAGATCAGTTACTCAAAGGATGCTTAGAAAATAGAACATATACAATATATATGTACGTGTATTAAATTAATATGGCTTTATTTGATTTAATTGGACAATTCATTGTTCACCTGTTATTGTTATCCTATTTTTTTCTTACAAAATTCTACGTAAAAAAATGTACCCTTATGTTGTATTTTTTTTCATTCTGTCTTTTTCAATTCATTGTTTTGCTGAATTGGGTCATTTCCGTGGAACAGAATGAGCTCAGAGGCAGGGGATAAGTAGCATGACTTCCAGGCAGTGACTGCTGGAGATGTGGTGTTTTTGCGGCCACAATGTGTCACTTCTAGAGCTCCACCCCTCTGGCGGTGTGCGGAACCCAGTCTGTCCACCAAATGTTTTTGTTCAATCGGCGCTCTGAGATAGGTACTTTCAGAGTATTTATGGCATAAAAAAACACACTGCTAACTGTTTACCCTGGATCTCATCCCTGTCTGTCACAGAACTCGCACAAGAGCAAACTTACAATTACAGTGCGCTAAACTGAGCGGCTAGCCAGGAAATGTAGGGGAAAAAGTGCAAACATTAGAAATTTGACTGAACATGAATTCATCTGAAATTGCGGCTTTAAGCCAAGCTAATCCAACTGTTGTGCGTGAGGTCAGTTTAAACACAGGCCGCATGCCTTTGCTTTTTAAGGGGCCCTGTGTGCTACACGTTCTCTAATTTGCAACAAACTTAAACATGGAAGAGAAACAAAAGGATGGAACTTTTTCACATGTTAATATTACAATTAATTCAGGTCCCCCAGCCCCTCCTTGGCTGGGTTTTATGTCTGCAGGGTAGGGCTAAAGGTAGCGTAGCACTTGATGTACTAGCATCAGCGAGTTTGCGATAGCCACGGGCTCCTGTTGTGCAAGGTGTTAACTGTTGTCATGGTGCGCACAGGCGTGGAGGAGTGGAAGGCGCAGCCTTTGGTGCATTTTGGTAGCATTGGGAAGCAGGTGCCATGCAGTGAGAGTAGCATGAATAAGAACCGGCCTGCGCCATGCCCACGCCGATGCGTCTGCTCAGCTGGTGATGAAACATTGCCTTTTCCTGGCAAGGTATGAGTCATCATGGGATCTGCGTCCTGCTTTCTCATCCCTTATTGGAAGTCCCAGTTGAAACCAGTAAACTCTGCTGATTGGCTCATACCAGTCATTCCTTGATCTTACTGCTGGAGGGCCATCGCCAGCACACAATAAATCAAAGAGGTAGAAGGTTTATGAAACTGTATGAAAACCCATTTGAAAGGCAATTTACTACTGGAATTATCACTAGGGTCAGCTGAAATGGGTTGTGATTGTCTCTCTTTGGTTTCTGAGGTATCCTTAAAAATATGTATTACTCGCTGGTGCAATTTGCCTGCCTGTTCGGGGCCCTTCACTGAAGATGCTGTGCACTATCTGACATGTCAGCTGCATAAATGACAAGGATCTTTCTTGTATTTCTGGCCCACAGTAATAGCCCTGTAATTGTTTTTTGCCTGGAACATCAGCTTCTCTGGTCCGTCTGTTTCCCTGGACACTTGACAGACTGACTGGTGATGCCAAGTTGCTTCCACTCTGCTTGTTGGTCTCTGCGGTCCGGGCAAGCCCATATGGTCATCTCTGAGAAACGACATAAGTTGGGGCGTTTTCACTGTCCCTTTGTACCCAGTCCAAATCCCTGCTGCAAATCTATATGCGGTTTCCTCAGTACCATGACAGGGACTGCTGTTGTGTTGTTTTTTGTGGTGTCAGATGCATGGTCCTTTTGCATCAGCAGTGCCATGTTTGAGGTTTGGTTTTCCCAAACCTGAGTGTTCAGGACAGATTCCATAGTTAAAACACTCGGGTTTTCTGCAGTGCCTCATGTTAACCGTACCTTCCATATTCCGCTAATTGAACAGCCCTTGTAAGCATGACTCGCTAGCATAAGCTAGGCATGGTGTTAAAAAGGAATCCAGGTTTTGATTTTCCTTATGGAGAGAGATTATAATTCCAGTAGGAACGTCTGTGCTGCCTGATCCAAAGGCTTCCATTTCCACTAGAGCTGCGCTCAAATTAAGAGGGTAACCCTACCATTAGCTCTGGTTCATTGCCAGCACCTCATATATGTGATACCATTTTCATTGCACAAGGCAGTCTGCTAACTTATTTTCTCCTTCTTCCTCGACCATTTTCCAGACCCTGTCATTAAGTTAGTTAAGTCCTCCATCTGCGCCTGATGGACTGACATATGCAGAAAAGGAGGGATTGTGCGTGATGTGGATGGGCCCATGCGATCCACACGCTGCCCTCCCCCCTCACACTCTGTTTTTGACTCATCATTCGGTTAGAGGGCAGTGCTGCATTTGTGGGCCTCAGAAATGTTGGCTGGGCTCCAGCTGTTTGGGTTGCCTCAGTCAGCTGCCTTTCATCCATCCGCTCCCCAAACCTGATCCCACCCCATTCCAACCCAAGCTAATCCAATGTTGTTAAATCAATGTTTCTTAAGCTGTTCACTTGTTGGTGTTGTTAGCTTTTGTGTTACCCAAAAAAAAAATTGAACTGACCGAATTCTCTTTCTTCTCTGTACACCCCTTGCTCCTCTCTATCTCTCTTTTAGCTTATCATCCTGGAGGACTATGCTGACCCCTTTGATGCAGAGCAAGCCGGGGGGGCCCAAAACAGCTCAGAGAAGGTGCCAGAGAATGATGGGTACATGGAGCCGTACGAGGCCCAGAAGATGATGGCAGGTAAGATACGGCTGATTGATTCTTTGCCAGGAACCCTGTGGGATTGGGGCTTATGGACGCATTCAGACACGTTTTGCTATGTCCTCGTCACTACAGGCCTTCCACACACTGACTAGATGGCCACTGTGAAGGACACTGTCTTCTTTGACTACTTTGATCTATGTCATTGGTTGAGTTTCATTAACTGCCATTTTAGAGCTTCAGTTAGGACATTAGAAACTCAGGAAATGATCCCTTTCAAAAGCCACATCTTCAAAGATGTATTTGGCTCTATTTCCAACAGCCACGGCAGTTCTACATATTTGCCTGTAGTAAGTGACTTATCCTGTGTTCCAGTGCCGTAACAACAAGCTCACAGTTTTATTGCAGTGTCATTATAGGAATGGTAATTCTCTGTGGTACATGCTCTCAATTATACACCAAACATAGTCTTTCAGAAGAGATATACATTTATCCCTGTGTCCCATTCTCCACGGTCATATGATAAGAAAGAAATAAAAGGCAATTCTTGTGTGACCTTTTGCAAACTCTACTGAAGTTGCAACTTAGCAATTATGGCTAGCTTCCGTACCAGCCTCCTCTCTTATCCATCAAAACTGAGACAGATCTATGACGTTTCCCACTTGAATTTGAAAGGAGTGCGATTTTGGCCTGTTGCAGAGAAGCTATTTCACTTCAGTAGAGAGCACATGCTGTGCTTGAAAGAGTATTCTGTTTGCTTTAAGGGTATTTCCCTAAAAGCCTCACGTGCAACGCTCTGCTCTCCTTTGGAAGATCTGTGCTTAGTATCCTGAAGGGGGATGCTCACTCACACCAGTTAGGTGGAAATGGAAATGGCAAATTTCTTGGGAAGGCAGGTTTCCACCTGATCACTGAGATGTTCACTGAATGCAGAATTGGACAGGTATCGCTGGTCCAGTTTGCTTCCCTTATGGAAGGAGACAACCGGCACTAATGGCTCCAGCACAGTACCAAATCTGGGAGCTGATCCAGGATTTTAACATTTTTTCAAAATAATTGTCAGTCTGCCTTTGGAGTAGGAGTTCTGAGTAATGGATTCACTGTGGCATGAAAACTGCTCTCATGCCAGGTGTCATCTTCCACTCGGCTGCGCTCCCTTGGGGATAACAGCACATTTATCCTTCCTAAAAGTCTTAAAAGGAGCCTTAATGGGCCTTGTGTCATTCTCTAGTTCAGTCACAGATGTGTCATTTTGTCTGTTTCACTGTACCTTGTGACTTTTGACCTTTAATCCTGTTTCTCCATGTAGTGCAGGACATTAAGATTTAATGCCACTACTTCATATCCTGCTCCATTACTTTACATTTCCCCTGCCTTTTTTTTCAGTTGTGATATACAGTTAAGTCAAGACTCTGGATTCTCGTCTTACTCAGATGCCATTTAGTTATAAACCACTGAAAACCCACAAAAGGAAGAAAACGGTCAATCTGTTATGACAGCGGAGCCTTGGGCTATAAAGATATTAATTCTTACTCTATGGCTGGTGAATGCATTGCTCTATTTTTGGGTCATAATAGGTGTTGTTCAGTTTTGTATTAATTTAGTTCCTTTAAAGCTTCCTAATGCTAAATCACGCAGTAGGAAGTCTAATGACTGTCCTGTGGGTTCTGAGTGTTTAATAAAATCTGATCAAATCTTTTTCAAACACAGGCAAGATTTTTGCTAATGTTTCTTGCACACATGCGAGGAGCAAGATCAATAAACTGAGCATAGTTACATTTGATATTTTTTCCATTGTTATTTAGTTTTTTGATTATGTAATTGTAATTTGCTTGTTTTAGTGCCAGTCCCTGGCATGGTAGCTTTCAGTTCACTGGTCTCAGTTAAATTGTTTTGCGATCACAGCCCTAAAGGAGGAGGGTAGGAACCAGCTTAGCCGCAACATAAGCGGTTCAGCAGAGCAAATCATCTCAACAAGCACCTCAGCAGCAGTTATAGGTGAAATCACTTAGTTGTTGTAGCCATTAGTGGAATGTGTCTTAACACTTAAATTGTTACACCGCATGTTTTAAAATGTCACTGTGTTTTGTAGGAAGGCCCCGATCAGGGATTTTGGGGAAAAACTGGTTAAAAAAAATGTTTTCGTTATTTAACAGAAAGACAGCCGCTTACTACCACAAAAAATAATGTAAAAAAGGAGGTCAGAATTTGGCACTTGGTGACAGGTCTGTGCTTTTCCCAAAAACAAAGGGAGATTATCTACAGTATCTGTCTGTCTGTCGAAATATAAGCAATGTTGTGCTTGAAACTTCATGCACGTATTTTAAATCATCGACACATATTGTATGTCATACACAAAATCGGTATTTGAGATCTGTCAAATTAAAGGCCACCAATTTGAGTAATTAAGACTGAAAATCAGCCGATTGAAGTCGATCAGAGCGTCTCCAGTGTATTGTTTGTGTCAGGTTCAGTTCACTGCTAAGTCACATGTATTGTATGTTGCTCATTTTGCATTCTGGGTCAGATGTTTTTTTGAATTGCTTTGTGAATAAAGAAATTCGCTTTTCTTTAAGATGCTCTCATTTCTGGAAATGTGTATCAATTAAACCCGGCTCACTCTTTTGGGGACTGTAGTCAGACGTAGGGACATCGGTGCTCTTTGAATTTGTATGTCAAGAGTGCATAAAGCAAAATTTGTGGTTAAGATACTCTTTTGGTCTGAAGGCCTGCTATTGAAGACAGGGTCTAAGAATGCCTGAGTGTTCTCTGTGTTCCTGAGTGGAATATGGTTTCGTCTCTGATAGAGGAATCCTGTAGGGTAACTTGAACTAGAATGCATGCTTACTTTTTGCATATTAAATATTTCTGTCCAGAAAACAGTGATACTTTGAATTACTTTCTTTGATTAATAACAAAAAGACAAAAAACCAATAATGTAAATCCTCTGTTCCGTTCCTGTGTTACGAACAGCACCCAGGTGACTGAGAGACAGACTCTTCTCTAATCCACCTTCTTCCTTTGCAGGGCTCCAGAGAGCTTCTGTCCTGGTGATTTATTAACCTGCTGGAAATGGATGTCATGACTTACTAACCTCCAAAGTCCTGTGGTTAATCCCTGCCTCCCTTCCTCCATAGGGAGCTGTGTGCGATATCTGAGATAGAAGTACGTAAGCTGGTGGTCACACACACAGTTTTGTGGCATTCTGCAGTGTGTGGATATCTGTTTAAAACGTCAGCATTGTGGAATGTATGAACTCCCTCCCACACTTATCTTTCAGCTGTTCTTCTGCCGACTAGTCTATCTCAGTGATGCATCTCTGCTCACACTGTAGTGGCTGTGACATTTGCTCTTCTCAGTTGTCAGTCCTGCCCTTTTTTTAAAAAAAAAAAAAATGTTCCAATGTTCCATTCCAATATTCTGGAATCCTAGCTATTGTAGGTATGGCCAATGAGAAGCCTGGAAGATTCTTTCGCAAGTCTGTTCCCTTTGCCCCATTATAGCTGTCGTGACCTGTCAGGAACAGGCAGGGTCGCATGGGTTTATGCTCCCAAAGTTTTCGATGCAGGTACTTTCTTCTCCTCTCACTGGTTGCAGGTGTGCTCTTGCTTTCGTCTAGCCCCGTATCCTCATTCCTGAAGAGCTGCTGCCCATGTGACACTTGTTCTTTCAATTGAAAGTTGCGCAAGCGGCATATGCGGTTGTTCTGGAGAGCATGTAGCCTGTGGGATGGAACCGAGGTGAAAACAGGTTCTTCATGATTAACTAGCAGTATGTCTACTGTTATCAGTATTTGTACATGAATTACCGCCCCACTTCTCCAAAAAAATGTCACCTCAAGTTAAACAGCACAACCACACTGGGAAGTCTTTCATGTGTCATGTCGAGCTGAATGGAGTCCATTCCCCTATGGCAGTGGTCCCAATCTGGTCTTAGGGGACCTACAGACCGTCCACGTTTTTGCTGGGAGGGAGCAAAAATGTAGATTGTCTGACATGGAGCTCGGAGGGAGCAAAAATGTGGACCGGCTGTGGGACCCCAAGGTCCAGATTGGAAAACATTGTCCTACAGCTTTAGGGAAGTGTATAATGCACACATTTCCCACTGCTGCTCCTCATTTCCAATGCCTATAACTAATGAATTGTGTTAAGTGTCACCTGATGTCATTTTTTGTTCTCTCACTCTAGCGACTATGGGTGGGAATATGCTACAAAAAAGTTTTTCTAACTCATGTGATCACAACCATCTGCAAAAAATTAAGTACTGTGTTGTTGACCAGATGTGCAGTTTCTATCCTATTCATAAAATTACATGTTCTGATGCATTGCTGCTAAGTTCTGCTGCTGTGCAGTCAAGCTGCATTTGAGCATTTTGAATAGTGCTGACATACTGTGGTCAGGCTGGTTATCTCTGCTGAAGTTTAGGATATTTCTGGCTCTGCCTTTATTTACTGGGGTACTTTCAGATGCAGGAAAAAGGAGTTCATTATGCAAAGTGGTTTCTGAGTATTTCATATTAGAAATGCTCTCAAGAGAAGGCATGGAAACTGTGGTTTCCATGGATTCCACTTTAGTATTTTACAAAATTTAGTATTTTACATCACAGTGCAACTTCCAAACCTTTCAATTGAGATCCACTTCTGTTTGCCTACTGAAAGTCCCTGAAAAGTTATTCCCATGACATGGCTTTTAGGGACAGTACAGTCATGTATTTAATAGGTTTTAATATTTATCTTTGGAAGAAGTACTGTTTTCTGTACATTAACCCGAAACATGTGTCAGTGGCAAGGAGGAGTCATCAGCCAGTTTTTGTCAGGATTTGTACAACTAGTGATGAATGATTTTACTTTTGAGAACAGGACTTTTCCTTTCTCACTGCTTGCAATGCAGGTATAGCCCCACCACATTTCCTCTGATGTCAGGTCTGGCACGAATCAGCCATAAATCTATATGTTTGTAACAGAGAATTTCTTAAATCCCCTGTTTTCTAATGAGAGCCATTGCCCCAGTTAAATCTCTTGTGTAAGAGTTGCAGTAAATGTTCTCCAGATAACAGATTTCTTGTGTTATTCATCAGCTTTGAGTCTGTGCTGATCCATCTTTTTTTTTTTTTTTTAATTCGCATTCTTTCCCTACTGTGGCAAAATACTGACAGTTCCATCGATGAGCCATTCATTGATTTCATGAGTGATTTGATGAGCGATGGACTAAGATTGAATCACTTCCAGATCTAGTGAGGACATTTACTCTGGAGGCCTTGTACGAAGTCTAGTTGTTCACAAATCATTTAGGTTATGGAGATTTGGTTGTTTCTGTGGCTATTAGGGCTGCATGATATAGCAAAAATTCCAAATTTCAGTGAAACTACTGATGATGTAATTTATTGCGGGGACCAGCGCTTGGAAATTTTTTTTGGCATGGTTTCAAAATAGCATCGCTTTTGCAATTACCGTCAATATAAAGTATGCAACGGTATAATGTCTGGATAGTATGACAGAATGAAAAATTAGGTACCCCCCAAGTTTAATCTAAATCCAGCTGACTATCGCAGTCCTTGTGATGCGACAATTGCACATGTAGAACATTGTATGTCAGTGTTAGCGTCGCACACCATGCCGTCTGGTTGCTTCACTTCCCATTAACGAACAGCATTGTTAATGGTGGCTTCTTGGTGCTCCAGGTAAAACATCCTCTCCTAATGGGGGCAGTGTGTGACTGTGGGATAGGATGCTGTATCTGTTTTTGGAAGGTTACTGGTTAAACTCCCATGGTCAAGAGAGTGATTACACTGGTGGATCCTCGACCCTGCTCTCTCAACTGTATGTCGCTTTGGATAAAGGCATTCATTAAATAATCCTTTTGTTATTTGTTAAATAATAATGAATGAGAAGCACGAACTTGGATTTGACAGAAAAAGCACATCAGGTTGTGTCTGTATGGACTCATATAACACTAATACAGAATTCTATTATCTATGATTAAAAAAGACAAGCTTTCTGCTAGCATGCTGCAACAGAACCAGAATTTTTTTTTTACTAAGAAATAATTTTCATAGTTTCTTTGTTTTGCTAAATGCAGCTGGAATTTAGCCCTGCTTAATACCTTTCTACCACTTTTGGACCACGTTCTGTTTGCTATTACCATGACATGGAATGTGTTATAATGCAATGTGAAATACTTATCTAATGCCCTTATCTGATAGATTTGTGAATACTCTAAAATAATGTAGTGTAAAGTGCATGTACTGAGAAGATTAGGGGACTTATTGTGTTTCTCGGATGGGCGACATAAATGGTTTTGGGACCGGTCTACTGCTGCAGAGACTTATGTTGTTAGTGCGATAACTTAAAAAAATATATTTGACTGATCTTTTTCAAACTGTATGCATAAAGACCCAGAATAAATGACATTTTGAGACTAATATTGAAATAGAGCAGTATAGTAATAGCAAAGAGACGGATAGCTGACACTAATTCTGGTAGTACAATAACTAAGTGTTATGATGGATCATTTTCCCTGGAACATTTTATGATGATTAGGGACCTATTTCATTTTAAGACAAATCGCACCAAAGTTGAAGCAGTGTCACTTAGTGTTGGCACTTGAAAGGACAGCCACAGACACAGGTCTGGTAAACTCGGCTGTATTGAGAGAAGGCTTTTAATGAAGGTTTTTTGAGAGGTGGAAAGAATATGTAGGGGGGCGAGAGATTGTAGACTTTGAGGGGTGTCGGAGAATTAGGATTTGGGAGGGAGCGGGTGACGGAGCTGTTTGGGGAATGCATTGCTGTCGTCCCAATAACCTCTAGTTGATTATTAATTTCTGCATAAAATTATTACTAAAATAATTTTCATTAAAATAGCCAGCCACATCAGCCAAAATATCATTACAGCTTGAATATATGTTTGTGCCAGAATCCGTGTACCTTATGGTGGACAAACTAGAACTAACTAGCAAGTCTTTCAGGAGCACAGCTTGAAATGCTAGTTCTGCGTCACTTCAGCTTGGCATTCTATTGGAAACATAGGAAAAACCAAACTTAGACAGTGTCAAATTATACAAGAAAGGTAGGTAGCCATAGTGAATGGCCATTCAGAAGTATAGTCTAAATCCAGTGTCAGTTTAAGACAATTAAATCAACTGTCAATTAAATGCATCTTACAGGCATTGTTATGTTTATAGAGTATGTTTAAAAGAGGACAAGAATAGGAGAATGTGACGCAGACACAGCGGAACCAATGCATCAGCGAACAAGGTGGAGCCCTGTGATAAATAAGAGGATGAAGCAATCATACTACGCCCTCAGTCCCCACCCCTACGGTTTATTAGGCTGACTGAGCCACAGTAGAAAGTTCAGTGATGTCTAATGAACCGTGGATTTCTCTCAAGCTGGCATGTCTTCCGGAGATATCCTAAAGGTCTTTTCCTCTGCCTCTCCATTTTCAGCTCATTTATAGATAACATTTCCACAGGAATGACCTTCAGGGATTCTACACCGGGTGTTGTTTACCCACAAAACTCAGTGAAATTAACTTGATATCACCCTAATCATATTGTGACTGCAATATCTTTGCATTTGGTAGCTATTTATAAATCTGTATATAGTGCAGTCTTATATCGCTTAACGCACGTACATGCTCATGACAGCATGCTATCTGTGTTTTGGATTTTTTGTCACCTAACTACACTCTACTATATGTGTGGATAAGCAGAAGAAAGTTGTTAAAGGATACAGTTTCTTGACGAAAGTTCTGCAGTCTCTTTTTTTTTTTTTTTGTTCTTCATGTGAACCGTATAGATGGAGACATAAAGCTATAGAAAGTTGCTTTGAATCAAAGTGTGTGTTTAAGGCCCAAAATAACCTATTGCAAACTTGAGTGAAATGTGTTCCAAGTTGGCTACTGAGTTTTCAGGGGATGTAATGCTGGATTTCGGAGAAGATTAAAGAAGGAATAACAAAGGCAGGTGCAGCTTTAGTTTGTGATGTCGGGGTCGGTGGTGTAGCCTCCTAAATAGGCAGATGGTAAAACATAACGAATTCGCACGGCTTATAGGAGCATGAACATAAAGGTTGTGCTGTCAGGCCTGGGTTACTGTGTGGTTTTGCCTGTCACGTCTCTCTCACTGTGCAGCTGCTCCTCAGTGTCCCTCCTACTGCTCCTCCTCCACATAACCCCCGTGTCCTGATTCCACTAACGTGGCTTATCAATCAATAGTGGTGAGCGGCTTGCCCTGGCTTAGCCACCAGGGCTGAGCTGAAATTGTTTTCTGCCTCCTATTAATTTGATGCGGTGTGTGTGTCCAGCTTGGCTTGGCGCGCATGAGCATCGAGAGGCAGGCGGGCTTGGTTCCTTTGTGCTCACGGCCATTCTTGCTGTCCTCTGCGATAGGTACATGCTGTCAGTTTTTTTGCGATGCCTTTGTGATGTGAAGTCTAACCAGGCAATTTACAGGCTAATTTACTAACGGTAACAGTAACATGAATATATCTTCCAGGAAGCCTCCTGCACTCTGAATATGATTTATCAGTTGGAGTAACCAGTTGTCTGGACAGAGAGCTGTTCTGTCCTATGCTTGTGGCTTCCCCCGCCCCCCCCCTGTAATTGACTCATGAAGGTTATTGACTTTCTGGTTAAAGTGATTAAAGAGCTGAGCCCCTGGCTCCAGCCAGCGTGTGCGTGTCAGCTCCATGGCTGCTCACCTGGAGTAGACGTCTCCTGAAGGCACTGATCGATTAAGAGGCAAAATCGCATTATGAAATGCTGGCTGGCATACATAAAACGGCTGGCAGTAACAAGAGAAATAGCTGCTTATTGTCTCTCTGTCTGTCCTTCCTCTTTCTCCCTCTTTATTTCTCTCCCGGAAGCTAGTTTACCATTTTGACCCATTTTTTTTTATCTCCTTGCACTGAGCCATGGCAAAAAGCTGGTTCTCAGAAAGCTACTTCTACTAGCTACACCCCCCCCCCCCAAATGGTTCCACCAATGATCCCTTTGTCTATAGAGGTCACTTACTGACTTTCCGACTGCTTTGTTTTAACTCCATTATAACCACATTCTGCTGAGGTGTGCGTGAACACACTCGAACTAACACTGAAATTCTATACACTCATATACTCATACACACTATAGGGAATAAGTAGAAAAAACAGCCTTTTGGCACTCTATCCAGTTTGTTCCCGTTATACACTCTTACATGAAGAACC
>JAODKC010000009.1:2907369-2934049 GCA_026777985.1 Mormyrops attenuatus
GTCCCTCCGTTGTTTAGAGACCTGTTCATTTATTTATTGAGTTTATGATAATGCAGAATGCTATACGAATACCAATGTCTCATGACATTTATACGTCTTTGTGGGTTTCTGGCAGAAGGAACATTAGTACTGGCCGTCTGTCTGAAAGCCCCTTAATATTAGGCCGGATGTTGATCACTGCAACTATCTAGCTTCTGTTCTTTACACGGCAGTTTATGTCAGATGGCTGTAAATGTTTGAGGCTCAAGTGAGGACTGTTAGAGAACTGTTGGCCTCATTCATATACACATTCGTATTTATCAGTGAGCTTGGCAAATGCGCATGAACCTGGGAGCAGGCTGTCTGAGTAATTGTGGCACTCGAGCTAGGGGAATATAAACACTTGTTGTTTGCACAATCTTTAGTGTTGTCCTGCTCACCTTCTGTCACCAAACTGTTACTTTTAGCATCTATGCCATTCTCAAGTGAGCCCTTCCCAGGTCCTAGTTGACATAATGCTGCCTTTTGTTTCTGCCTTTTCATTACTGCATATAGAAAGTGGGCAAATATGTCCTTTACGGACCTTTGTAGCTGCTATGAAGCAAGCCTATGCAAGCATGCATCATGTAAGTAAATTGCAGACCTCTCAGGATTGTGTGGTGAGTGAACGGGAGCTAATCAAACTGTGTGCCCTTAGTTTTCCCATCCAAAGTATGCGCATTATGCAAAGAGCTATAACATGCTCCCAGTACTGCAGACCCTAGGGTTTGTCTCCTGAGTGAGGCAAAATGAGACTTCCCTCTTTCTTGTGAGAGCAAAGAAATCTCTAGGGAGGAGGTTTGATGAAAAGAAATCGGGGGAGGTCATTTTCTTCAAGCAACGACAGAATAAATTTCAGGAGGCATTCTGCATCCAAGGTCACTGCAGAGGTAGGGGCAGCTTGAGGTTTGTGTAAGGGAGTGACAGGAAATGGAATTGGGGGTCTGTTTAAATAATACACAGTAAATAGCTTTGTATTGTAAACTGTTTCCTTTGGGAAAAGTCACAAGTGAATTGGTTTTCCTTCAAGGAAGGAAAAAAAATGCTTTTTGTACATGTATGATTGATGTGATTTGCAAAGATATGAGATAAATGTCATTTCTGTTATTGATCATAAATTGCTCCGATAACACTGTGACAGACGAAACGAGATAAGAAATGACACAACAGTTTCCAATGGACTCTCGGGGCCAATGATTAAAAATGACAAATAAAAGTCCTTTTGCGCACACAATAAGAAAGCATTTCATGCTGGGACTGCGACTGATGCCTGAATTATTTTTCACTGCATTGATTTTTATCCCTCTCTCTGATCTGTCCTGCACTCCTATCTGTCGACGGTTTAAAAGTCCACTTCCAACAAAACTGATTTATTTATTTTTTTGGTCTGCTCAGAATTTAATTTCCTCTCCAGCACCCTGCTGGTGAGTGATAAGATTGCCTGGACACTGACAGCGAAGCCAAAATGTTGTCCAATGTGTCAGATAATGCAGGATAAGGCATTCTGAGATGGATTCAATGCTCAACTCATTCGGTGCCGCCCCAAAGAGGAAGGCAATAAGCATAGGATGTGTTGACCATGAACTAACCAATCACATCTCAGGCCAGTGCCTTGTGACAGAACTCCAATGTACTCAATGTATTCAGGAAAACGCATGCCCCCTAGGGACTAGAACATCAAACGAGTCAAAAGCTGCCCTGCCTATTAATGGCTGTCGTTAATGCATTAGTAAAATCTTGTACGCGACTTTAAGTGGATTTTGCTAAATTGTGAATAAGAAAGCAGATGTAAACCTGCTTGGGAATTAAATGCTTGACTTTGGAGCAGCCTCATGGACAAGTTCTCAAACTCCCTCCACTGGCTTCCTGTAGCTGCCTGCATCATATTCAAAACACTGATGCTCGTCTGCAAAGCCAAAAATGGACTAGCACCCCCCTACCTAAAAGAACTTATCACACCCCCGCACTGCACCACATTCTCTCCAATCCCCCAGCACCGCTCGACTGGTCCCAGCATCTCTCAAGGTGCAAGGAAGACATGCAGCTAGACTGTTCTCTGTTTTGACAGCTATGTGGTGGAATGAACTTCCCCTAGATGTCTGAACCTCTGAGTCGTTGGGTGGCTTCAGATGCCTAAAAACCTGCCTCTTTCTGAAGTACTTGGATTAGCACTTCCAGGATTATACTCTTATTTAAAAAACAAAATAAGTATTACTTGCTAACAGAGCTTTTTAGAGTGATAGTATTCTTAGCTGGGTTCTGTTGAACCAGTATCAATGTTTTTTCTGAGGAGTCTTTAAGCACTTATGTCAGTCGCTCTGACTAAGGGTGTGTGCAAAATGCCGTAAATGTAAATCCAGATGGGGCGGAAGGGGAAGGACAAATGTATATCTTTGTGATGAAGAATTCAGTGTCTCTCTCTCAAACACACACAGCTTTGATTCCTCACTACAGATCCAGCGGGTGCCTTTTTGTCCTGTGACAGCTACATCCGTTCCTTTCAGCTCTTGCACTTGTCTCTTTAGTCTCTCTGGCTTTCTGCTCTGTCACGTGATGAGGACAAAAGTCTAAGTGCAGTGGGCCACCGGTTAACCTCCCCACGCTTCTGGCTGTTTGTGCGGTTTGGAGGATTAATCCAAGCGTCTGTCATCACAACAGTGGAATGACATTTGGGAAGGTTATGGTTCATTTACAGAATTAAAGGTTGTCCTTTATACATGATTAGGAAAAGTGTTTAAGGTTCTTTGTATTATTAACCGGACACAGAAAGTCATGCGGCAGAGTCAGGGCCGTGATTTTTTGATTTTGTGGTTCATCATTTAGGCCTAGTCTCAGTGCAAATGGTTAAACGTTCTGGATTGTGTCTCCTGTTTGTGAATTAGATCACATCTGTTAGATAGGTGCAACAGGCGCTGCAGTATAAGTCCTAAAATTTTGTTGAAGCAGAATGAGGAACATGTCACCAGAATCGTCTTCTGGCAGCGGAATACTGCATGGATGGGATTGATGTGTGTGGAACACTTTATTCACTCATTAGAAGTTATCAAATATAAATGACAAGAAAAAGTTTTTTTGCCACTTTGTTTTTTGGTTTCACTGCACAGAAACTGTCATATCACTTTCATCCCAAATCTCAAAGTCTGAAAATTTGATGAATTATTAACGTTTTATTTATTTAGCAGAAATATCTCCCCCCCACAGCAATTTCTAGTTGAGAAGGCAGGGTCAGATAGTCCCTGGAGCAACTGGGAGCTTAGGGCCTTGCTCTGGGGCCCAATGATGACATCACTCTGCCAACCTTGGGATTTGAACTGATGACCTTCCAGTCACTGGCTCTGCATTCTAACCTGCTGAGCCAAACACCACTGCAAGGAATAAGGATTGCTCTCTCTCTCTACGTGCCTGTAAAAACTCTGAGTCTGAGACTGATAAAGAAAATGTGTGTTTAAAATGTTTATCTGGGCAGTAAGTGAATATTTTCTCAGGAAAAAAATAGACTAAATAAATATTGACACAATAAAAAGAAACAAGAATGTGTCATCTTTTTCAAACAACCAATTTTCTTTGGCCTTTCTTTGGAGACAAAACTGAAGCAATTTGCTTTGGTATACTCTTATTTTTTTTTTCAAATTTTCTTGTGGTAAATTCCCCCAGTCTTTTTTTCATGACTTCCCATAACTCTTTTTTGACTTTGGTTGCTTTTTGTTCAGTTAAGTTCAGGTCAGTGCTCTGAGGTAGCCAGTCTAACACTGCCAGTGTTCCATCTGTAGATGTCATGTCTTGCCCGCCATGTCCGCCATGTCCACCTGACCTGTCCTCCCTAGTGTGGCCCTAGCAAGCCAAGCCTGTTACTCATTTCTTACCTCTCATTCCTAACCCATCTGTTAATCACTCCTAGCTGACTCTTGTTAGCTCCCTCATTAGTCTCATATATATGATATCTATGTGCTTCCCAGTCCTGTCTTCCCCAGTCCAGTCATTAACATCATTCCTTTGTGTTGCTTTTGGCCTTTTCTTGCTTCCCTCATCCCATTTTGATCAATTGTGATCTTGTTTATTTCCAGTATCTCCGGTGATCTCAATAAAACCTCTTTTGTTTTGCCACAACGCCTGCCCCGAGTCCTTCGTCCTTCGTGTCATGACAGTAGACTCAAGATGCTCTTGATTATTTTGGCAGTGTTTTTGGGGTCATTGGCATGTTGAAAGTAGTTTTCTGAAGGTACAGCACAATGAATCAATTCTGCTTGTTTTTTCACAAGAATGGCTTCTGAAGTTCAACACATCCTTACAAGACTTCTCAGGGCTGGTACCATATACTGAGTGAGAATGTCATTGGATTTGCATCTGTCTCTTTAGACAGTCAATGTTTAGTGCTACAACTTCAACTGCATTTTGTGTTCAATTTTCCTAAATTTTAATTTCTTTATTAATTCTTGCAAACCACATCTTCAAAATCCAGTTTGGCAGGCTGTTGCTCACTAGTGGTGTAAACAATTTTATGTCTGTCAATGTGTGTCAGCTTAGTCACCTTGAAGCTTGTCCTCCAGCCACCCCAGAACTTTCAGTTGCCATTAAATATACCCATGTATCTGTCGAACTTCACCGTTAGCATACCTCATTTGGTTAATCGATATAATAATGCCTAGATGAATAACTACCCTATTAGGTAATTATTGATATTTCCACATGCTTTACGCAGCTGTGGCCAAAATATGGGAACACATGCCGTTTTGTTCAGAAAATGCACCAATTCTCTTGCAAAAATATTGACATTTCAGTGCTAACTTATGTATTTTCTTTATTTGCATTCACACCATGGAAAAAAATCTGGAGGAAAATAAGTCAAATGTTATTTGACACAGAATAACAAAAATTGTATTGATAAAATTATTGGCACCCGAGACTTAATATTTGATAGCACAGTCTTTGCAAAGAATAACGGCAAACAAGCACTTCCTGTAGCCATGAATAAGCTTCTTGCAGCACTCTGCTGGAATTTTGGAGAACTCTTCTTTTTCAAACTGCTCCAGGTCTCACAGATTTGACGGGTGCCTTCCCCCAGCTGCTCTTTTCAGATTTCTCCACAGACATTCTATGTTATTTAGATCACAACTTCAGAATTGTCCAGAACATGGCGTGAAACCATTTCTGGGTGTTTATTTGAAGTGTGCTTTGGATCATTGTCCAGTTTAAATACCCATGACCTTCAGCAGAGAGCAAGCTTTCTGACACTGGGTCCAACATTACGCTCCAAAACACACTGGTAAAATTTGCATTACATAATTCCATGCACAGTTTCAAGGCACCCAGTGGCATGTACCCACATGTACCTCCTCCATGTTTGACTGTAGCAATACTGCTAACCTTCTCTTTCAAGGCTTCCTTTTGTTCGTAGTGAACATGAAGATGATGTGCTTCAACAAAAGCCTCTAATTTGATCTTATCTGTCCAATGAACATCCTCCCAGAAGGCTTTTGGCTTATTTGGGAGTGTCTTGGCGAACTCCTGTTTGGTTTGTGTCAATGGGGTCCTCCGGGGTCTCCTATCATAGAGCCCCCTTTCTTCTGAGATGCTGATGGATGGTGAGTTGAAACTACCTTAGGGTAGCTTCAGTCTGTTTGGCAGTTGATCAAGGTTCTTTTGCCACAATTCAGGCAATCCTTTGCTGCAGTCTTTCATCAGCTTTTTGCTTCTGTCCTTGTCCAGGGAGGTTGGCTATAGTGCCATGGACATTAAAGTTCTTGATTACGTTGTGCACAGTGGACACAGGAATGTGAAGGTCCCTGTAGATGGACTTGTAGCAGTGCAATTGTCCATGCTTTTCTACAATCCCGTTTCTTACCTCCTCTGACACTTCTCTACTTTTCCAACTTTTCTCCATGGTCAGTGTGGTACACACAGACACACAAAACACAGGATGCTGTTACTTTGTCAGTCCATGTGGGGAAATTCTCTTTGCCCCATCTTGCTCTCCTTGAGATACACAGACACATATGGTGAAAGCAAGCTTAGGGGTCACAGCAAAGGGTCAGCCACCTTGTGGCACCCAGGGAGTTGGGGGTTAAGGGCTCAAGGACCCACGGACATGAGAGTATTCTGCCGAGGCTGGGCTGGAACCAACGCCCTTTACACCAGAGGCTTAGCCCAGCAAGCCAGTTTTTTATGTTGTGCCAAAGCAAATAAAGGACATACATATCACCAAACCTTCTGTAATCATGAGATTTTTGGGAAGGAATTGGTGCATTATCTGAAAAAAACGGCATATTTGCATTTGGCCCCTGCTATACAATGTCTGCCATTTGTATCCATTTTGTAATTTTGGCCTCCAGAAGATAAAATCAGGTCACATGGTATCTCTGTGACATAATTTACACAATGAATAATTGAGCAGATCCCATAACAACAGAGGGACATTTTCCTTAATGCCTGGAAGTGAGTTTAGTACTGGGGGAGGTAGAGATCTGTAAATATTCAGCAAGCTGTCCTGTGTGTGTGCTTGGCTCGTTCTTCCGCCGAGAATTAACATAAAACCATGGTAGTATCTTTGCTGATATTAGCAAACGACAGAGATTTTCTGGTTATTTGTTTCAAAAACAGCAATAAACCAGTGTAAAATACCCCCTCCCCCAGCACTTTGTCATATATGAACAGACATGACATCTATGCCTTAAGGGCTGGGTGAGAGTAAGAACATACGACACGGCATCCAGCTGTCAAGAAGCTTCTGTGAATCGATTCTATTCAAGCTGTAACAAACAACGCGCAAAAACCTCTTCAACCTCGAAGTCATGTCAGTGAATTACATGAAACCCCTTTTCTTCGGACCTCAGACAGTGGTTAATTGTGTCTGTTGTGAAAGATCTGTCTGTAAACTGCTATCTGTGGTTTACACCGTTATTTAAAGATGGTTAAACCGTAAAATGAAATATACAGAAAAGTGTCTTCTGGCGGCCATCATTGCCTTAACTTGTGTTGATGAAAAGATTCTAAGGGATGTTATCTGAAAATGTGCTAATATGCAGGTGGTCCTGTTATTCCTGTAGTATTATGAAACCTCTTCATTTATTTTCAAGCCTTTCCTCAGTCTTTGAGGTTTACAGTTAAATATGTTTTGTGCCACCGTAGGTGCAAATGAATCGAAATGGGACTGTTCTTAAGTCGTAACCTAAGCACTCATTTGCTATTCATGTGCATGTTATGAAAGGAGGAAAAGGTAATCCTTAATATTTTTATGAGTGACATATAAATTAGAATGGAAGGAATTTAATTATTAAGAAAAGACATTTTAAGGTGATTTATTGCTGCTATCAGGCACTTGTAATAAAAATGTTCAAAAGTCAGATTACAAAACCAAATGAGGAAGTGAAATTAAATTGTTGAAAGCTGTGTATTTTTGCCTCACTTGGAGTGATATATAAATGGAAGAATTTGGCCTTGTCAAATCACAGATCATATGGGTTAACACACATAATGTGCGTAGTTTTCGTTCATTCATATAGTCTACAAATGGAGTCCCAGTAAACTGCTGTTCATTTTTATTTAAACACGTATTGAAAATAACAGCATGTTTAATAAGTGACACAATAGCCTTGGCTGCCACTCAGACGAGGAGACTCCCAATGACAAACCCAATGCACCACCTTCCTTCTCCACTATAGAAATTTCATTTTGGGAAGGGTATCATTTTCTCAGGGAAGGATGAGGAAATGTTCAAAGAGGATCCTAAATTAGCGTTTCCTGACCGGTCAGACAAAAGAGACCTAAATGAGAACACTGCATGAACACATGCCACTAACCCAGCACAGCAAGTCAGGATCAGAGTGGTCATGTGGCTCTCTTTGTCGCCATGTTGACGTGGCGATGAACTGGGGACTGAGCAGAACAGCTTGGCTGATCCCTGGAAGCACATAGCAGTCGCTGGGAGGATGGCACATGATTAATGGATGCAATGGACACATACGTATATTTGGCACATATGATTTGCACATATGTGAAGCCATGCAGGGAATTATGGTGCAGCCTTACCACCCACAAATTGGAGGGTAACGTGTACAAATAACATCTAATGTGTAAAGTTAAGCCCTCAAGCTCTCCGCTAAATAATAAAGCTGGAAACCTGTGTCACAGAAATTATAGAGGTGAAATTACTGAAAATCTACGTGTTGCATTTTATTCCGGATCATGTAGATCAATCGGTTTTTCTTTCTCACCACATTTTTTTTTCCAGCACATTTAGTTAATTATTTGGAAATTCTTGATGATCATTATGGACATTGGAAGGAAGGTCAATATGTTATTTCTCCCCATTCCGTAAGAGTTAAGGTGATTGCTAGATACAGTATAATCCCGTTATAGTGGACTCACTTATAACGGAATATAGTCTATAACGCACGAGGTCCGCTGGTCCCGGCCGTGCGCCTTTATGAACATGCAGAAAAAGCATCGCATATAGCAAACTCGCAAATAATGGAATTTCGCTTATAATGGACAAACAATTTGGTCCCCAGAGCCGCTTTTAGTTGTAGTTTTGTTCAGCTATAACGGACGTGCAGGCTCCGCCTACAAGGCTCGTGGCATGCAAGTGATATCCAGTGCAGATACGTAGTCGGGATTATTAATAGTCACGCTCTATAAATAGGCATGGCATAATAGAAGGCAGCACTGATTGGTCTGTGTGGCTGTCCATCACCAGGCACGCTGTGCGTCGGGAGACGACGCTCGCAGCTGGAGGGATGTAGTAAGCAATTAGGTCAAGGTTACTACTGTACAGTACATGTATAACCACTTATAGGCCATATATACTTCCAACAGTCAGGTAAAGTTGGATTACTACATGTACAATATAGTAATCTATACCACAAGTGTATCTGCTGGGGTGTGGCATGAGTAAATGGTGTCCTGTAGTTGTGTTCTGGGCATGCAGCAACTCTGGATATAATGGACTAAAGTCCGTTATAACGGGATTGTTTTGTAATATAATAATGATTTCTATCACACACCCTGGTTCTGAATGTATGGAGTTGGTACACCCAGGAGTCATTAAGCACCCTTAACTGTTTTGGACTAATGCAAACGTACAGTATGTACTGTAGGTCTGGGCATGGGAAAGTAAAAAGGTTTTTAAATTTGGTTTAATCCTTTTTCAGGACAAATGGTCTGTATAGCCTGCCTTCTGCAAATACTGAAATAGCTGAAAATGTATAAGTTACAAGGCTTAGTGTTTTATTTGGTAGCATAGTGAATACCAGCCTGAATCTTTGTTAACTGACCCCACTGCCATGCAAACAACACGTCACATCTGGTGTGTTTGGCAGTGGACTGAAAGATTGTAGGACTGCATGTGTGCCGATGATAACCTGTTGGGAAACATGAGGCTTTGAAACTGTCAGTAAATGGGGTGGCTGCTCTGTCAGTCACTACCTGGATTGACCTGATGTGAATGAATAAGATAACCAAGGGGTAGTGGGTTAATCCAATCTGTTACTGGCAGTTCATGATAAACACACCCTCTATAGGTTTTAAAGCCTTTTTTCTCCTAATACCAGTTACTACAGCTGAGATTGAGATGAGCACGTGGGGAAAGATTACTGTGTTTTATTGGGACACATCATTCTCTTTCCGGCTTGAGACATTTCCAGTTGCCTGAGTCTGTCTTCCAAATCCAAATGGTAAATGTATCAACACAATATGTTTCTTCTCTCTCTCTCTTACTTTGTCATACTTTTTTCTGAAGCTTCTGAAGCTCAGCAAGCTTCAGTTATATACCCTGGTACAAACCAGCCATTAATTCTCATTTGCTAATAAACAATCCATTGATGTTCTTTCAGACTGATTTGTAGACAATAGACATTTCTGTCTTCAGAGGTCCTTTATGAACCTTGCTGCTTTCTCTTTTTAAAATAGTCCTACAGGGTCTTTCTCATCTGCCGTGAAGCCAAACTGGTAGCAATTGGCTTTGGATGGACACTTCTAAATACCTGGTTGAGGAATTTGCATTTATTGGATTCACACTTAAGACTCGAACACAATCATTAGACTCCAGGAGCCTAAGAACTAAGCTGTACATCTTCTTTCATTCAGTGTTTTCTGAACAATACTAAACATGGAGTAACAGATTTCACACAAAAAAATAAAATCCTATCCCAGCATACAGTGTTGGTTGTATCTCCTCTTTTATTTTGCTGGTTGAAGGGATTGTATACACAAAAAAGCCAGCAGATGTAAAATTAGCATCCGGTTGCAATGAAATTTCTTACAAAGCAGGCTTTTCAAAGCCATACTATTTTTTACTTACTCAAATAATGTTGGCAGTAATCTTTCAACAATTATCTTCTTTGGATTGAAGGAGTTTTTCGTGAGGCTACACCGAGTTCAGTGGTTCAATGATCAGCTGAGGTTTTGGGCAAAATAAGTGACCAGTCTGTATATAGCATATTATGGAATTGTACTTGTAGACGTAAAGTAGATAATGGGCTGTCACTAAAGGCTCACAGGAGTCTTATTTCGAACCGCTCTTGCTTACAGTGCTTCTGAATTCAGCAGATAATTTGCAACACTGTTTCATTGCTGTATATAAGCCCATAGCATTCACTCTCACTCTGTGTAAGAGCATGGAGGATTCAGAAAAAAATGGAGTACCATATTAATGTTTAAATTTTGTGCATTGAAGTTACCAGTGACATGATCAGATTACCAGATCCATCAGTGTTGTGCTCTTGCATTTGCCAAATTACTTTTTCAGATGCTTTTTGCTGTGTACAGAACAGTTTTTCCTGTTTACTCAACAGCGATCTCCTTCGTAACGTACATGCCTCATGTGGGTTATGGCCACTTTTATGATGGTACTCACTAGTGGCCTGATATTTGGAGGCTGTTCAATGTCTTTCATTGTCTTGTGGTACAGGGAGAGAGTACACAAATCTGTCACTTCAGCAGAAATATGAAACTACCCTTGATCCAACATTCTGCTCTTTTTCTAAATTTATATGCTTCCAGGATGAGCTTGCATTATCTCAAAAGGCCTCTGTCCTTGATAAAATTCTCCCAGTAGTTGGTTTGAGTCCAAACCACTTGCTTACACAGCTGGTCTTGTTATGATTAAGATCCCTACTGGTAATGTCTCTCTGTCTTTGGTCTAGAGGAGGACACATGTCCTGATGTTTCTGGTGTCACATAGATTTCCTGTCGAACAGTCTGAGGGTACATGTATATTTCAGCGCAGATGAGTGGTACGGCGTTGCATGCATATCGTGCATGCTCATGAGATCGTTTTGCTGTTATTACTATAGTTGCCTGTCTGGACTGAGGCACATCCTCGCCATATTTGTAGGTACAGCAGTTGCTCAGCCTGCCATAGCTGCTGCTTAAACCCACGAGTACATTGATGTGTCGCTACCCAGTGAAAATGACCTTTGATGTTTCTGGGTCCAATCAGATCACAGTTGGAACTGTGAATTACCCACTAAAAATGGACTAACTGGTTCTGTCCCTGATGATAGTGTAATCGGGTATCATTGTTAAAAATTAGTATTTTCTTACATTCAGCAGGACATTATAAAATACAAAATAACTATGCATACCCAGCTGCCCAGATTTAGAAGAGAGTAAACCAGAAAGAGTAAAACCAGTGCAGACTGTAACTCTGATTGCCAGTCTATGATTTCCCGTATGGAGCAGTGAGATCAGGTGAAAACCATTCCACAGAGGCATTGTGGGAGGTATCAGCTATCCCAGAGTGCAGGGATGATTACCTTCTCCACTGTGTGCAAGCCATCAGCTGAATGGAGAAGCTGGTTGAATCATGCACTGCTTCCCTGTCTCCCTTTCTGCCATCTGAATGCTGTCCAAGTAGACTTACATTCCAGCATCTTTCTTTGCAGTTTTTTCCCAAATTACCTTACTGTCAAACTATTCATTTTACAGCCTGGGTTGAGTCAGCAAAGGTTTGCGTATGGGTGAAAAGTTACATTCATTGGCTGATTCTGAACCCTGAAAGATTCTAATACAGGTATCGAATTTATGCAGCACAACCTGACTGTTCAGGGGATATGGCATGAGTGTGTAAGCAAGACACTGTCACAGGAAAGATATGGAGATATATGTTTGTTACCTGAGATGGGTAAAAATGGCACATAGTTAATTATCTGGCGTGTCATTGTGATTTTTGGATGGGCGCATTATTGTCCTGTCACAGGAAAGTATAATTGTCAATTCATCATACTAAGGAAGGGCACCTTTACAATCCCTTGAGTAATCAGCTGCCTCTGTAATGGTGCCCTACCTAATTATTTTGTGTTAGCAGCAGCAGATTAGTTTAGAATTCACATACAGTCCCATTTTGTATTATTCACAAGATAACTGTCTGCTGGATATTACTGAGTGCTGCAAACTTTGACTGTAATATAATATGCACAAAGGGTATTTTATCTGGTCCATTGATGTGGAATTTTTGTCTCCCATTATTAACAGTGCAATTTCAAATTACTGTTATTTTATTTTGTGTTTTATTCCTTCATATGCACTTTCCTCATGGATTCTTTCTTCTCCACTAGAGTCAAGCTCATACACAGAAGGTACAGTATAGGCAGATCCAGAATAGCAGATGGTGGGCTGTCCAAGCAAGTTAACAAATTAGCCCTGTTCCCCTGCTGCGTTTGGGCACTGTTGCAAGCAGTGGCGAGGCCCACATTCAGAAGCACAAGCCAGCGGGTCAGCTGGCTTCACTCCTCCTCCTGTTTTACCTCTAGTGTTTCTTGGTGAGCAGTGGATACAATTTAGGTATAACTATATAGAACCCTGTTGGATGTCAAGCCACCAAAACAATTTGTACAACAGTTTTCCATAGATTATCAAAAGCAGGCTTGCTCTGTGTTTGGAGATTATCCTAGAAAGTACTGGGCAGGAGAAACCCTGGATGAGACGCCTGTTTATTACAGGGTGCATGCACATATGCACACACACACAGACACACACAAGGGTAATAAAGAAGCATTAATCCAGCTAAACTGCATGGCTGTGGACATTCATACAAATTCAGGCATAACATGCAAACTCCTCACACATACGCAGAGCCAGGGGCCAAATTGGACCCACAACCATAGAGTTGTAAGGCTATTTAGCCTCAATACAAAAATCCATCTATCTCTCCATACATTTTCAAAGTGCTTATGCTGGTCACGGGTCAATTCAAACATGTCAAAAAAATACTTTTTGCCCATTTAATTAAACACATGTAGATGAGGCTCTAAAAATGACAGGTGTTCCACATGTAAGGCAGTCCACAATATGTTTCTTCAGGGTCCCATGAGATATTTAAATGTCCACACGCATATGCTTCAATACACAATAAACTAACTTACACACAAATGCTCAGTTATGCACACACATATGCACGGAAACACTTTTACCCAATCAGCTGTTAATACTCATGGGGTCAGATGGCCTGTACCCTGCAGGAATGACCCAGCCATAAGCCGGAGCTCCGGGGGGAGGTGGAGAGCATCCATCAGCACCTCCTGGAGCCAGATGGTCCTCACCTCCAGGGGTAATGGAGGCAGGACGCAGCCTCATTTTCTTTCTGATTCATTGCTCCAGTGGCCGACGTCAGGGGAATGAAACTCCTTTGTAGATCAGATTCACTTTTTCAAATGTAGCCTATTGTGAAGTGCTTGCATGATACTATCTGAGCAGAATGTGTAGCCAGTGCTGGATTGCGGACATATATTCCTTCATTGTAACAAATTGGCCTTTCGCACAAAGCTGTGTACCACAGCAATCAGATGCTGCCGCCTAATTGAATGGCTGCGCTTCTGTTACTTGGACTGTTTAAGGATATCAGTACTGTCCATCACCGAGACAAAATGGCAGGTTTTCAGCCTCAGCTCCAAATGGGGTCTGAATGCCTAATGAAGGTTATTAATAAAGAATCCAAATCCAACTAGACACCAATTAAATGTCTGCCTCTTGTAGAATGGCTGACCGAGGGGAAAGAATAGGTCATAACTATGACTGCAGCAGGCCGCAGTCGGCTGCTCCCGAGATATCAACACATTCAGTGTTATTTATCACTTCACTTAATGTCCGTCATCTATTCCCAGCCTCGGATTGCATTAAGCACACTGGCCCATAAACATGTCAGCGGTCAGCCCTTGACAACTGGGCTGGCCCAGTTTGACTCTAGATATTTCACAGGAGGATGCGGAGACCTGCACAGGGAGGACATAACCGTAAGGCTCCCGTTATAGAATCTCTGCTCCCAGAGTCATTGAGCGTCGTCTCCTGAACTGTTGTGTTTTTACTTCTGTCATTATGCAATGAGTTGAAGAGTGATGTTCAAGCAATTTTTTTGTACTTTTAAACAAAAGCAGATGAGACTCAAAAAATGAGCTGAACAGCAACAGAACTGGCCCCAAATGGCCTTCGAATATATTTGCTCATTGTATTAAATAAATAAATAAATAAATTGTAGAGCCATTCTTGTCTGTGCCTCTAAGAAGGTTTGTAAGAGCTGCTGTTGTAATGTGGGGGTGGGGGTGTGTCCATAAACACTGTTCCTCCCCTTCCTGACAGGAACCTTGGAACTTCCCGTGTCTTGAAAGCAAGCGCAGGAGGTCAGATTAGAGGTTTGCTCTTGTCCACACCCTTTACTGTGTGATGGCTGTTGCACTCAAATTCAGATACTTACGTAGATATTTATGTCCTGCAAACACACCGCAATTCAGCACACAAACCCACATGCCTGCATGACATCACTTGTTATCTCTGTTTTCTGCACGCAAACAGTTTTTATTAACATTTCCTTTGTATGGGAGCACCTTCAAATTTCTATGACAGCTTTTTAAGGTCTTGGTAATACTAAGCTTCCCCTGCACTAAGGAAAGTTTAAGTTTAAGGAAGTGTCTAACAATATCATATGACCTGCAGTGGCTCATTTGATTTTAAATTAAAAAGTATATGTGCCTTTCAGCTCTGTGACGCTTTTTGGGGTCAACATGAATTAACCCACAGACCTTTGATCTTTCAAAAGATACTTTTGCACCATTACCGGCTTAACGACCATGATGCTCACTCCACATGCATAAATGCATTCCCTTGTTATGGAATAATCTTTTGAAGATCTTACAAAGCAGCTGTATTTTATAATTTGTTTTTTTTCCTAAGGTTATAAAGGGAGCAAGTCACATTTTTCTCCACTATACCAAATACTTTTTCTTGATCTGTTGCTATTTTTGTTCCCACTAGAATAAAAATGTGTCACAATCTGTAGATGCTAAGGTAGTGTAAATGTGTATGAAACAAATCTGAGTTTGCTGCCACATGGAGATGATGAGTGCTGCACTGGGAGAACCTCCGGCTTTTGCAGAATTACGGGTGGTGCATGTACCTCCACCACTCATTTTTCTTATTTCTGCTGTATTACAGATCAGTGGATCAGGTCATGTATTATAATTATTTTATCGTTATTATTTTATTATTGTTGTTGTTGCAGAGTAAGTTTGTAAATATTAAAAGAAAAAAGCAAACAAACATTACAGATTTAATAGTGCAACAGTCTTACACAGTTCAGGGAAATATTTAAAGCTATTTATCTGGATCATGTACATTTGCGAATTTGTGGAAATTTGAAGCAAAGGAAAAAAAAAGTTACTGATATCTTGCTGGATGGCTAGATGAACGCCGCTTCAGTTCCCAAACCTCTCCTTAGGCACCTCAGCCATTCCATGTATTTATTACATTTCAGCACTAGCTTAATTATGGTAATAAATAATAATAACTGATAATTGTAATTTAATAATGTTTCCAAGATGTAAATACCTTAGATGCATTTAAAATTCAATAAGCAAGTATCGTGGAATCCACTTGAATGCCTCAGATTCAGTTTTATGGTGTGTTTTCCATTTACGTCTCCATTTAGTAAAATGTGTCAGCCATGGAATTCTCACTGTAGCCAAGGAAGAAGTCAAGTCATGCCTGGGGTGGTGGCCACTGGAGTCAGTCTGGTTCTACTCACACTTCTATGTGAAACAGATCAGTACATTGCAGCTGAAAGCATCACACTGCCTTCGTTATTTCCCATTCCAGATTAAATTTAACTGGCAAGATAATGTTAATTTTCTGTGCCATGAACCGATCTTTTTTGTAAGCTAATATTGTTTTTCAGGGGATTCGAAAAATGATTTTCCTGCTCACTTTGTTGTTCGTAGATTCTGACTTGGAACATAAAGGACGTAGATTCATAATGATAACTTGTATTTGTCGGTTCAACAAGTAATACAATACTAATGTCACCTATGAGATTTTCAACGCCAGTGAAATGACTAAATGGTATGTATGAGGTATTCATCTTCATTGCCTATAATAACATTTGATGTAATTATGGAGGTAAAAATAGAAGAAAATCATTTTGTTTTAGATATTGGCAACATAGAAATAGGTCCTGATGATTAACAGAGTAGCAAATAGCTGAATGGCTAATCCTGTAACCAAACTATATATGACAGATAGGCCTAGGCCTAACTGTGCCCTTTGAATATGCACCCAATGTAACAAGTTACAAAAAATAGCCATGTAATTTTCTAGGAACTCTTTTGCTCAAACTTTATTCAGAACGCAAAAACATGGAGAAAAGTCTTCGTAAATGAAATTATGTTACATGCACAAGTTATTATCTTGAGTGAACGATAAATTAAATTGTGGACACAATATAAAGATAAGCACACTGTAAAGCACTTTGAGTGTCTTGAAAAGTACTATATAAAGTGCTACATAAAGTGCTGTATAAGTGTAACATCATTCATTCATTCATTAGGTGAACCTGGAGCAGTAAACATTGCTTATAAAATTCTATTTTAGTCTTGGAATGTCTTACAAAGACATTTTCGTTATACCACGATAAAGTTAGCTTAATATTCAGTGTGCAGTACACAGACAGCAGCGCACAGTGGTCACATGGTTACCCCAGGGCTTTATCTGTGGCCTGTAACATTACAGAAACAATGTGAGTGCATCGCTTGTGCTTATCAACAGTGCATGCCTGTCTAAAATACTGCAAATTTGGAGGCAGTTGACCCAAAGGACATGTGCCTCACAGGTTTACTTGCATCACTTTCTTGAAGATTTCTACCGGCTATTCTTTCATGAGCTTTTCACAGAGTAAAATATTGATCTCCTATTGTGTAGTGCACCAAAAACCTGAAAATCATCAAAATTACAGATATGACGTCTTCTTAGTTAGCCAACGAATATTCATGCATTATGTGTACACACACACACACACACACACACACACACACACAGTGAAAACACTGCTTGGCTTCAGCGGTTCGGCGGGTACAGTACGGTATGTATAATTGTAAATTGTAAAGCATCCCATTGGTTGGTTGATTGAAATTTTCTAATGGAGCCTCTTTAGGTCGGTGAAGTGCACGTCTTTCTCCTCCCTAACCACCAGTGGTGTGTTTTACCCATATCACATGATAAGCGTGCTTCCTGTAGGGCTGCGCTTATGATGGAGAAAACCAAGCACAGTATTACGAGGCCTTCGGGAACCAACAGTGTCAGGCAGCTGCTTCCCCTGCTGCAGGGGATTGCCGTACTTACACCCCAAGAGCTGCTGCCTGTCCTTTGTTTTTGTTCCCTTTCTAGCAACATATATTTCTGTGTATCTTTACGGTTAGGGAATCTCCTAATTGCTTTCCGTAACACTTGTCCAGTTTGCAATCTGCTATCGTTACTCAGCATGGAAACGAATGAGGCAGAGATTGTTCATTCTGAATTGGTTGCTGATGTTTCTTTATGTTTAGCAAGGTTCTGTTGTCTGTGGGTGTGACTCATTGACTGAAAGCCTGGTGGCGTTGACTGTTTGTGTGTGTGTCCATATGGGATGAAATACTGATTGCCAGAGCTACATCAAGGGCTTTAAGGTTCAGCTGTAAATTCTCACTAACCTTTACAGGCTGTGCTAAGTAATGTTTTCCAGGCATCCCAGACACTGTGATGTGCATGTCAATCAGAAAAGAACGACAAATGAAAAACAGACTTGGACTAACTGCACTCAATAGCAGACTTGCTGCACCACATTCCTGTTCATTCCATGTGTCTCGGTCTCTTTTGTTCGAGTCCTCTTTCTGCACTGTAATTTTCCGTGACGCATCATCAGCAGGTAAAATGACATTTCTGTTTTCAGAATAAGCTGTTGACGAAATGTTTCTCTCCCACTCTAATTCAGAACTTTTTGCCCTTTCTCGGAAAGTGCAAAACATTATTCAACAGATGATATTTCCAAAGCCTGTCTGTTGCTGAGTGGCTTGCATGTTGATCTGCTGACACGTATTAAGGCTGCAAATTATTTTCAAGAATTAACTTGTGTAATAGTTAAGCGAAATGTTTGAGACCAGAAAAGACTGATAGAACTTTTTTAACCCAGAAAGGATAGCATGATAAAAACTTACCAGATGTATTTTTTACTAACTTATTTACTTTTTTTTCTTTTCTTCATGAAAGTTGTATGTAGACCTTCATTAATAGTGACAGAAAGTGCTGTAGTTGTTGCCTGTGAGGAATCACGCTGTGAACATGAAGCACACAACGTGGTTTGCTTTCACTAGCCTTGTATGCTTGAGTGCTATCACAGAGTTTGGTTATCCATGCCTGAACCCTATTTTTAGAAGGAGTTTGCTCCAGTCAGTAATACTGGATCAGAATTTTCTGGTTTTCTTCGAGGGAATATATGTTCAGACAAAAGCCTGAGGCCAATTTGCAGCTTATTTACTTTCCAAGAACACAGTCCTTACTGCATAATTGACTTACAAAACAAAACTTTCTTTTTCTTAGAAATACACAGATAAGTTTGGGGAGTTCTTTGAAGCTAAAACCATCGTCTTATCTGATTGTATTATATTTCTTGATTTTCGGACTGGTTTTGAGCAAACAAAACTCCACTAAGTATTCATAAGCTATTTCGTGCAATAACAAACCACTGTTTATCTTTTCGGAATCCTTGAAATGCATGATTAAATGTCGGATGTTAGGAATGAATCTCGTTTCCTCCATGTCCTCGTGACTGCTGTTCTTTTATTTCCATGTTTGGTGCTGGTAATGTTTTCTTCCTGCTGAAAGGCTTGTTTGACAGCTGATGATTTGGTTCTGCGTTAACCCATTTTACCCACCCATCCCCCCCCACACATGACTTTTGTGATCCTTAGTAGCTGATAAGTTATGTGAGGGGACATTTTTGGAGCATTACCCTAAGACACCATGGCTTAGTCATTGTTCACCACCACGTGGAACCTTCTGAAGTGCAGATTGGTGTCCATGCTCCAGGTCCTCCTGCTAGGTTCTCCAGCCAGTTAAGCACATGGAACTGCCAGCTATCAATATCTCATCTAATATGGCTGTTTGACGCAGGTCAGGCTACATCCTGCACTCATGCTTTCAGTATCTCTTCATAAACACCAGAGACTCATTAAACTTGAACCCACTCTTTGTTTCCTTTCTACGTTAGTCATTTTATACCTTCTGGTAACAAGCCGGTTTCCTCATTTGATACTTTCTTCAACCTCTCTGCTGTGCTCCACAATTTCATTTTCCATATCCTGCTGGTTCACCTACTCTGCCCTGGTACCTTTTGGGCAACAGGAGTAATAGGAATCCATTTTGAAGAATACAGCCTCAGCACTACAGCCAGATAACATAAAATATCTAGTCATATTCTGAAGTGCATGATGAAAACGAAGGCAGTTGGTTCTATACATGTGGGTTTTGTAGGGGTGTGAAATCTGCAGTCTTATTTATACCAGTGCATATCAAAATCCTGTCACATAATGAGATTGCTGAAGGCTGCTTGGCTGGTTGATGAGAGCTCCGTAATAAGTCACATTTTGGTATTTTGTATTTTTAAAAAAAATCATTGGATTCTTCTCTGGGGCATTGCTTAGATTGCTAAGGTTTCTCTTTGGACGAGGTTTATTAAGGGAGGGCATGTTTTCTGTCAGTTTGTTGGCAGACCATTACAGCTTTGTCTGTCATGGTAAGTTTTAGTTTTGCGTGAGGCAGCCTTGAAGCTGTCTCTGTAAGGCAGCACTGCAAGAGTGACCATTGGCCTTTTGGCAAAAAAAAAATTACCCATGAACTTCACAGCATTCTTCACAGCAAGGTATTCTGCCACATCAAGCATACAGGGGCAGAATCGCTCTGGCTTATCTCAGGGTGTATTTGCTCCATGGGTAGAGATCTCAGATGTTTAGAAGTCTTTGAAAAAGCCAGCATATAGATATGGTTCATATCTACTTTACATTACCTTGTTCAATGAAAAAAAAAAACAAACATTTTTTTCTCCTTCAGGTGCTGACATGTTTATTGATTTCCGCACTTTATTTATACTGTGTCTCTTCCACAACCCCATTTGTGGCCTTTGATATTTTGATCGTGTATAACTTGGGTTTCAGACCTTCTCTGCACGTCTCTTCTGGTTGGAAGCAGTTTGTGAAACTGTTGCTAAGTTGACTGTCTATCATCAGTCTGCATCACTCTGTCACTCTGTGTGGCAGTCAAACTGAAGGCACTAGCCTTTGAAAGTTCCCACCCCCACCTCGGCTGTTTCTAGGGAGACGGGTAGCATCAGCACCAAGTAACATAGACTTTTTATGGCACACGGTTTCTGACTATTTTTTTCCCCGATAGTTTTTTAAAGGACAAACCGCTCTCTGTATTACAACTGATATTTCTGTGAGAAAGGTAACGCTTTTCATTAACTGTGCCTTCATAACACGCTCATAGAGCATTCAGTGCACCTTCATAATGCATTCATTATGCATTCATAAAACATTCATAAGCAGCAAGCAAGTATACCATAACATCCTAACCTACCTTAACAGCTTTAATGTACATTAATAATAGACATTATAAGATGATATGAATATGATGTTTGTAATTATTATCATATATCAATATTTTGATTATAAATGTGTTATGTTGGTGCAGTTAATGTAAAGCGTGATTGAAAGAATTTATTTCAGGGCACTTTAAATGTGTTACCATTTTGTACGGTGTGTTTAGTGACAAAACCCTAAATAGAAATGTACTCACTATGTGATTGTAACATAGTGAACTTGATACATGTGGCCTTAGTGCACAGTAACTTAGTGAGCTTGATACGTGCAGCCTTAGTGCACAGTAACTTAATGAGCTTGATACGTGTGGCCTTATGGCACATAACTTAGTGAGCTTGATACGTGTGGCCTTAGTGCACAGTAACTTGTCATAATTGCTGTGAAATCAGTTCTAGGTGGGGCTCAACCCTCGGAGTATACAGGATACAGGATACCGGTCAAGCTGGAGCAGTGCCAGGCTGCAGGCTGGCAGATTTCACCAAGACTAATGGCTGCTGAGTCATTGTCCCATGCTAGTGAGCTCTGGTGCTCCTGCTGGTCTGGGGGTCCCCAGCATCCCTCTCGTTCTTCCGTGGCTTGCAAGAAACATTCTCATTTCTCACACATTTGTCCATCTGGGCAGTGCTGAGGAAGAGAGACCTAAGCTTACTGGATCATCACACAGTAAGGATCAGGACCTTATTATCCCCCCCACCCCACCCTACCCCCTCCCAGAAAAAAAACATAATTTCCTGGGATGAAGCAAAATATGTTTTCTCTGCTGTAGGGGTTTGGAGTTTATTTATCTCTTAACGACATGGATAACTGTTAAAGTTTGTCATTACGTATTCAAAAAGAAATTGACACCCCATGCCTCTCTCCCAGCTGACACATGTGTATCCATGCACTGCATATGTGTGTTTTTTCGTGTGGAGTGTACTGTGGATTCAGTCCACAGTGTTTTCTGCAGTGCCAGTGGGGAGAATAGAAGCTGAGAGTCACCCTGGACAAACCCTGTTGTCCCAAAGGCCTGCAGCCCTGGTGGAGACCAACTAATGGTCACTAGGCCCCCAACTGGGAGGGGGGTGGCGATTTATCACCACCATGTCAAGATGTCATCCTCGAAGTGCGACGGTGTTATCCGCTGGCCCAGCTCTCATTAAACCCTTGTACTCTTCGAGGTTCACTGGAAAATAATACAAAGAACTGGAGGAGTTTTTCTGTTTTATTAGGAGCTCCGGCCTGTCACCAAGCAATGCGTGTTTGCTGCCAGTTACTGCTGTGTCCCTATGGCAGGTACAGCATCTGTCATTTACATTGTGCTGATCTGTATCTCTGCATAGCCCGTCTGATCCTCATGGTGACACTGAAAATGACATTTTTCTTTGTCGTTATTCCATCACATTTTCCAAACTTTTGGAGGGGAAGAGTTTTACAAGAATCTATAAAACATCTAGTATATATTTTAATTGACTGGTGAATTTCCTTGTAGCTTGGTATATCCGTATGTAATTAAATACTCGCTCCCTATAGGCATTTTCCCCTGCTTTGCCCATCCTGATTTCCAAGTAGTGGCACCACATTTTTGAGATAAAGATCCCATCTATCTTCCATTAATGAGCCCATACCTGAGTGCTAATGAGCTATAATGTGCTATTAGAGCTTGGCTGAATCAATGCTGCTGCCTGTGGTGGTAACGGACACACATTTGCATAAGGACGACACAGCCAGACTGTTAAGAACAGCCAGGTCCCTTCAATATGTATCAATAGGATTCCTGATCCGTTTTCCATAATAACGATCTCTTTAATAGTTGGCATGGTAACGTAACACAGCAATCTGCACGTCATTACTTACACTTTGTCGGAAAGCCTGGTTCCCGCTTGGAAAGGCACTTTGATTTACAATAAAGCAGGAATGCTACTCTGTCACGCCACATGCTGTTTGTTTTAAAAGCTGCCCAGCTTTCAGCCACAGCGGTATAACTTTTAAAACTGAAATATGTGTTATGGTAGTGTCTTACATCGACACACTTCTCATATTTATACGCCTCCGTAGTTGTGAATTTCAGATTTCCATTCATCATAGCTAGATTACCGGTTTCATGGCCCTTGTAAAAGATAAATAATTTATTAGGGTTGCTGTAGTTTCCATCCTCACGGATCACAGTGCGCTACATACGTAGTAGGTGGTAGTCTGTTATTCGTGATGGGTTTTGGGTGGTGTCGTTGCATATACCTGGCTGATCTGTCACTAACATAAAAGCCAGTGTGATTTAGCCCGATGGCATCCTAGTCACGATGAAGAAATGTCTTTTGGCTGCATCGCGGGGACAAGCAGGTCTGGGGGACTTCACTTCTCATGCATAAAAGTCTGCTGAAGTACATTACAAAATTCTCTAATAATGAAATGTTTTCTATAGCTTAAGGTTACATCAAAACACGAAGACCCACTTGACACTCTTCTCAGATACCAATATGCTGAAATGTGAAATTGCAGTTTTCTTTGCCTTAAACAAGTACTGCTTTAAAACAGTGAGGATATGTGGTGTTTATGATACTTATGGAAAATGTGTGGGGTTCCCTTTGGTCGTTTGGGTTATTGTCCAAACCACAGTTATATTGATGTTAATGTGGAAAGTCTGCAGTCTTGCATACATAACACTAACTGTATTACAGAAGTTGTAGGTTATCTTGCAGCAAAAACAAACAACAATAGTAAACATAAGCTGATTTTTCTGCCTGCTGTATGCATTTGGGTTTGTTCGTCTGTAGATTTGTCTGAAATTCTGCTATATTGAATGCAGAGGTGCAAATATAACCCATATGATGAGACAGGCCAAGCAAATAGAGGTGCAAGTGCCTTGTTTGCACCTTAATATAAAAAAAATTAATTTGATAACGCTAAACCACTAAAACAATTTAGCAAACAAGTATGGAAGCTTGTTAGACCTGTTATATATGATTATAGTGCAGAATGTCACTGGACTGGCCTGGGGGGCACAGTCATAAACTACCCCCCAAGCCAGTCACAGCCGGTAATGGATAGCATACAAGATTCAGTCCCCCCTTTTCCAAACCGCCTTGCCCCATGGTGCTGCACAGACACAGCATACCCAGCATGGTTTGGTGCAGTGCGTATGAGCGTCTGTGGAGACATGGGGCTGTGACCCTCTGCTCTCAGAAGCAAATGACTGAGCCTCAGGAGATACCGTCGCAGTGAAACAGACGCCTGCAAAGGCTATTGATCTCGACTGCTTTGTTCCCGTCGCACTGATTCCCAAGGCGGGGAAACACTCTGAAAATATGAGCAAAGAAATTACCTAGAAGGGGACCAACAGATGCACCTCCCAAAGAGGTCTACTGAGGTTATGCTGACGGAAACGTTAACGAAATAAATTTCAGATTAAAGAGCGAGCCTTTTTGTTAAACGCTCCTTAACTGGAGAATTATAGGTCTCTCGTCGCTTCTCGGTATTTTGCCTCTTCCTGATGTCCCTCCTTCCAGAGCTCCGCCTTTCCACTTCAAGACTGTAATTAAGAGTCCTCCTCTGCAGAGCCTGGCCTGCACCCAGCATTTATTTTTGCTGGGCATCACTCCCTCTACCTCAGGGACCTGTGAAAAGCGGTGGAAAGGACACCTACGCATTGACAGATTGAAATAGAGCTGTGAGAGGACATGTCATATATGGGCGGGGGGGGTGCACTATAAAAAATGGAGAGGTGACAGTCTGGACGATCCGCACTCTGGGAAGCCGTGAACTGCTATGGCCGAGATGCGTGTAGTCTGTTCGTCTGGGTTATGGATGCCTTACTCTCACCCACGCTTTCTTTTCCCCTCTTAAAGATTTAATGTGTCAAAAGGAGTCAGAGCGATGAAGTATGATCTGTTTAAGTTAATTGCGTGTGCCAGTTGGCGCACATTATAGTGTCAAATAAAGGATTTGTCGTACCTGCTGCGATATTTTGCCGGCTTCATTCGATGGCACCCTGCTACACAGAGGCTGACCCCCTTCCCCACTGGGAATGGACAGTGGTGCAACACAACTGCTGCAGGCCCAACCACAAGCCACTGAGGAAACCCTTTCAGTGTGCGAGCTCTTTCTGGACGACCGACCCCCACTCCTGACCGACTGCCCCCTTTCTGACTGAAGTGGATTGTGTATCGGAAATTGAGAAATACAAAATCTACTGTTTATCACGGTAGATGTCGGTCTCTGTCTTTGTCATCTTTGATTTGACCAAATTTGTGATTTTTGTCAGTCTCATTCTACATGTAAGTAAGTCGTTTATAATGGAGAGTTTCTGCCTGAATGTTGGCCGTGCTACAGCGCTTCTGCCTACGGCCAGCATCTTAGCGATCAAAAGCTCCTCCTCCAGCCTACTTTAAACGCATACAACACACAACCACACGCGTGTAAAAATAGCTTCGCCGTGTGCGACAGAGCTCAGGCATGTGCAGGCAGTGTGACCGCAGCTGGAGGTAGAGACTGGAGTACATGTAATTAGATGGTAGCGTGACAGTGGTCTTGCTTCCTGAATGGACGAGTGAGAACGCAGAGGCATTGGATTGAAGCTCACATGTTTTTGTGTGCTATAGTTTTAAGGGGTTGTAGGGTTAATAAAGTAATTCTTACCTAAGAAGGAGAAGGACCCTTTCGATCAGTAGCATCCACTATGTCAGGGGCTTTTAAGAGCTTAGACTGCATATTCTTCCGTGAAGTCGAGATGAAGCACTTAATCAATAAAACACATCCATTTTGGTCTATGTGATGCCTACGGAACCATTTTAGGGTAGAATCTTCGGCAGTAGTTGGATTAGAAAAGCCCGTTGCTGTGGAGGGGTTGACTGTTGTCACTGATGGGTAAGTTAATGGTCAAGTTAATAAAACAGGTTTGTTAAGACTTGAAGGTTGGAGACCTAAAGAGAGTCAGTGCTAATGACTCTGGGTAAAGCAAAGCACTAGACACATCCACAGGCCTTGGAAGGCGAAACCCCCTTGTCCTCCATATGCATCTGCCCAGCTTTTAATTAGATACAGTGTAGGGCAGCAAGCTTTTTGGGTAAATGGTGCATGGACCTGAATGTGGAATGTGCAGCTGTGGATTTGCAGCTGCGGAAGGATGGATAGAATCAGCAGCCGGCTCCTTAGGAGACTGGAGCATAGCGCCTGGGATTCTGGAAAGACCGGCGTACGCAGCTTTTGACCCTTCGCCAGGGAGGTGGGCTGCGTGGGTCACATGTGAGAATGTTATGCTCAGCATGGCAGATGTCAGCTGCATCAGTCTCCTGCTCAGACAGCTGGGGCTTTGATCCGTGCAGAGTGTGTGACATTTGAGCGTGGCAGGATCTCCACGTGCCCACCCCTCCTCCCTCGCTGGGCCTCCTAATCTCCTCCAGCAGTTTATTCACAGTCGCACGTCCCCTAATTAGAGAGCCTCCCCCCACCGGCCACAAATGAGATTCACACACCATCACCCCCCCCCCCTTCCAAAAGTTCTACCCTCGTAACTTAACACCCGGCTGCTAACACTGCCGTTCTTCTCCCACCTTCGCATTGATTTTTTCTTCATCCATCCTCTTTAACACCCACCCACCCCAATTTTCTTAATGTGCGTTTCTTTTTTTTCCGGGGCACTGACACGCATCTCACCGAGAACTCTTAAAATCAGACACTTTGAACACAGAGATCAAAGACAGGGAGTCTTTGCCTCCTGCAAGATTGTGTAAAGATTTCTGGGGGGGGGGGGGGGGGGGGGGGCGGGGGGGGGGGCCGGGCGGGGGGGCGGGGGGGGG
>JAODKC010000009.1:2934149-2961783 GCA_026777985.1 Mormyrops attenuatus
TGCCAAAACCTTAGCTAATGTGTAACAGGCAAGCTATGAAGGCACTCCACCACCAGCCAGCTCCATTACGCATGACACTTTTCTCATTTTTCCCCACAAGGGCTCCCCTGGGCTGGGAGACAATTATGAAGCGTGGCAGTGTGATATTTCAGTTTCCACCCCACACCTTACTGTGACTAGCCTGGCTGGATAACAATTCCATAGACCTTGAAAGAGGGTTGAGCTGCCCTGTGTTTCCTTGAAGGGATGTACCTCCCTCCCATCTCTGTGTCCTGCACAGCCAAAACAAAAGGGCAGCCACCTTCAAAGTGCTTCGGCAGCGTATGGGCAGCAGAGGGAGTCCTGTTTTATTACTACTACTTTTATTACTACTTATACTACTTCTCTCATGCTGTCATGGGTGGTGTAGTTAATGGGCGTCTCTCCCACACTTAGACCTACATAACGGGAGGCTAGAATTCATTCTGCCGCACAGTTCCAAAGGTTTTTAAGGCCTGAACTTTTTGCTAAGTGCAGCGAAGAGGGATTTCTGGCCCTGATGATTCTTTTCTACTGCTGGACATACACATTACGTAAGATGTGGCCATTTAACAGATTTCAGTTAGGGTGTGAGTACATTTTTAAGTGAGTCAGAAATTCGTACCCTTTTTAAAATCCATAAAGCCGGCAGGTGCGGGGTTCTGCAGTTAGCGTTGATCTTCCCCCTCTTCCCCGCAGAAATCCGTGGTGGACGGGGCCCTAAGGAGGGGCCACTGCGACAGTTGCCCCTGTACGACACACCCTACGAGCCAGCAGAGAATGGCGGGGAGTCTGACCCAGAGCCCCTCCGGTGCCCCAGGGAGAGCCGACTGCCCCAGGATGACGAGCGGCCCCCAGAAGAGTATGACCAGCCCTGGGAATGGAAGAAAGACCGCATCTCCAAGGCCTTTGCAGGTACAGAAGCAGAGGCACTGCAAAGCCTCTCTGCGGGGAAGTGGCTTCACAGCATGAATGAAAACCACACTGCTTTTTTATACTAAGCAGTGAGAAGTAACAAGACCGGAATGATACACCTGCGTGTAACTGGAGTGCTGTGTCTCTATTTCCAAATCAGGAAATGGAACCGGAGTTGGAATTTAAATCTCCCTGAAATTCAAATTCAATTCAATTCTGCTCCCCATAGTTCGATTCCCTAATTTGGATTGGAATTGATGAATGTATTCCGGAATGGCCCCAACTCTGTGTGTGTGTGTGTGTGTGTGTGTGTGTGCGCGCGTGTGCATGCATGCGTATGTGCGCGTGTGTCGGTGAACTTCCACATTACATCACTCCTGGATGATGCTCATAACTAGTCGTCACATTGCCATTGGTCATCTGCGTGTTTGTAACCGTATGAGCATCTGCTCTCCTATTAAATCACCTCTCGAATGTCCTGCAGATAACCTTGTTGGCCAACCAGTCACACTGGTACTGGGGTGTGGTGGGTATGTGTGAGAGTATGTTATTCTACTTTTTCATTTATAAATGAATTTCTCATCGCTGTTGAGTGCTCCTCATCCCTGTGTAAGCTAATTAGGCGCAGTTACTGCCTTGTTTGATATCTTCTGCCCTCCAGTATGGATAACAAATTTATTTATATACATGGGTTTGGTTAATGGTCATCGTATATAACTTAATTAAAGAAAAAAAAATTCTGCAGGGCATTTTTTTGACATTTTCGTTTCCTAATTGTTTTTATAACCAATATGTGGTGGATTTATTTTAAGGACTTTTAAAGTCTTTCGCTGGTGGCCCAGTGTGCTGCAGGTTTACTTCCTGTTCACAGGCAGCATGATACACCTTGTGTTTCAAAATGTGAAGTAAAGGTATAGATGGGTCTTTTATGTGGTTTGATTGGGTGTTCTCTCCCTAGCCTTTCATGTTATATTTACTAATTTTAATGAACACAATACAATGCTGTATTTCAAGAGAGAGAAATATACTCTCTTCTCCACTCACAGCATTTTTTGTTAAGACTGATACTTTACAACATGTGCTTTTTCCAAGGTCTTCAGGTTCCTTTGGTTTGTAGTACAACTAGTGATGTCTGATAACCACGGTCCCAGTCATCTGATGTGTTGGCTGATGACTATGGTCACTGGAGTTTTGTAGTACAGGTGGTATATAATAACCATAGTCACTGGAGTTTTGTAGTACAGGTGGTATATAATAACCATGGTCACTGGAGTCTGCAGTACATCAGATGGTATTTCATGAGATCAGTCACTGGGTTTGTAGTACAACTGATGGCATCTGATGACACTGATCACTTGGTTTGGTAACACAGTCGGTGGTGTCTGATGACTGTGATCGATGGCGTCTGTAGTACCACTGATACTGTGAGCATTGCTTGTTAAGACATATTGAAAAAGGCGGTGTCTGGTGTTCAGGTTGCCTCTGCCTATTAGGTCAGGCAGATGGGGTTTGGGCAGTTCATGGTCAAACAGAGACTGCTCCTCACTGATGCCAGGTAGAGCAGCGGGTAATATGTGCATCCAATCAACTTATTCCCAACAACAGAAGTCATACTGTTTCCATTTTCACTTATCTATCCAATCTTTGGTGCTGTATACAAAGCGTGGTCTATCGGTCCATTGTGTGTCCATTCCAGTACTTGTGTACTCATGCAGTGCAAGCAGGTACAGATCCCCTGTAGAGTCTCCCAATAAATATGTACATATCCATTTATCGGTATGTCAGTGATTCCTTGATCCTGTGAGAATGTCTTCGAGATGTTATTTGTATGCTAAAGCAGTGACAGAAGTGCTCTGTATGCAAAGTGTTACACGAAAACGCAGCTGCATCAATTCAGCTTAGACAAAATCAAGCAAAATATAGACAGGCCCTTCATTTGTTGGTAACCATTTGGTATAAAAAAATAGTACACTAAACATAGAAGATTTACAGTAAAAATAGGTAGCAGCAAATGTAGAAAGCCAGTACTTTTTTTAAAAAAAATAAAATGTTTCACTTTAGGATTAAGACGTATGTACAGATGACACAGATACAGTGACAGATAGAGATTTACTCCTGTGAGGATGCCCTCTGCATATCCTGTCACCCTAGCATGGGTACCTGCGGACAGCAGCGACCCTCATCCTAACAGCACTGGGGCTGCAGTCCCCCCGCGGTCATTATTCACCGCGGGCTCATCTCCTGACAGATATGCAGCTAAATGCAAATCTCCCCTCTTGTCAGGTCGCAGTGGGGGTGTTTACATGCAGTCCTGTTAATTACTCCGGCTCCTCCCCCCCCCCGGCCGCATGTCGTCCCTGTGATTGATGATGGTCTGAGGGACGCTGCATCGGAATCTGACCCCTGTGAAAATGGGGGCGCATGCCCATGTAATGCAAGAGGCACACACACACACACACACACACACACACAGTGTAGACAGATAGGAAAGCGGAATGTGAGCATTGTTGTTGTAGAGAATGCGTTACTTAATCTATGCCCCACCAACCTCCTGCAGTACCCCCCCACCCTTCCCCGGATGCTGTCTACTCCATTAGCTTGGTCTGTGGCTAATATCGTCTGTGTGTGCAATGCAGAGTAGATAAGAGGCAGCATCACTGATGTTATGTCCTTAGCTCCTGGTCCCAGAGAGCAGCCCAGCTTTATGGTGTTTTAATGAGTCTTCAAGGGCTTAATGACCTCAAAGCCAGATCGCTACTCTTGTCATTTCAGCTGAATAATTGAACCAGGTTGAATTCTTGGCTGTCGTCAGAGAATGTGGGGAGAGAGTCGCCATTTAGTCCTTGCCATCTGAGTCTGTCCCTGCACTGTCCTCATGTTGTCCACACGCAGTCTTTATGCTCTCCCTGGAGTTCGTTTGTGGTCTCTACACTGCGTCTACATTGTCCTCCTAATGTCCTTGTGGTGTCTCTCACAGTGTCTCTGTGCTTTAAATGGCTTATTATGTCTCCTGCTGCTTCTTAGGCTGCTAGTACCTCTGCGCAGACCACAGCTTTCACTGCACTGAGGGAGATTCTGTTCGCAAAAAGGGATTTTGTGGCTTTAGTTCAAAATAAATAAGCGTGTGATGGTCTACAGTTGAACTGTAGATTGCTGCTGGGGGATCGCTAATTGGGTTTTTTACTGCTTCCCATATACCAGCACCCAAAGTTGCTGGGAAAGGTGTTTTACAATTGAGTGTTCTGCAGCTCTTACTGTAAGAAAAATATATTGCAATCCTCCCAGTTCTTCTGGATATTCATGCAATTAGCAAGCCAGTTTAAGCAGTGTTGAATTAAATGCCAGCCGGTGAAAGCAATGGTCTGTGTGATTCATGCAGCAGTGTTATAAAAATAATAATTACCTTGTAATTAACGAAAAAAAAATAAGCAATAAATCTGAGGATAAAAGTAAGATGTATGTGTGCTTTATGTGCTCAGACTTAACAAAAAAACAAATTAGGAACTCTCCTGTTTTTATTTTCAGAGCCAGCCAGGCATCATTTGTCTTGGCTGAAATGTCAGCATGTGAGAAAGAGACGCTTAGCAGACAGTTGCTTGGCAGACTCGACATTAACCTCAACCTCTATAGGCCTGCCTTGGCCAGACTGTCAGTGTGGGCTCTCTGTGAAGGCCTGTCAAATGAACAGAGTGTCACATGACCACTCACCTATACCCCCACAGGGTTTGCAGCAGTTTATCTACTATTCCAGGAAACCCTTTTTAAATTTTAGTTTCTAAGGTTTTTTTTCCCCTCTTCAGGAAGTCTTTTACTGTACAGCTCCAAAGCTGGAAAATGCCTGACACGGTGTGGCAGTAAACCGCTCCATAACACCCTTCACTTGTGAAAACACATCAGCGATATCAGTTAACTTCTCCAGTTTCAAAGGCAACATTTGAGTGAGGACCTGCAGAGAGTATGTGACAAACATTATAACAGCTGGCATTCACGCCAAACACCTTTGCCTGGTGCATGTTGGGTTAGAAGATCTGGGTGTGGTAAGAGGGAATGTGAGAGTGACAGGCAGATTGGTCTGGTGACTAGTGTTGCAGGTACTGCTAAGATCAGTGGTGGTTAACGCAAGGCAGACATCCCACCTCTTTTGGAAGTTCCGGGAGTCTCCGGCATGTTGATAGCGACTCCCTGGCGCCCACAAATTATATACAATATCCTGGACATTTGTTTTTTAGAGCGAGAGGATACACGAGAGTGAGCAATGACCCTAGAGTTTATTTAGAATCTTTGGAGAAGAAGAGTGGGCGTTAGGGAGCTACTATCAACAAGCGGGAGACTCCCGGTGGGACGTCTGGCAAGGGTTAATGTGTGCTCTGCAGAGGTGAAGAACCACCACTGCAAAGTGGAGTGCATTAGCACACTTATACCCCGGTTACCACACATTTAGTTTATTCATTTGTACTTGAAGACATTATTTTCATGTTTACGAATATATTTACCAGTAGACTCCGCTAAGGATTTTTCTTTTCAGGAATGTTTGCTAAACGTTACGATTAAGATATAGAAACGTTTAAAGTGTCCAGTGTTTCTGATGTTCCAACAAGTACTACAACTACTACTAGCATTACTATTACTGTAATGCTAATGTTCCATTAGCATTCCAGGAAGAACATTCTCTGCCGACTTTGAGACGACTTTCAGATAACGATGGCTGAAGTTCTGGGAATGTTCCTTGTTAGCTGGGTGTCAAAATGGGGGTTCTCCATATGTTTTCTGGACTCACTCTCCATGACAGGTTAAGATGTTTGGAGATCTTTGAATTGAGTGGAACCAACTGAGATGGTTCACAGATCTCATAAGGATGTGACCTACATGGCTCTCAAGGGAAATGTCCCAAAGGGCAGAAGCCCTGGGGGAGGCCCAGAACATGCTGGGGGGGTTTATACCCTCCTACTGGCTAGGGATCTCCCAGAATGAACTGGAGTCAGTGGGCATGGAAAACGGGGTCTAGTCTGACCTGCCCTGCACATTGCCTCCAGGAATAGCAGCAGGAAAATGACACAGATTGAAATCTCAGTGTGAATTTTTTTCAGTGGTGCCTCTAACAAATTTGCTGCTATAGGATACAAATATGAAAAGTATGAAAGCGTGTACAGAAATATAGCACCACAAATAAAGATTCCTAAAAGACATAAACTCCTTAAACATCAACCTAGGTATTCTTTTGTTTTGTTGATAAGAATCTTTAATATAAAAAATATCAAAAGTAGCTCATGCAGGAAATGAATAAAGAAAAAAAAATCAGCAATTTATTATGAGCAATAAATAGACCCCAAAAAAACATTTTAGACATTTAACATGAGTGCAGATTCATCAGTATGCATAAAAAATTTAAAAAAACATCCGTCATATAAAACCCCATTCAAAAAAGTTGGGACACTGTGTGAAATATTAATTGAAACAGAGTGCAATGATTTGCAAATCATATAAACCCATATTTATTTGAAAATAGAACAAAGGCAACAATCAAACGTTGAAGCTGAGAAACGTTATTGTTTTGTATTTGCTCAGTTTGAATTTGATGCCAGCAACAGGTTTCAAAAAAGGTGAGACGGGGCAACAAAAGACTGGAAAAGTTATTTAATGCTAAAACAAAATATAGTTGAATATCTCACAACTAATTAGGTTTATTGGCAACAGGTCAGTAAGATGATTGGGTGTAAAATGTGCCAGAGTCTGCATAGTAAAGATTGGGAGAGGTTCTCATAGTGGTGTAGTGGTACACAAAAATCATCGTTTGGTACGTACCTCAGTTTTGAAGTCATGGTTCGATATGTTTTCGGTACGACGTGGGTAATAGAAACACATCATCAATCGCTTCTTTTTTTCCTTTATTAAACAGGTTTACTGAACAAAACACCTACATTTACAGCATTTAGCAGACGCTCTTATCCAGAGCGACTTACACTTTTTCTAAATTCAGGGACAGTCCCCCTGGAGCATGGTGGGGTTAAGGGTCTTGCTTAAGGACCCAATGATGGTAGTGAACTCAAACCCACGATCTCTTGGTCTAGAGGCAAGTGTCCTAACCACTAGACCACCAACACCACCACGTCAACGCACAACTGTCTTTCTTAAAGTCTCTTTGCAACACAAATATTGTCTCAAAAAATATAAAGCTTAACAAAATAAATATCCATTATGGTGCAGCATTTAAAAAAAATCCCCATACTGTACTTGTATTCACATGAACACCTTCCAGCTTCACATTAGGACGTACGTGCGCATGCGGAGTGGTATGGCTACATCCGCCCCTTTCCGAATGTCGCGTGGGGGAAACACACAAACACAAAAAGGTTCCACATTTGCTGCATTCATTCGGTACATATGCGAACCGAAATGAAAGACCCGTATGTGTACTGTTACATTCTGAGTAGGTAAATGCGTGGGTAAATGGTGCAACAGTTTAAGAATAATGTTCCTTAATGTAATTTTGCAAAGAATTTGGGAATGTCATCATCTACAGTACCTAATGTCATTAAAAGAGTCAGAGAATATCTGTATGCATGGGACACGTCAGAAAACCAATATTGGAGAGCTGTGATCTTGAGGTCCTCAGGTGGCACTACATTAAAAACAAACACGATTCTATAGTGAAAATCACTGCATGGGCTCAGGAACACATCCGAAAACCATTGCTTGTGATCACAGTTCGTTGCTGAAGCCACAAATGCAGGATGAAAGACTACCATGTAACAAAGAAACCAGATCTAAACAGGATCCAGAAACACCGCTGACTTCTCTGGGCCCGAGCTCATTTAAGGTGGACTGAGGCAAAATGGAAAAGTGTCCTGTGGTCTGAGGAATCCAAATTTCAAATTCTTTTTGTAAATCATGGATGCTGCATCCTCTGGGCTAAAGAGGAGAGAGACCATCCGGCTTGTTGTCAGTGGACAGTTCAAAAGCCAGCATTCGTGATGGTATGGGGGTACATTAGTGCCCATTAATGCTGAATATATACAGGTTTTGGAGCAACATATACTGCCATCCAGGCAATGTCTTTTTCAGAGGAGGCCTTGTATATTTCAGCAAGACAATGTCAAACCGTATTCTGCGCATATTTCACTAGCATGCGCCCATAGTAGAAGAGTCCATGTACTAGACTGGCCTGCCTACAGTCCAGACCTGTCACCCATTGAAAATATTTGGTGCATCATGAAATGAAAAATATGACAATGGAGACCCCAAACTGTTGAAATCCTATATCAGGCAAGAATGGAACAACATTTCACTTTCAAAACTTCAACAACTGGTCTCCTCTGTTCCCAAACGTTTACAATATTGTGTCCAGGGTCTTTTGCATATGTACAGTGATTGTCACTTTTTGTGTGCTGCTGTAACTTTTTGGAATTTCCTTCGGGATCAATGAAGTACTACTACTACTCAAAGAACTTGTGATGTAACACAGTGGTAAACATGCCCCTGCCCCAACTTATTTGAAACATGTTGCTGGCATCAAATTCAAGTTGAGCATATTTGTCAGACAATAGAATTTCTTTTCAACATTTGATACATTGTCTTTGTTCCATTTTCAATGAAATGTGGGTTTATATGATTTGTAAATCATTGCATTCTGTTTTTATATACATTTTACACAGCGTCCCAACTTTTTTGGAAACAGGGTTGTGGAAACGTAATTGACTAGTGCTACAATGTCCTGAGGAGAACTTCACCCCGCCACAGCACCAGCTCTCTAAACTCAAATGAATAAAGGTTTCATTGTCTGTCATGACAGTTATAGCATTGGAACCTTCCCAAGGTTTTTTAGATTTAGATTAACCCAGGGGAAATCACAATGGTCTACTCTGTATCTAGCACTGTTTGAGGTCAGGCCCGTGTGGAGAGGGCAGGAAACGCGGGGCAGAACGTGAATGAAAGTGCAGGGGGGGATGCATACTCAGGAGCAAAAAGCCCACCCTTGCGATTTTGCCCTACAGGCAGGTGCAAAGTGGAATCCCATCACCATGGTAGCATCAAGCATTGTCTTTATAACATACCTTTATGAAGGAGGTTTACCAGCCCTGAGAGCAGCTCTACTATGGCTATATAATTATTTCCTTTGGATTCCAAAGATGGCAGCATGCTTTGGAAATCACATACATCTTACCCAGTGTTATTTTTGTATGCCTTCCTGCTTTCTGTAGACCATAAGCAAAAAGTCACCCCAGCCAGTTGGGTTATTACTTGTTCCCTCTCGTAAGTTATTGTCAAGTGCTGGGCCTTTCAAAAGCAATCATCCGAGCAAGAAGCAGACCGACAGACGACCTTCCACAGGCAAGCTTTCCACTGACAGGCAGTTCAAACCGGTCAGGGAGCCACGGGACTCAGAGCCACAAGGGCAGCCTATCAGTCACTTTCATTTCAGTTCAGAAGTTCGCTCTGTCGCCCAACTTTAATGCGATACACAGCAGCGTCCACAAGTCTCTGTCCTCTAAAACAATTATGCTAATGCACAACGGGAGCTGTGAATTGGGCTTTTAATTAGGCTGCTTGGAGTTAAAAGCCAGAGGCATTAGTTTTTCTCACTGCATGTCAGTCTGCCTGACCTCTCCATCTTGACTTCCCAGAACCCTGGACGATGGCATCACACTCTGTTTAATGGCTTGTCTCACTTAATCATGCCTCTCTTCCCCATCAAGCAAGGCGACGTCGTCGTTCATTAACGCGTTCTGCAGAGCCTCGAATTCCTCCTGGGACAGAATTGCCCTGGTTCTCACACAGACATCGGTGTTGTTGCTGCATCTAAGCTGCACTTAGGCGGCTCTTTTCTTCTGTAAATGGTTGGATGGTGACTGAAACGTGGCCCTGAGCAAGTCACGCCACCGATTGCTACATATTATCTCAGACAGATGAGTGTGAGCTTCAGGGTTATCAGACTGACGATGCTGATTTTAATTCAGCCCAAGCCAGTCTGAAGTGTTATTGTTTTTTTTCCAACATATGAAACCCCTTCACTCCTAAATTAAAGTGAAAGATAGGTGGGCAGTGAGGGAGTAGAACAGCAAGACAGCACAACTCTTTGCGTTATTTCCACATTTCATTACTCCAAGTCGCCGCCTTGGTCCTGCTTGATGGTTGACGTCTTAGCATTAGCCGAGCTCCCTCAACGGACTCCCATCCTGGAGTACAGTATGTCTTTATTAGCTGCTGCAGTGAGCCCCGGCCCCACAACCAATGAAGAAAAGTGCTCCTCTCAGGAATCTTCATCTATTGTGTTTCCTACAGTGTTTAAGTAATGGACAAATTTCAGGGAAAATGCAGTGTCTTGCCGCCATGAGATTCACTCAGCCAGTGCAACGGTGCAGACATAAGTGAGCATTAAAAAGGCCCATAGGCACGGGGAATGGTTAGCGCCCATTTCATTACCGCTACATCTCATGCTGCTGTGCTGTAACAGGAGCTGTTTTTTGCAGGGCCAGTTCTGCTCAACTCTATGAAGCTATGAAGCAATCTCCATGAGGGCTGTGTCGAAATATCCTAACTTTGAATGTCGGACATAAATCTAAATGTGTAATATGAAGCTTATTACCTACTTGGCATAACTTCTTGTTAAGTAAAAGTCAGACAGCAAGAGGCTTTTTCACACAGAAAAAAAACAACATTTCCCAGCTGTGCTCTTTCCAGCTGTTGTGGACTGAACTGCCGCCTTCTGTACCTGCCCTTATTCTCACTCTGCTTTCTTCTGTTTTCCAATCTGCTCTTTCTGTCATCTCCATGCTGCTGTCTGGTGCTACCTGCAGTAGAGATTAATGTGATCAAGGACCTGCCCTGGCCGCCCCCGGTCGGGCAGCTCAGCGGCGCCCCTCTGCTGGTGGAGGAGGTGGAAGCCCCACTTACACCCGCCCCAGCTCCAAACTCACCTGGACAGGCCACCTGTGACCAGCACCATCCTGGTGGGTGTATCCATAAAGCAGCATGCCTCTTATCCCCTCATTGGCCTCATTGGACGTCCTCAAACCCCCAGCCCACCTCACAGATCGATCTTGACATTCCTGCCACACTTCCATCAAACTCATTCATTTCATCTCCAGTCCACTTGTGCTGTCATTTCTATTGGTGTCTGTTAAGCAAAATAATTACTCCGAGCATTATTTCAGGCAATTGTTGCCTTAGTAATGTACAAAAAGTGTGAATGTAACTATATCTGCGTATTTACAAGTTACAGCATGTTAATGGTTTTGTCTGTCCTAAGATGCACAGCTCTCCATCGGGTTTGCTTGATACAGAAAATGACTTCAGGATGGTTTGGTTCACGATTGTGCTACAGGCTCGATTTATTTTAATTGGTCCAAAGTGCTTTCAGTTTAGATAATTGCAAGTGTAGACCTATATTCCCACAGGCTGCACGTGTCATTAATGAACCCTCACAGACTGCTCCCAGATGCACAGATCTCATGATACACATAGTCTTTTGCCGTTTATGTCTCAGTAGCTCCTGTCGTGCATGTTCCAGTATTAAAGTGTCGGAAGCATGGAAGGCTACCATAAGGAAACATTGATGTTTTTATTTTTCTGTTGTCTTCTGCTTTTTACCTCCACCTAATTTCCCATGGAGAAACGTTACATCTAGCACACATCATTTCAGAGTTGAGGGGTTTGGTGTTCTGCTGCCTCATTCTGCCCGCCCATGTCTTTATCCCCGTCCGAATGCAGGCCGACCCAGTTGGGAGGGGCATGCAAAAAGGTGACACCACCTTGAACTCCTGCCATTACATCACCAGGACTCCAAAGAGATGATTCCCATGAACCCTGCTCTTCTTTGATTCGCCAGAATTCCCTCCCTTTGCGTAGCTTCGTCCCACATGTTGTGTGTGCAATGCGGAGGATTTGGCTGAGAGGTCCCTCCCACAGTTTGATCTCCACCCAGGCCTGGGGTGGGTGGTGTCACAGTGGTAGGCCCCAAAACTTCACAGTATGTACGTTAAACCTGCTTTTTATTGTCAAAGGTTGTTTTGATGTTTTGGTTGGGGAAATGTGAACAGAAGTGGCAAGCACTGCCCTGAGAAAAGGCTAGTAACAGGTTTTTATCGATCTGTATCTTAAATCATAATTAAAGATCATGGGAGTTATTTGGTATTTGTATGGATGTTACCTGGTTTCCCAATTTAACATGATTATCATATATGAATATTTCTTGCCATGAAAAGAATTACATCTGCATATAAAAAGAATAAATCTTTTGTTTGGGCTCAGTGAAGAGCTTGGTCTTTTGTTTTCTGACTTGAATTAATTGTCAGTGCTTTGGGGGGTATGATCCTTTTTTTTTTTGTTCTCTCCCCCACCTTCCCAGAATGCAAAGCATCACAATTAATGGGAATCCAGATTTCATCTGGAACAATAGATTGGTGGAGCTGGTGGTTGCCTTTGTCTCTGTAGATCCTTTCCAGGGCACACTCATGATTACAGCATGCAAAAGATGGCCTGCCACTGAAATGATTGCAGACTTAGTCTTCCTGCATCAGTCAGCATGACAAGTCTGGTGTCCAGTCCTAAAACTGTAATTAAAATTGTGAGCACACTGAAGGTTGTGAGTCAGGAGTTATATCTAGAGTGATGTGCTGCTATTGCCTAGGGTAATCTAGCATATCATGTTATTTACTTGACGGAAAATCAATTGGGAACCTTAGTCTTGCTGATCATTTAAAGCATCAAACTAGTCGATGCACTGGACATGACGAGGCTAGAAGTAGACTTGGTGGGTAGATCTGCCATTTCTAAATGAAAATGAATTAGCTGGCATAAATAGTATTAGTAATATGGACGCGTGGCCTTTGCAGTCAGCGTTTCTTGCTTTTAATGTAGATTTTGCCCGGAGCCCTTGAGATTCCATACTGTGCTTCTCTGAGATGTCCTCCCTGACCTCTGTTGCCTCTTTGTTTATTTAGTGTCTTGCGCGAAGCTCTCCATCCGCTTCTGGCACAGTTCCCAACCTCTCAAGAGGATTGGGGGATGGGAGCAGTGGGACTTGTGACCATCAATCACCTTTTAGCTAATGGGCGAATCTGATACAGGGACCCCATTCAGGCCCTTTCATTCACTCACTCGCAGATGGGGAAATCGGCTCCATGCACGCCGTACAGCTTCGCACAGTTCCGTCGGTCTCTTTCCTTCTTTTGACAGTTTGCCTGTGACGGTCTTTTGTACCTTAGTGATTGACACATGTCTGTCTTCTGGAGAATGGTGGGAGGGATGGTCTGGACACTTTTTTGGCATTTAGATTGGAATATAAAATAGCTGCCAGTGCTTTTATTGCAGGTGAGAGACCTACCACTGATAATAATGTTCTCCTGGACGCCTCATAAATGCCCTTCCTCCGGAATAACCTCTTTATTTTTGATGAGTGATGTGTACTCCCTTTGAAAGGCCACATTCAGAAAAGACTGACTCCCTGTTAATGCCACAGGGGACCCAGCAGAGGTAGAGCAAATATTTAATCAGGGTTTGTAATGCCTAGCATTTCTTTATGGAAGCATATCTAGATGTCAGTTTGCATTTGCCAGCTTGTTTTTCTGGGAGAGCAATCACTGTTTAACTTGCCATAGAGCGTCACCTGTCCATCATCACAAGCAACGTCACTGAAGTTGTCATCAGCATCATAAAAAAAACATTTAACGTGGTCAGTTTTGTCAGGAGCTCTTATCGGTATGTCTAGGTGGCCTCACTGAAACAGCAGTGCTATCTGGAATGTTGATATTGTTAGGTCGATTGCGGTCTTGTCCACACAGTCAGGAATGTTGTAACTCGTTAGGAACATTGTCGCGATTGCCGTCGGCGTTGTTACCGAAGTGTTCAGAGAGGCCGGCCAGAGCTTTGTCAGGAGCACTGTTGGCATTTTCAGGAATGTGCACTGCCATCACCATTAGGAAAGCTGTTCTCAATCAGAAATTTGTGGGAAATCTGTAGGAATGAGCTCTGTCCTGTGCATGAAAAATAAAGCAGCTGTTTTTCAAGCAAATCCGATCTCTTCACCCAAAAAACAGAAAACCTGAAGATCGTTGTGCTTTGTGCCGTACACACTGTCTGTGGGAAGTTGAGGAGAACCCCTAGTGGTCAATTTCAGGAATAACAGGATATGTTTTTTGTGACGTTATTGCCTGTAACAATAGCACTGTAGAGAGTATTTGCAATACCTTCTGTGCTTACTGCAAAGGCATGTCCCGAGTGAGAGGTATGGATAGCATTTAATTGTTGCGTGTGTGTCTGTGTGTGTGTGTGTGTGTCTGTGTCTGTGTGTGTGTGTTTTTTTGTAAAATATTTCTCTTATTGGTCTCTTCCATTTCATCAAGGTTCAGATGTATTTTTTGTACATCTCACAGGGAATGGTGAGTTCACAACTAAGGAGAGCAGACTCTGCATAATGACGTTATGCTGTGTACCTCTTTATTTCATTTAAGGGCATGACCCAGCTGCTCTCTGATATCTTTAGTTAAACAGAGGAAGATCTTTCATTGAAAATACGCAAGCAAGACAGGCCAGTAATTTTCAGTTTCTCTCTCTTTAGCCTGTACAAATGTGTTCATTTTAAAATGAGCAGCTTCAATGTCACACCACTGAACTGGTAATAGAAAGGTTTCGTCCCCGCACTGCTCTGAATGAAACTGGTGAGGCTCTCAAAAGGGTTTCAGCTGGAAGTTCACAGTGTCATGGTTTCGTAGACCACATACTTCTCAACCCCCCCCTCCCCCCACTCTGCCTCCTCAGCGTTTTCTCACTGTGCTGTTTCCTGTCAGATACTCTGTACGTTCACCCAAGTTGAGTGCCGTGTGCTGCTGCTGGCCTCACCTTTCCTGGCCACAGCTTATCAGATCAGTCCCTGTCATTCATCATAGTCCCCCCCTATTGGGCGTCATTCATAAAGTTACTATAATGAGTTTCTGCACTACAAGGAAGCCTCTCGGGGTTAATCATCTCCAACAGTGTCACTTCCCCCACCTGTGTTACATTCTGTCTTGTCCCATGCATACATTTGACAGACATTTGTTCGTCCCACTGACAGTTCTCTCTCTGTGGGACAGAATGGTCCCTGTCAGTCTTTTACACACAAGCATAATGAGGAGTAAGATTTTTCCAGTGAGCAGTTGTAACTTTCGTTTTTCCTCTCTTTCACAGTGCAGTTTGAGGGCCTGGAGAAATCGCGAATGTCACCCACCAAGGAAGGCAAGGTGCGCCCTCCCCAGCGCCACTCCAGTGGTTGCCTGGTCAACACCAAACTGGGCTCATTGGACCACTGCAGCCCTCCCTTGGGCGAGCGTATCGATCCCTCCATGCCCCTTGAGAGCCAGTTGTGAGTGAAGCATTTTCTGAACCAATCTGTCTCCTTGTGTAGGATGACTGGTCTCAGATCATTTAGCTCCCAAGCAGAAACAGGAAATTTGACGTAACGTTTTGCTGAGATTGCCATTCACTGTACCATGAACACACTCCAATGCTACACGTGGAGACCCAAGGATTTATTGCAGGAAGCAACTATTTTTTCTTTTCCTTCACATTTTTTTGTCCCAGTGTAATCAGCTATTGAGTAACTATTGATTATACTTCATTCAAACTATCTTTATGCTGTGAATAGTGATACGTTCACATCCCTGATAAGCTCTTCTATCACTCAATAGCCTATTGTGTAGCTGATTCTGCACAAGAGAGGTAACTCATTGGGGAGTGAATACATCTTTCAGTGTGAGCATTGAGTAACATCCTAAGAGGTGTTTACATTACAGTATCTTAAGAAAAAAAAGCCTGACTGACAAATGTATGACTGAGCCAAGCCTTTCATAGGCAGTGCCAGTTATGTCATTGCTGTAGAACAGGGGTGTCAAACTCCATTCCTGGGGTGCCGGAGCCCTGTGTAGCTTAGCTCTTTCCCTGTTCCACCACAAATGTTTCAGCTTAAGAGCTGTGTGATAATTAGCACAATGAGTTGAATCAGGCGTGTTAAATGAGGGGAAACCCAAAAATGTGCGGGGCTCCAGCCCTCCAGGACTGGAGTCTGACACCCCTGCTGTAGAACAACACTTACAGTCAATGCGTGACACAGCCTAGCTGACAAACTAACACTGCCTTCTGCACTGTATAGCTGAGTCTGCGCTCAGAATGAATGTCGCACTATCCAGATGCCTTTAACATTTCTGGCATCTCCTTCTTATCACCTTTAAATTATGTATCTGTCACTGATTTTCTCCATTTTCCTTTTCCCATAACCTGCTCCTTCTGCTTCTCTTCCTTCCACCCCTCTGGGCTGCGTGTCTCCACATCTCAGCTGGTACCATGGAGCCATCAGTCGAATAGATGCCGAGTCACTGCTGCGACTGTGCAAGGAGGCCAGCTACCTGGTCAGGAACAGTGAGACCAGCAAGAATGACTTCTCCCTCTCCCTCAAGTAAGGCTGTCACAGATTTTTCGTAATGTCGTCCGTGACTCACCATCACCTCTTACAATAGAAATTACATTTTGCCCATAACAGATCTCAAAGTACGTCCAGATCTCGCCTAAAAAAAAAAACTTGTATTATTGACTACATACAGAGTCAAATAATGAACAGGATAAAGTCCCTCTGAGGTCCCATTTCAAATATGAAAACAGCTATGACAGCCTAAACAAATTGTTTCAGTTCAGGTGTATACTGAAGCTTTTTATCAACCAATGAGATAACTTCAATGGTATGAAGTTTGTTTTTGTTATGGAAACAAGTGTCATTTGGAATTTTTATTGTGTACCATCCGTTACAGTGTTTATATAGCTTGCATTGGTTTGTTGGATGAAATTCCCAACATATATTTTTCTGTGGTATCTGTAAGATACATTGTAGGAATCACGGGAAAATGTGAGAAGGTTTTTGTCATCAGAAATATTCTTACTAAGTAAAATCGCTGCTTCAGAGAGGAGCTACTCGTGGGTACAGAGACATCGTTTTCATTGCCCGTTTGCATTGCTGTTTACTGGCTAGAGGGTGTGGCGCTGACTACATCCACTCCTCCTCTCTCTTCGCTGGACTGTCCCTTAACGTGTCAGAGGTATATTCAAGGTTGATTTAGATTAACAGACAATTCACTTATGGTTGGCTTCTTAAGGGAGTCACTTGATAGCAGAAGCCATTGAGCTAAGCAGGGAGGCAGCACACCTTGTCCTCACTCCTGTAAGCACGGTGGTTCCTCCCACTGAACAAGCCGAGTCATCTACAAACTGACCTACAGTGTCCATACAGTGAGCTACATAAAACTCCTCCTCTGACATCCATGCCGCTAATATCATATGAATTTTAAATGTTTTTCAAAATTAAAATTAGAATTGCAATAATGCAGACAATAAGTATTACGTTAGCTTTAAAAAAAACTACATTACCTTATGGGAGATGATTTTATGACTTTGTTTCTACTTTTCTCTCCCCTTGGCTAAGAATCCCATCTGAGCTTTGGAGACCAACCTTCATTTTCTCCCATTATTCCCTTTGTTTACTTAAACGTCCAAAGGGACTGAACTGTAACACGTTTGCAACAGTTTCTTCATTATCTCTTTAAATGAATGCACACATGCTTTGCTTTCCAAATGTGGCATATTGGATCAGGCAGTGTAATGCATTAAGTTAGCTGGCCTTCATAGCATCATCTTCCTCAATGTCCTGCATGCCGCTGAGACAAGCACAAAAACAAGTAATAAGCAAAATGGGCAGCTTACTTCTAAGAACATTCTTCGAGCACTGCATCTGTATACTGCCTGCCAATAAGCCTCAACTGCTTAGCTTGACAAAAGATTGAAGGTCTTGTATACAGCACATCTGTCTGGCTCTTCACATGTTCAACATGCTTAGCTTATTTTTTTTTTTGGAAACCTTCATTCCAGAGGCCCATCATGAAGATCTGCCTGGAATGCTAAAGCACTAATGGTGTCTTTAAATCACATTTGTGCTCTGCATGCAAAATAAGCCTGCCAGTCGGCTCAGACTTTCAGCCCTGCTCTCCTCATGGGGAGAGATCTTTTATGTCCCACAGATAAACACCCTTTCTGGTCTTTAAACCTGTTTTAGCCTTTCATGAGCCTTTTTAAACCACCGCTGCTTCGGGGAGGGGCTTTCTCAGAGCTACGTGACTGAGGTGGAAAAGTATACGTTTGATGGAAGAACTGATTTACGTTAAAATTTAGGCAACAAAAGCTCATTGAGATGGAGCTGTGGAAATAGACTAGTGAATAGACTTTCTACATACGGGGAAGTAGACCAGTCTGAGTCCACATTAAGACAGTAGTTTAATTTTATTGTGCTTATGTGTGTTTATTGTGCACTGAGATGTGCAGATGTGTTGTAGTGCTGATAGGAAAGGACATATTTAATAGGTTTTCTGTCAGACCGTGCTGATAATATTTCTTCTTTTATTATTGGTGCCTGTGTAGTGCTGATGATTGTCAGAGCACCTGAAAGAATACAAAGGTGCACTCACCCACTCTTGCATTCTCATGCATACATAACTTCAGACAGATATACAGTGACTTCTCTCTCTGTACGATTATTAAAATTATTGGGTCATTATTTTTTATAAACGAATGAATAGTAGTAAAGCCTGTGCCTTTTAACGATCCATATGTTTATAGTAATAAACAAGGCAATTTGACGTACTCCATAAAGGCATAGAAAATATTTCTGGCAGAGTAGATTTAATTTTATTATCTATTATCAGAAAACCCTTTGCTTTGAACCATGATCAAATTGCAGATACTCAGTTTTAGTGGGTTTTGCAGCTGTTGTTCTGTTGGTGTCATTAAAACTGTGCTAGTATTATATAATTATATACAAAGATAACAAGTGTTCTACAAACCGTTATCTCCATTGCAAGTGTGTAGGAGCTCTGCCGTAGTCTGTCGGAGGATGGAGAAAAATAAGCAGTCTTTATTAAAAAATTGTGAATCAAATCAAGGAAATGCATTTAAATTTTTAATTGTAATCCATAAATCAAAGAGTGTGAATTGTAATCCATAAATCAAAGAGTGTGTTTTTTCTATCTCCTGTGCCAGGAAGACATCTTTAGGAAAAATGATCTGTTAGATACAGAACACATCAGTAAGCACGGATAGGGGTCGTGCCAGCTGTCCCCTCACCTGAATACTAATGAGCTATTGTGGTCTCTGATTGCATGCATCTATGCCATATTACACCATATTACAACTTAAGCCCTCTGCATGCTAGCCTTGTAGTGAAGTTGTGTCTCATTTTTGAGTTACAGTCTCAGTATGGCTGTTGACATTGGATTTCTCTGGTGTTTGACCTCTTGCTTTGCTTCTTTTTTGACTTCAGATTGTCCAGCATATTCTGTTTGTCCCTGATCTACTGCACCCAGTTTTCAACCCTGAAATCAGATAATGGCTTTTGGAATTAATCCCTGCACCTGGATCCTAACCTACATGTGTCTCTGTGACAGCAGAATTGGTTCTGGGACTGATGTTATTTGTAGTCAAGGGGCCGATTAAAAAGTCTGAGTGTACTTGCTGGAAACGGAAAGGTTGTTTCGTATTGTTTGACATTGTATTTTTCTATAAATACTTGAAAAAGAAAACTGTACAATATATGGTAACACTTTACTTCAGGGAGCACGAAAAACCTACTCAGTTACTACTCAAGAAGAAATTACGAACTTATGAAATATACTTGCATGAAATACATGAACCAGCATGATTGATTAATGATGAACGAACATGGGATCAGTACATAAACTAACACTTTGTTACTGGTTAATTAATGCATTAAGTAAGTGTATACTACTACATTATTTGTGCACCCTCTACTCAATATAGTAAACAAAGTGAAAGGTGTATCAAAGCAGTATTCAGGAAAAGTGAATGTTTCTGAATTTTGTATTGCTCAAAGTAGCCAAGGTTTGCCTTGATAACAACTGAAGAATCACAAGGCACTTGGATTAGAAGTTTCAGAAGGAAAGGATCCCAGCTCCTCTGAAGCAGCTCCCAGAGATGTGGGATACTTATTGGTGACTTTGCTTTAACTCCTCTGTCCAGTTTGTCCCATGCTATTTCTGTGGGACTCAATTCTATAGACTGGGTGGGTCGGGTAATTTATTACAGTTGTCCTTCACTTTCTTTCTTAGCCAGATAGTTCTTGCACAATTTAGGTGTGTTTTGGGGTGTTATTTGCTGAACAATGAAGCACTGCCCAATAACCCTTTATCCTGATGGAATGTCATCCCTTAAACATCATATGATAATGATTCAGAGACCCACTCACCAGCAGGGCAACCCCAGACCATGACGCTGCCTCATCAATGCAGTGTCAACCGCAGAATCCATGCTCTAACCATCTTCACATCTTCCGAAAATATGGCAGTTGGACCTAATTATCAAATTTTGACTCAATGATCTATAAGACAGACTTCCATAGATAATTGAATGTTCTCAAGCAAGTGTACTCAAACATCTCACTATTTCAATATATGCTTTATAGGTGCATTTTTCCACAGGTATTAGCAATAATCCAGTGTTTTAGTACTGTGCAGGGCAACCACTGTACCTGGAGTAAACCCCATGATGACACAGGGAAAGGAAAACATGCAAACTCCACACACATGGATCCATGGTGGAGACATGCTGCCCATTTTTTAAAAATAAATTATACAAACTACTGATTTATTTATCTTACATTAAACTGGGAAGTAGAATCCTTTCGGCAGTTTATGTTTTTTAGGACTAAAGTGCCGCTGACAATTATGGTTACTGTACTCTAGTATGGAAAGTCAGTTGGATGATGAACATATCAGTGTATTTTTAACCTTAAAAGGGAGGATGTTTTTGCAGCTGGTGGGGATCACATAGTTTATTCAGCCAAACTGTCAACTCAAGCCAGCTCTACTTCTTCAAAGAAAATTACAGATTTTGGACATTCATAGTTCGAAATAAGAAGGTGCTTCGTATGTCCTGTTTTGTTGTGAATTTTATTTAATTTAATTTGTGGAGTCCTAGATGTTATCAGAGATAATTTGGGTCTTAGAATCATTAGTTCCAGAAGAATTGACCAACTAAAATGACCTTGTTAGTGCAGTCGTTAGCATTGTTGCTTCACACCTCTGGCTCACACCAGGGTTTGATGTCTGTGGAGTTTGCATGTTCTCCCCATGTCTTCAGGGGCAGTCAGGTAGGTATTATGATTTCCCCCACAGTTCAAAAACTAAGATGAATTGGAGTTACCAAATTGCCTGTAAGTGTGTGTGTGTGTGTCCTATGATGGGTTGGCGGCCCATCCTGGGCTGTGCCTGTAGCCTCTGGGATGGGCTCTGGACTGAACGGGCAGTAACAGAAAATGGATGGATGGACCTAAGGAGAGACTTTATGGTGACTTCGATGTTCATCTTCATCATAAATGTTTTCACTTTTGACAGGACAAGAAGAGAACCATTTCGGCTAGATGGCCTTATGTTTCCCTTAATAACATAATGTTATGGGCTGGGATTCACGTTGAAACAGGGCACGCACTGAGAAGGGACGTTGGGAATGCTTATATGGATATTTGAGGTCTTTAATTGAAGGCTCAAGTGATGATAGTCTATTTGCTGGCAACATACTTAGACAAAGATCAGGTATCTTTCACTGATAATAGCAGAAGCAGTAACTAGCAACAACTGTTACCACTTTTCACAGCAACATAAAAAACTTGTATATTTTATTTAAGTTGACATTTTGTCAGGGGACCCAACATTTCTATCTATGCCTCTGCTACACTTGAATAAAAACAGATAAAGAGTTAACTTTTTAGGTAGGTATCTTACTGAATGTATTTAGACAGTAAACAGCATAAGAGTTTTCACAACCAGCTACACTTCACTTTGCATATTTTCATTTGATGTGCTCTATTGAAATTTCATGTGTGTGTAATACATGGTTGGGGCCATTCCGAAATGCATTCATCAATTCCAGTCCAATCAAAAAAACTATTAGAATTGAATTTGAATTTCAGGGAGATTTCAGGGGGAACTTCCATTACCTGATTTGGACTGGAATTGATGAATGCATTCCAGTCCCCAACCCTGGTAATATTACATGTGGCTAGTAAATTTCAGTGGCAAATTGTCAGCTCGTCCAGAGGACACAACTTTACATCTGTATTTAACCTTCCAAAAGAAAACAGTGCACTGCTCAGACATGAAGTCTTCTTTGCCAAGAACTCATTATCAGCGTTTCATTATCTTTGATACATCTAGGTTATGACTATGACCCTTGACATCTTTCACCAGTTCGTATGCTAATTTAGCATAGCTTCTCCCAGGATTCAGTATGTGTCAGGTATCTCCTGGCCTCATCTCTGCTATGGTCTTGGATCCAAACTCTCAGTCCTTTTTAAGGGTTGTCCATTGGTTATTCAACTAAGTCCTGATAGTAACGCAATGACTGAGGCTTAATGAAGAGTATCGCTATGCATGTTATACTCAGAGCACTGAGTACCTAGAGACTAGTCACACATTTTCTCATCAGCTTGCTAGTAGAGTACTATTTGTTGACTCCAGCATAACAGCTTGTGTTTTATGTGCAGATTAACTAGAATTTTGATGTTCTCCCGCACATGTAATTATCAGGTTGTCACACCATGTTTCAACAATTTCTTTGCAGCTCTTCCTGTGTGTACCCCATAGTACACATTAATTAGATAATCAACAGGCATATGAGTAATTTATAAAACTGATTAATTATACTGTCTAAAAATAGAATCTGTAATAAAAAGAACAGAACAACTTTTATACTCCAGGGATTTATAATTATTTATTTACCATACATTAGAATGTAATTCATTTTTTCACCTATGATCACATGTAAATGGTAAGATGACTGTTAGGCTTAATAACTCACATGCACTCACACATATGAAGTTACGGCTGTATTCAGACCGATAACCTTGGCGGTTTTAGATGACAGTGTAATACCATGATAGTTATAGAGCAGTGCAGTCATCCAGGGCTTCAGCAGATCTGTTCCAACTTAAACATGATCAAGCCTTCTGTGCACTTCATCAAATTATAAGGGACAATGTGGATTTGTTTCTTCATGAAGTACAAAGGAGAGCCACACTTCTCTATTTCATGATCATTAACTGAATTTCAAAGACTGTTTGCAGTTGATTGCCAACATCGCTGGACTCTGCAGAGTCCCAAGCCTTCATTACTGTCAAACCGCCGACGTCCTTCGACGGCCTTCCTTACCCTTTCCTTTCCGGGGATCTATCACTCAAAATTTCTGTTTCCCCGATTGCCCAATGTGGTTTTAGGGCGTAATTAAAAGATGAATAAAAACCACTGCATCTTATCACTGAAGATTTCCAGTTGCTAGTGGTGATGATTTGGAGATGACAGTGGGCACCGACATAAAAAATATTTGTTTTAGATATTTTGTGTTTCTGATGACTGGACAAGGTCACACAGCTTGACACTCAGCCTGAAAGGTACAGTCTCCAGCCATTTGTATAAATGCATCTGGCTCACTCCCCTGAGATCATTTTTCACTCACTATAAGATTGCCATCATCTTTTGTCTGACTGAAGACAGGTTTTAGTTCTTTGTTGACTTGTCTTGCTGGGTTTGTCTTGAGCCTTAAGTAATAAATGAAACTACTAAACTTTGAATCCTCCAACCAAAGACACACTGGCTATGTTAGGAGCTTGTAATTTTCTGTGCTAATGCAGCATATGATTTAGATCATGCCTAAAAATGCATTGTTAAATAGAGTTGCATTAGTCTTAAGTAGTATTCTGTTTAAATGATAGCTGTCTGTACTGCTTGGATATTTGAAGGACAGCTTCAGAGGATTCATTATAGTGATGCTGCAGGGGGACCTGTAATACGTTTGTCACCAGCAAGAAGATATTTGGTTCCTTCAGTGAAAAAATTGTATTGAAATATTAGTTTACCAATTGAATCACAATCCACTGAAAAATACTAAATTATTATCAAAGTGCGTTGCCTGTTGCTGTGAATCAATTCACTTGTCTCATGCGTCCTTTTTAATTTCATTCATCGCTCACTGTAATATTCTAATTCTGTTTCACCAGGAGCAGCCAGGGGTTCATGCACATGAAGCTGTCCCGAACCAAAGAGAACAAGTTCATCCTGGGCCAGAACAGCGGCCCCTTCGACAGTGTCCCTGAGATCATCCACTTCTACTCAAGCCGCAAGCTGCCCATCAAAGGGGCAGAGCACATGTCCCTGCTGTACCCTGTGGCCATCAGAACGCTATAGTGCAGGTCCAGTCTAGTGATCGACTGGGCCAGATGTCCCCAATATCATTCATATTCCCTTTGTTTCTTTTCCACGGCTGAACTACATCATCAGAAAATCAGGAAGGGGCCAGGGCAGAATTCAAGATGGTCTGATAATCACGTCATCAAATCAGGGCTCAAATCCAACTTCTATTTAGATCAACGTGGGACCACGAATCTCTGCTTTGACTCTTTCCACGATATGATGAACACAAAGGTCCCTTCTCTGACCTAAGCTGTGCCAACCATCTAAAGACTTTACTGACATGTTACATCACTGACCTTAGACCTGCACTGTTAAACCTAAAGGAGTGAGGTTAGATAAGTATCTGCTCTGAGAGCGCCATCTCCTGGACCTTCCCACTTTCTCTCATTCTGTCTTGCAAAGCAAAGAAATCCATAACCGAGAGAACAGAAGCAGTGAATCGTAAAGTCAATCTGACCGCCTGCATCTTAGGTATTCTGTTTTCTATGACTTACATGAATGTCAGTGATTGTGAAGAGCAGAGCAGCTTTAGATGGTGATCCTCCTCACGCTGCCTGTGTAGGCTCACATCACCTATTATGAATTTATTGCATTTGTTGTTCTAACAAATGTTTTATTTCCACTAATTGCCTTTTGTCACGTGCACACATAATGAAATATACATTTCATTTTTAAAAGAAAGGCATGAAATTGAAATAACTATTGTTCCCTTTGGTTAGCTAGCATTTGTGAGCCAGAAGAAGATCCCCAATGCAGTCATGTATTTTACCAGAGCATACACACGGTTCATTTTAGTTTACAGTTAATACCTTCAGCTAAAGATACTCCGCTGTACTGCAATAGGGTTTATGTACGGATTCAGCATCTGCCCAGCCAGCCTTGTAGTTTTCCTTTAGGGGTGTCTCCCCACCTCTCTGTCCTGTGCTTCCTTCTCAAGCTATGAAGCTCAGTCCCAGAGCTTCAACCAACAGCAGTACCATGGTGGCACCGATAGCAACCATTCCTGTCTATAATCAGTTTACTTTAAATATCCCCAAAATAGGTCAGTTTGAATTGCATTGTCTACCTCAAAAAAAATTTTATTTACCCCTTTATTGATCAACAGGTGTCACAAGGTTTCAAGAATTGACTTTCCGACCTTTTACAATTGCAAATTAATCGAATTATCTTTATGTACTGGCATTGCTCTATGTAGTCAGTCCTGAAAGCTGTACTATGCCAATAATAATAACTTTGCATGGTTAAAACGAGTATAATATATTCACAGATTTGAGTTTTCTGTGTGTGAGAACTTCTGGCTATTACATCGCAGGGGCCACCTCTGCCATCTCACTGTACTGTACTTTGCCATGATTTTTAGGAAGAGCTTGAAACCCGTACCCAGATCCATTTTACAGCCTTTCAATTTTTCCTCCTTCTTAGTGTCCTGTCTTTAATCCTCTCTGACTCTAGACATAACCTCCTGCTGACTGGATTATCTCAGAATCACACATGCACCACTTATCTCACTAAAACACTTGCTCTCTGACCTACATTTGAGCTCTTACCCGCTAACTCGTCCCTAGTGGATCTCTGATAGCTTTATTCACTTGACATCAACTATAACACCCTCTCACCTACACAGCAAACTTATTTTTTCTTTATTACTGCAAAATTACCCAATGTCAGTGACATGGCTCAATGCCAGTGGGCCTTTTCCTTGACAGTATAATTTATTTTGCCTTTTTTTGTCCCGAGCTGAGCTGATTTTTCTCTCTCTCTCTCTTCGGTATCTCAAAGCTAATCTATCGAACCTCAGCTACTAAAGATACAGAAGGGCCTCAGTGAACTTAAGATTTTCACATGATTAGATGATCACAAGCTCCAAAGTATTTTCAGGGAATGTATTTTGACTTGGCATACTGCATCTGTAGACAGCTACTGAGGGACTAGGCACTCATTTTCGGGGCATTCTGAGGTACTGAGCACCCTGTTTTTTCCAGATTTCAGAAAGATTTAGGACAGGATACTGAAATAGTGCTAAAGAGTGCTATCCTGACTGGTTCTGAACTGAAATTGTACTAACCTCAGATGTTTTTGTGCCTGTGAGTCCATTGCTCCATAATGTGTTTTAAAAATGCTGAATGTGGTATGTTGGGTGTGGACTGAAATGTACTTGTGAAGCGGGACACGCAGTGCCACTTCAGAAAGGGGACGACTGTCACTCAGAATCTGTCCTGTTCCTAGAAAACCATCCATGCGTTACGTGAAGTATTGTTGGTAGGGTACCCTCCTTGCTTCCAAACCATGTGCCCCTTACTGCTTGCTTGTTTGTGTGTATTGCCCTCCTACACATGTGCACTAATGTAACACATCCATGTGTCCCACCTCGCCAAATGTATATAACTGAATGTATTGTAATGGGTACATGGCAAGATGCAATGATTATGGAAAATAAAATATAGATTATGAATCAAAGATGAGTTCCTTCCTTTTTGCTGCAGTGGTGTTCAGGGACTTCCGTTTCCATAATTGTTTTGTCTGGGCCCTCTGATATTTGTCATGTGATGTTTGTATAATAATTCTGTGACTATTTATATATGAGCCTGACAATGAGTGCTTGTTTTGTTTTGTTTTTTTTGTGGCATCATATGTGGCATCATATTGAATAAAGTCATTATGTGACTTTTATAGTTCAAATACAAATTAAAAACTAGTAAAATTGTCAGTGCACAGTGCATGTGCTACATGAGTCATGCAAGGAAAAAGAGATGGAAAAGCCTAATAATAGCAGCTATCTTACAGTGTGCTTGCAGTGTCCATAAAAGACCACAACAAACATTCAGAGGAGTACTGGTTTCCATGGTGAATCTTTAGCTGACAGTAAGCACGAGGCACTGGGGAGAGTGTGAGAACTCGGGGACAGCCCTAGACACACGGATCATTTAAAAGAAAAAAATGCAGGTGTTCGGGGTTCAGTTCTCCGGAGGAATAGATTTCATCCCTCTGCAGAACAGAAGAAAGGGTATAGGACTGTCAGAAAAGGCGCTGAAATATTCCTCTGCAACGTGTACATCTAAAATCTGCACTGTATTTGTTTCCCTCTGCCTTCAATCATCAGTGGCACTTTCTGTCACCCTCCACTCCAAGCAATACAGATAAGGGCTGATGGTTACTTTTACCGTACGTTACATTCTTCATCGGAGATCACTGAGTTGACAGTACTGCTGCCTAAATGCTGTAAGGAGCTGACATCCTTCAATTGGCTTTTACAGAGCGCACAATTAAATCATTAGTGAAGAGAACAGAAAGATGGAAATGAGCACAATAGATTCTAACAGGTCGGGATGCTGTTGAGCTAAATTTCAATATTAGTTCAAATACTAGAACTCGTGGCCATAAGTGGAAATTAGTGGGAGAACATTTTAAAATGAACTTGAGGAAGCACTTCT
>JAODKC010000009.1:2961883-2974802 GCA_026777985.1 Mormyrops attenuatus
TAACAACTCTGAGCTATTAGTTAGGTTCTCCCCAAACGAGCTTGATGGGCCGAATGGCCTCCTCTTGTTTGTAAATTCTTATGTTCTTATGTATAGTTCTGCACATGTTTACATCTGTAGTAAACTCCAACACAGCAGTGCGGGTGCAGGTCAGCCTAATTATCAGCAGGCAAATGGAAGGTAGAGACGAAACCCTGAATGAAGATGTGGTACTTCCCTACTAGAATGCAAGCTGCTTGACTGCAGGTGTCTCCACCTCTTTCACCCTTACCCCCAACAGAGGACCGGTGACACCATGGCTGAGTCCGAGTTCAGGAGCTGCACCCTTCTAAGGGTGCATTCTAAGACCGAATGCGTCACAGCAGCATGACAAGGCCGTCCCATTTGGAAGGCTCCTTCAGATGTGGCCTAAACACGCGTCTGTCTTTTGCAGAGGCGCCCAACATATCCCAAGATTTATTGCGCGTTGGTAAAGTTGGCGTGTCCTGGCTAGTCGATAGGAGCGGCACTTTGTGACTCGACGGTGAGAATGGGGTCAGAATGACCAGACCATCCCATTTGACGACGCTTTCCGCTTGACCTTCGAAGAAATCAGCCTACAAAGGCCGTGACTTCTTAGTCAGCGTCCTTCGAATGATGCAGCCCCTGAATTCGATCACAGCTCATGATAAGCAGATTTCTCTGATATGATTTCCTAGCTTTGAATGCCAAGCAATGATACACCATTTTTAATGTCATAACCACTTCTATAATGGGTGCAGGCTTTTCACATCAGTACCCCCTTTGATTTCAAAGGATTCCATATACATTAATAAATCAAACCTACCTATATTGGGAAAGGTTATGCCTTTGGTAGGTATGAAATGATACTAAATGGGAGCAATGGTATGACAAAAGTAATGAAGCAAGTATGGAACATTGCAGTTAAATAGAAATATATTTCATTAAAAAGTTGACAGAAGCATTCAAACTTGACTGACAATCAAATAAAGTATACCCAGAACTGTCTGCCACAATGGTGGCAAAGGGACACAGATATGACATAAGAGAGTATAGCAGATGTTGGCATGAAGCCAGACATCAACTTCAACAGCCTGCTTCCCACGAGGAGGATGCATTTGGCAGATATTCTGTAGGGAGGATAGATCAAATGAGCTTCTTTTTTCCAAAAAAGGAAAAACAACTTTAGGAATTGGTGTGGAAACCCTGGTGAGGCCTCCAGAGGTGAGAAGATCTGAGGAGAGAGTGGGATTTAGCAGAGACTCTGGTGGATTAGTGTCCTGCGAGCAGACGGTGACTTTTAATGGATAGAGGATAAGCATGTGCTGCAGTTCAGTGGCAAAAAGTATGTGAATTCTTTGGAATTACCTGGTTTTCTGCATTAATTTGTCGTAAAATATATGATCTTCATCTAAGTCACAAGTACAGACAAACACAATGCACTTAAGCTAATAACACCAACAATTATAATCTTTCATGTCTTTATTAATTACAACCGCTAAACATTTAAAGTGCTGTGGAGAATAGTAAGTGAGCCCATGGATTTCATAAGTGGTTGAACCTCATTTTACCGCAATAACTTCAACCAACCACTTCCAGTAGCTGTGACTCTGAAATGCACATTGTTCAGGAGTTTTGGACCGTTTTCCTTACAGCACCGCTTCAGCTCAGCCATATTTTTAGGATGTTTGCTGTGCAGCTCTCTCTTGGGTTAAGGTCCGGGGTCTCATTGGGCCAACTCCAAAAGGCAGATTTTCTTTTTTTTAAGCCATTGTGTAGTACAGAGGTTCCCAAATTGGGGGTGCATCTGCTAGGGGGCACATGAATTTACTTGGCGGGGGGGAGGGTTGTCCTGATCCTGATGGCTGGACCAGTGTTAATTTTGGTGACAAAACTTTGACGAATTTTATTTGGCAACAAAGACTTGCCATTGATGGAGGTGAGGTGATACTAAAATACAAATTAATATACGATGCCAAAGAACTATGAAGAAATCTACTTACACTTTCAGAAACTATGCAGTTTTGTCTGTTAAATCTGTCTGTAAACTATTTTGCCACTGTTTGCTTTGGACAAGGAAAAACGTACAAACATATGAAGTTTCACCTTTGATGTGTAACAAAACAAGCCTCAATACAAACCATGTGGGGATATGTTTCCCAAAACCTCCCGTTAGCAAATTCGGTTGTAAGGTTGCAGCTATGCTTTTGGGAAACGTACCCTGGAGTGGGAGTAAGAGGTAGAAACACCACAAACAGCAAAGTACTTCTTTGAAATGAACTGAAACACATACTTGCTTTTTCCTTTAATGTGAAAAGTTTCCTATTGAAATTCACTGCCACGGACTGAACTAAATGTAGAAATAAGCACAACGCAGTTGGTTTTCACTAGTCTGTTACGTGAGAAAACACTTTTCTTTCTTTTTTCAACTCTTTTCTTTATTCAAGTTCTATGCCCTGGCGTTTTTTCGTTTACAGTTTTTCTCAGTTGCTTTGGTACATTTTTCAGATCAGAAATGAAATTCTCATAACTACTTGTCCAACCTCCACATCATTGAATGCAAAGTTTCATTCATTGGGTCAGATTGCAAATGCTTTGGCACAGTTAAGCAAATGACTATGTACAGTCAAATGCTGATTCCTACATTTTCACTTGTTTATGACATGTGGGTCAAAATGTATTATACTGGTGAATAGTCTTATCCCTCAAAACATCTAGGCATTATGACTCCATTCAACTTCATTGTATAACATGCAAAATGGTTGAACCAGTTTTCATAATCACTATCACACTCCCCAATATCACCAATAGAGGCGAATGTTTAAAGTGTTAGATCATCCAGTGATGAACCAGTTCTCTAAAACAGCCCCGAAGGGCATCTCATGAACCCTCAGTTGGCAAACATATATTGACAGAACCCAACACAATGTTACAATTTGGCAATGGAGGAACAACAAGGAAATAATCAGCCGGAAAGAACAAGAGGAGTAAGGCTGCATGGTCGAAGGGCAGGGAGGCAAAACATGTTCTTATTTAAAAACATGTAACAAAAAAACGCTGTGTTTTTTGGGGGTCTGGAACTGATTAATGGTATTTCAATTCATTTCAATGGGGAAAATTAATTTAATTAATGTAATTTGAGTTACAAGCTCCGTCACGGAACGAATTAAACTCGTAAGTCAAGGTACCACTGTAATATATACTGATCGTGAGACACCTGAATGCGGATGTAGTAGGACATTAGCGAATGTATATTTTAGTCTAGCAGGTGTAGGAGAATGGACAGCGCTGCCAATTGTATATGACCCACTGTCTAAATATAACTTGTAATACAGTATGCATACAGTAATGTTTATGTGTTGGACCACTACAATAAGCAGATGCAATACAGATGCAGTACCTGCACCATTTCATTACATAAACTCACTGTAGTGTACAATAAAATATTTTTCCACAGGTTCAGTTGCCATCTTCTTTCTCAGCTCCTACTGTCCACTACAGTGCACATCTTTTGATTTTCTAGTGCAATTTGTGCTTTCTTTGTGAAATTTAAGCGCAATCTCTTTTTATCACAAGGCATTGTGATACGTTATCATTTGGTATAGAATACTGTATGTATATTACAGTGCTATACTTGATGTCTTCTCTCCCCTGTGTCTGGTGGTGCCAGTGCCAAATGCGAAGGATACCTGTATTCAGTATGCACAAAAGCAATCCTATCATTTGTGTGGTTGGTTTTGTTTATTATTGTACCTTAGATGAAGATCAGACCGTATTTTAATAGAAATTTATAAATACATAAATGCATTTAATTCAAAGGGTTCACATACTTTTTCTGACCACTGTCCTTTAAATCAGAGAACCTTCCCAATAAAACAGAGGGATTTCAACATCAGCTGGTAACTGTACTACTGGGAATTAATGGAAACACAAAAGATTAAACTAAATGTATTGGAGTGATCAGCCTAGTAGGACAATGGAGACAAAAACTTTTTTAAATCATATTTTACACACTGATGTATCTTGCTTCCATGCAATCGTTTTATGGATTTGGCCCAAACAGTATGAAGCAAATTTGGAATGCATAACTGTGGCTCTTAACGTATGTGGACGTATGTGCAGCTTTTCAAGTATGTCCTCACTGCTGACATCAGTCCTCAAAGGACCGCCTTCTCTAAAAGGGATTATATAAGCTGGGTTAAAAAACCGCTGAGTGAAATGGGTAAAGGTATTCTGCCCCAACAATGGAGGGGAGACGGATCGGAAGAGAGCAGCAGCAACAAAAAATGGCACGAGTTAGGACCAGCTAATGCATCCCATTGGAGGGATGGAGGGTAGTAATCAGGCCCATTCGCGGCTCACATTCCTCTTATAGCTTGCTGCTGTCGCTATAGGCGAATTCTGTAGCGAGTCGTGATGAACACCATGAAAAGCCATGGCCTTCAGCTGTGTCCAGTGAAGAAAAAGCTGCGAGAAAGAGCTGCAGTCACAGCTAATCTTTTTCTTAGCACCCAATAAAGGGCTACGGTTGAACTAAAACCTGTTATTAGCCCCTTGATTGGGAATGATTTAAGATTTAAGGATTAAGGGCCATCCTAAACACTGAGAAGGAGTAGAGATAAGAGTCAGGCTGCTAGCTCTGTTGGGGATTAATTCTGCCAGTGTTGTAATATAAATGCCGCGGGAGTTTGTAATTGGAGCGACCATTGTGCGATTACTATGTGGCGAATGACCGAAATGCTACATCATTTACGACTTATTTATTTCCTTCTTCCTTTCCTACTACCAGGGCCAGCCAATGTTGAAGTGCTCATCTATGCTGCTCCGTTTTTACAGCCTGAAGTCATGTTACAGTTAATATCATTCATTGTTGTTTTCATCATCTTCCCGTCTCATATTCTTCTCATCTATGATGTTTCTATTGTGCTCATACTCCTCTCCTGTCTGGTCTTAGGCTCTTCGTAGCCCTCCCCGCACAAGGAGTCATCTCACATCACAGTCCTGGGCCTTGGCCGCATTTTGACAGGCAATTTCAAATGAAACCAAAAGTGAGACAGGATTGCCAAAATCCATCAACACTTATCAGGCAGAAAGATATGTTTCTAACAGTTGCATTTATTTTGTGAAGCATGGTGAATGAAGCCAAACTCTTCCTTTGATTTTAGCGTAAGAAACAAAACAAGATTCATACATTGCAATATTTATGCATATAAGCATGGCTAGATATTACCTGTGTATTCTTTGACAAATACAAATATTTTGAAAATCTTGTTGTATACACCAGAAAATGTGTCACCATAGCAACTTTTTGTTAAGGTAGTTGTGATAAATTCCATTGAAGCTCCTTGTAAGAATAGGAATGTATAATATTTGGAACAACCCAGGGTCCCCAGATGAATAGGAGGATCATGATAACGATGACTAGGGTCCCTATTATGGTAACAATCAAATTATCAGATACTGACAATCAGATATAGAACGTGCCCCAGCCTTGTGCCCTAGGCACTTAGAAAAGGCACCAGCACCACCCCCATAACCTGGATGGATGGATGAATGGATGATGCAAGGTAAGTTAATGTGCTAAGTTTAAGATGAAACACTGCAAATAATTCCAACATTATTCTTTTAAGTGCACCATGTAACAGGATTGCAGAGCATCTGGACTGAAAACTGTATATAATCACCCAAAATAGTGTTGTATGTTAAAGCTTTTGATAGGTATGTCCATGAACCACCAGCTCCACTAAGAACAGAGGAGGCTGAGGACCAGTATAGCAGGGGGGCGGGGGGCAGCAATCACAAGGCAGACCCCATTGGGGTAAGGAGGCATCACTCCACTGCCAAAGCCTGATCTGGAAAACCCATCAATGAGACTTAATAAGATACTTTAGCCACAATATGATGGAAGAGACAACTTCAGTGCCAGGAAAACACCTATAGATGGCAAGAAAGAGCATGGACTGGGAACTACAACCTGTAGATCCAGATTGGTAGTGATTCTGGAGGGAAACTTCAGCCATCCAGCAGTGATTCTGGGCCAACACAACACTAGAGCAGTTTTGTCATTTGAGATCAACAACAAAGAACAAAATCCATGGAAGACTTCAATCAAGCATCTACAGAAGATGTTCCAAAAAGCAAAGGAGGGAAAGAAACCTACCCTCAGGAAAGACACGCCTCACATCCTGTAATTGAATCAAGAGGACTTTGACATGACAACAGACAAGATACAACGAACACAGCCATCAGAATGCTGTACCACTGGATACAGCCTTTAAACTAAAAGTTCCCACAAGCCCAAGCAACTAACAACTCTAACAATTCTACCCCACAGAGTACCAAATTATTTGACAAAGGCTTAACATTCATACCCACAACTGGAATAACAAAACAGTAAAAAGAGCAGGTGAGAGGGGAATTGCAGGTCTACCACTAAAGGCTAAAGCTAGCAGCCTTCTTTGAAAGAGAGGAATAATGCACAGAAACTCCAATCATGCTCAAATCACCCTAGGAACTGCAAGACAACCAGATCCCCAGGGAGGTGATGGACCTGATTAAAGAGGACAGAAGACTCATAAACCCAAGCTCACAAATACACAGAGACACAAACAATGTCACAGCAGGGTAAAATACTGCTCTAAATAACTGGCAAAAAACAAACACACAGTCATCAAAACAGCAGATAAACACAGTGCGATAGTCATAATGGACCGCAACCAATACACTTTAGAGGCCGAAAGGATTAAATAACCCAGAACACTACAAAAAAATAAATAATAATAATAAATCCAATTTATTTACACTCAGCAAAAGAAATTCACAAAATCATAAAATCTCTACTGGAACAAAAGATAATCTCAAAAAGTAGAACTTCTACCTGAAAGGAACAGACACCCCCAGGAGGAGAATCTATTTATTACTAAAAATACAGAAACACCCCCACACATGGACCATTCAATATGAGGTTACAGCGGGGAGACCCTTAGTATCGTACTGCAATAGTCAATTTGTAGTCCTACAAATCATTGGAATATATTGATCATTTCCTAAACCCCCTCTCCACTAAACACAAAAGCTACATCAAAGACATATATGACTTTGTGGGCAAAATCAGGCATACCATAGTTGAAAAATCAGCATTCTTCTTCACAATTGACATCGATAGCCTTTACACAAACATAGATAGCCCAGCAGGATGAAAGGCAATAAAAATGGATGGAAAATACCCAGACAATAGGAGGCCAGGCAAGGATCTGCTCCAGTTCTTTGAAAATAGCTTCACAAAAAATGACTTCGACGGATAGACACACCGGCAAATTAACAGCAGAGCAATGGATGGAAAAAATTGCACCTTGTTATGCAAATATTTACATGGTGGATTGGGGAGGAATCTGCCTTTCAGAAGTGTGAAAAACTACCATTGCACTATTTCAGATACCTGGATGACATTTGGGGCACCTGGACACGTGGCTTAGAGGAGTCTTAAAAATCAATACACATCACAAATCTGTCACAGTTACATATAACATCTGCAACACACACATAGGCTTCCTAGATATGATGACCTACAAGGGAGCCACCTTTAACCTTACAAAGAAATTAAACACAAAAGGATACTCCGAGGACACAGGCACACACTCATTACTCCACAAGAAGAGTCTTCATCCAAGGCACACATTCAGAGCTCTAATAAAATCTCATCTCCTTTGATTCCACAGAATCTGTACAGAGAAAGATTCTGAGGAGGCAACAAGCACACTGTGTCAGGCATGGAGCAGGTACCATCCACCAGGGGACACTCGGGATCCTTACTCAGAAATGCAAGGAAAACTTTCCTGAATCAAAATGAAATGAGTAAGAGGCAAATAATCCTTATAATAACAAGCTACTCAGAACTAGGTCAGACTGAATTCAGAAATGAATGACAAATTCAGTGGAAAACTGCAGGAAAGACATATTTTAAACTACTGGGTCATCATAACAATGACCTGAACTTAAAAAAAACGCACTAAAAAACAAAAATACTAAATTAACAGGCATAATCACACACAAACTAACATAAAACACAACCGATGGCATATATGCGATACAATGTGAAAAATATGAGGTCACATGCATTGGAAAAACATGGAAGAAAATAAGAACCAGATTTTCACAACTCCAACAACATTAGAAAACAAAGACACAAGTGCTGAGCTGGTGGGACACATAGACTGGACCTTCTTCAGATCACAGGAGGGGAATCCAAACAAAACTGAATGGAAGAACAAAGTAGAAAAGAAAAATAACGGATTAAAAAAGTAGAATACATTTTCTAAACGGCCTTCGCTAAAAGCTTTGAAAATACTGATAACCCTAAATGCACCCCCTGACCCTAACCCTAACCCCCTAACACTAGCTCTACTCCTTAAGGCAATCCTAACTCTCAGTCTAAGCCTTAAAAGATCCCTTTGCTAGCTCTAAGCCTTAAGGCAACCCTAACTCTAAGGATGAAAACATAAAAAGCAGTTGTGCATTTATTAAAAAATATATATATATATATATATTCAGAATGATACTGTGGGTTTACGTCGAAGTTCAAATTGTGGCTCCACATTGCCATCTAGTGGATACATACAAACTCCCAGTATTGAATGCCTTGGATTTCAAATCTTAACATGCTTTGCTTTGAAAGAAAAAACTTGGAACAACACATCATGCGGAGCCCTAAAGGGACATGGGTGATTTATATTTTTTTTACCGTATCTGGTGCTCACCAGATACTAACTGGTGCCAATATGGAGTTGGTCCCTCCTTTGCAGCTATAACAGCTGCCACTCTTCTGGGAAGGCTTTCCCCAAGACTTTGGAGTGTGTTTGTAGAAATATTTGCCCATTCATCCAGAAGAGCATTTCTGAGGTCAGGCGTTCTCGCTGGATGTGAGGCCCTGGTTCTCAGTCTCGATTTAAGTTCATCCCAAAGGTGTTTGATGGGGTCAGGGCTCTGGGCAGGCCAGTCAAGTTCTTCCACACCAGACTCACCCAGCCATGTCTTTTTGGACCTTGCTTTGTGCACAGTCATACTGGAACAGAAAAAGGCCTTCCCCGAAATGTTCCAACAAAGTTGGAAGCATAAAATTGTCCAAAATGTCTTGGTATGCTTCACTGGAACTTAGGGGCCTAGACCAGCCCCTGAAAAACAACCCCATACCATTATCCCTCCTCCACCAAACTTTACAGTTGGCACAATGCAGTCAGGCAGGTAACATTCTCCTGGCATCTGCCAAGCCCAGACTAGTCCATCAGACCGCCAGACAAAGAAGCGTGATTCGTCACACCAGAGAATACATTTCCACTGCTCCAGAGTCCAGTGGCAGCATGCTTTACACAAGTTCATTCGGCGCTGGGCATTGAGCTTGGTGATGTGAGGCTTGCATGGCTGCTCGGCCATGGAAGCCCATTCCATGAAGCTCCAGGCACACAGTTTTTGTGCTAGGGTTAATGCCAGATGAAGTTTGAAACTCTGAAGTTATAGAGTCAACAGAGCATTGGCGACTTTTACGCACTATGTGCCTCAGCACTCAGTGACCCCACTCTGTTACTTTATGTGGTCTGCCACTCTGTGGCTGAGTTTCTGTTCTTTGCAATAATACCACTTACAGTTTCCTGCGAAATATCTAGCAAGGAATAAATTTCACAGACTTTCTTACTGCAAAGGTGGCATTCTGTGACAGTACCACACTTGAATTCACTGAGCTCTTCAGAATGACCTATTCTTTCACAAATGTTTGTAAACCTGACTGTATGGCTAGGTGCTTCATTTTATACACCAGTGGCAATGGGTCTGAATATCTGAATTCAGTGATTAAGAGATGTGTCCCGATACTCTTGTTCTTATAGCGTATATTGCAACATCACAATTGGCAAACATGCAATAGTCACATCGTGAAATAATGCGATGTGCGAGAGATTTTAAATAATTAAGATCTCATCATTTAAAATAAAACTAACACTGTTTACGGTGCAGTTTCACGGGGGGGGTAGGGTATCTGCTGACATTGGGCGGGGACCCGTCCCCCCTGTCCCCACTATTTCCGACACCCCTAGTCACACTTACTGTATGCCTAGAGGCAGGTCTTTACCTCCAGCTTGTTAGCAGCGTGGGCAACGGCTGGAAGTGGGATATTTTGCTGAGTATAATAAATTGGAACTGATTCAGGAGCCAGAGAACCTCACCTCACCTCACCTCCATTTGCAGACACTAGGCTGCAACATCAAGATTCCCCAAAAGAAGATTATGCTGAGTCACATGTGAGGCATCAAAGGAAAGTAATTATACTCAGCAATTAGTCCAGGCTCACGCTCAGTGCGGTAAGAGGCTCAGTGCTGATAGGCCAAATCTGAGCTCTCCTGCTGTGGTGAATAATGAGAGGACTTACCAAGGACTGACCCCTAAAATTCCCAGCTTTGTACATCAAGAGTTCACTTGGCTAAAAATGGCCTTGGAGAACATTTTGTCTGCTTACATCATGATCAGCTTTAAGTATCATGTACTCAGAGATCACCTGAAATTTTAAAAAGCCTCAGCACATTGTTGACTTGAACAGCAATACTCTCCAACCAATCACAGATAGAATGGGGGCCCTATTTAAGCAGTTTAGCGAGAATACGTCATATTTACATTTTATTTATTTAGCAGATGCTGTTATACAAACAAACCTACAGTGCCAGTCAAAAGTCTGGACACACCTGCTTTTAATGTATTTGTCTCTGATGTAGCTGTGTCTCCCTGTGTCCGTCAAGGTTATAGTTGGATTCCCCATTAGCAATGACATCCTTTATCACACTATTGACCCAGTCTCCCTCACTTTCCAGTCTCATCCTCCCATTCCTCATCCTCTCACAGTCCCAGCATGCATTGGTCCTCGCAGTCCCCTTACTCTGCACGTGCAACTAGGGGTGTGTGATTTGACAATATTAGAATTAACAACTAAAATGACTCCACGATCAGGCTTTACGGAGAGATCGTTTGTATCGTGCTACAGTTAGGGTTACCACCTAATCCAAGTCAGAAAACACACCTTGAGCTAGGACAGGATTTGAAAACTTCCATTTCAATGAAAAGGGCCTGGATTTCACTTAAGCACCAAGTTCTTGGCGTGTACTGAATGGTCAGATTTCTATGATCATGCATCCTCACCCAACCTACCCACGCCTGGTCCCCTCAGTGTCAGCACTCCTGTCTCCATGTCCCAGTGCACTCCACAGTCAAACGTCAACTAGAGAGCCACACCAGAAATACCCTCCGAATATTGGGACCTCCATATATGTTGGCTGCCTTTGCCGTATTATGTCTCATTTTCCTTCCATGTTTTCCTCCTTACGCCAGTGATCTAAGGACCTATGGCAGACACTACTCCCAATGAGACACCCCCGCCTGCACTGGATGTTGGGGGTTCCTCTGCTTGTGAAGTCTGGGTTCTCCTCGATAACAGATGCCACTGTTGGAGCCATATAGAGTACCTTGCTGACTGGGAGGAGTATGGCCCGGAGGAGTGGTAGTGTCTTTTAACCAGAAAGCCCGAACTTAGACAGGCTCGGATTAGGTTAGCCATGTACTGTGGCAATACACCCAGTTTAAAAGTGAGCTACGATTCGTAATACCCAGGACTCGGAAGTAAGCCTCAAGAAACCTCGCTAAGGTAGTGAACCTTTGTAATGCACCCCTCAGGGCTGTGTCCAGTGATTTGGTTCTGTTTTATAAATTGATAAAAGGTGCAATAGAATGAAGATCTGACTTTACTTCAGCATAGCTGAATCTCAAACATTGTTATTCCCTCTTTCTAATACAAATCCTTGAATATGTAAAAGAAGGAAGTGAAACGGACTGTTTCGAAATTCCTACACTGTTACGTAACAATCATAACCACGCCCCCAAACTTAACATACGGCGGCCCACTTTCAAGCTCGATGAACATGCGCATTCAGATTTCAACAGTTCTGTCGGTATTGTAAAGAACAAAGCGGAGGACAACAGCGAAAATGGCAAGCTGTATGCATAAGTGTGCCGTTCAAAGCTGTGACAGGAATGTCGGGACTTTTCGTACCCTTCCCAAGGAATCGAACTGTCAACAGGCATGCCAGGGGTACGTTTCGCAAAAGCTCCCCTTTGCAGTTTATATAGTTAGAACCGTTCAGTTGCAAAGTTCTATGTGAGTGACTAATTTATTTATAAAATAAATAAAAACGTCAAACATTTCAATTGTCACTTTCCTTCCAATCTTCCTACTAATAAAATTAGGTAAATCTATCCAAAACATTAGATACATTTTAAAAAGAAATGAATGGTAGGCACTGTTTCCATCCCACAAAAATCACAATTGTAATCTGTCTCTAGTTTGAACCTTTCTTGACAGGGTATATTTGATGTAATGTTTTAAATGAAATTTCTTTAACCTTATTTTGGATGCAATGTTGATTTAACAATTTCCATGCTTTCTTATAATCTATCTCAACAAACTGGGAAGTCCAAAGGAATTTTGCAGAGGGAACTGTTGGTTGGCAAAGAGAATTCCTAATATGCTGGTTGTTACACTTATCGTCCCCGTAGTGACCTAGGTTGGCTCCATGTGAGCCTTCACAGTGCCTCACTGTAAACCAGCCAATCAGAGCAGATCTCTTGAACATAATAATGATGCCACCAAATAAGGCAAAACAGTCGGTTTCATTCTCGGGCCGAATTATTGCAAATGGATCTGTAAAGGCACTTCTGGACATTTTTCGACCAAACCAAGTTCACATACCTTCTATGTATATACCAGTGAAAAATCTGAAATGAATTAATCAATGAATGCATTCAAAACATCCTACCTATCAAGCTGTCCTACCCGTTGTTACTGCGCATGCGCACAACTCAAAACGGCCGTTTTTTTCGTGCTAAG
>JAODKC010000009.1:3001738-3016873 GCA_026777985.1 Mormyrops attenuatus
CCCCCCCCCCCCCCCCCCCCCCCCCCCCCCCCCCCCCCCCCCCCCCCCCCCCCCCCCCCCCCCCCCCCCCCGCCGGTCATTAATACCTCCTTCTCCCTTTGCATGTTATGCTGAGCAGCTGTCTTCAGTCTGTCATGTCTCCCTTCCTTCCCAGATCTTATGAGGGGCTTGAATAAAAACTTTGCTAAGGAGAAGGAACACGTGCAAATAACCAAACTAAACTTTACTTTATTTCTTACCTCACGTCAGTATTTATATCAGTTCCCTATTGATATCAGGGCAAGGGAATTGAGATGATGAATAATGAATGATCTCTCTGCTGCCTTGAGTCCCCATCGGAGGTCAACACAGTTGTTATCTATTCAACCTTCACAGAATGCGACCGAAGCGAAATGCCTGTCTGAGCCACTGGCTGGCCAATCGCATACTGCTCCGTTGGGGAGGGATTGTTGGCATCAACAGTGCATTAATGTGCGATGTCAGGGACCACAGCGTCTGTAAGGAATGTTAAGGCCCCAGATAATGAGCGTGCCACTTTCTCTGTGGGAGGTTCATTAAGTGAGTTGCTATAATTAGCTACACCTAATGGTGGCAGAATGTGGGAGGCGAAATAGCTGGGTCATAAGGAACTGCCAAGTGTTTTGTAATGGGGTCTGCTCTGGTTACAGACAAAAAGTTAAAAGTCGTGCACTTGCTAGTATAGAATTGTTCAGATTTTCAATGAAAAAGGAAATAACTGTGTACAAAACATAAAAAAGATAACGGCCTGCCCCAGATTTTTAACCATGACCGTAATATGCTGGTTGCGATTGAGATACAGTTATGTCTCCATTGTACTGAAAGCCATATTTTTCTCTGTTAGTTGAGTTTTTCTCTGTTAGCACTACCGAAAGCTACAGTATAGGGAGTGTGAGGGAATCCGCAGTCTTATGGATAAGCCTTCTTGTCTTTTAATGGTGTCCATGAAAATAAACCAGAATGAAAGTCGGTGGGTCTTTGGGGAGCCTTGGTGCAAATGTTTTAAAAGTTTTAAAGCTAATCTAAAGTAAAACTAGCCCTAATTTTTAATTAATTAATACAATTTAATTCTATTTTATTTTATCTTATTTTATTTGAAAACTGTATCTGTATATTGTATCTGGTGCTGTACATTTATATTTTAATGGAACAGAACAAAGTGTTGGGTAGTACTTGAGTTAGCGCAATACTTGTTGCCTCAGGCAGGGAGTGTCTTTGGTGCAGACATTCATTTAGGTATGGTAGATGTCTAATTTTCTCCTCTCTCTCCCTTCCTCCCTGCATTCTCTATATGCCTGGACCTAGGGATGCACCAATCCCACTTTTTCTGTCTCAGTACCGATACCTGAACTTATCCACCAATACAGAGTACTGATCTGATACCAGTGTTTAATTAAGAAGCTGTAGGCTTTTGCCTCACTGTGTGACTGTAATCATTCTTTTATGTGTTAGGCAACATCAGGCTTAACTTAAACCTTAAACAAAGCCTTCCTAACTTTGTGAAACAAAATCTGACACATGCATGTGTACACACACACACACACACACACACACACACATATATATGCATGTGTTACATTTATCATTATATATTACATTATATGTGTGTGCGTGTGTGTGTGTGTGTGTGTGTGTTTGTATTTATCTTATTTGAAACCTGAGTTTTCAACTTATTTATATCAGGATTCTCAATTCTCTGCTTGAAAGATCTTTAGAGAGCAACAAAACCTTGACTGTAAAGGCTGATTTATACGTCTGTGTCAAACACGGCTGTAAGTAGGACGTAGCCATGGACCCTACAGCATAGCCTGACGTGCACCTCGCCAGAAATGTAACTACACGCCGTGGCGACACAGGCTTCAAGAACCGTGGTGGGTCCGCTTGGTACCGTTCGTTTTTTGTTATAGAAAAGAAAGCTTACACCCAGGTGTACTTATATTGGTGACTGAACCTGAAGCAGTAGTTATTTAGTTTCATTTTCTCTCGCTTCTCCAGAATTTATGGTAAAGTTTGTTGCTGCAGTCTTTCTCTGCTGGCATTAGCAATCTCTGTGTACTCTGCACTACAGTGCCTCCTTAGATATTTGATCAAATTGCTTGAGTTAAATGACATGCTGTCCCTTCCTCCTCTTGACACTTTAGAAGAATAGAACTTGCAGTCTGCTTAACTTCTGTCATTGTCCCTTATCTTATAATAAGTCCAAACTGCTGACATCCTTTGCATATTCTCGCCAATTTACCAGTACCAGTGTTCTCTGCATTTATCCTTCCAAAATGTTTCTGGTTGACAAATCTCTCGCTGCATGCCAAAATCTGATAGGGTAGCAAAAATAGAAAAAATGCCATGGTTTTGAGTTTTAATGTAATGTTACAATTAAGTGGTATCAGTTCTTGGTATTGGACAATTATTATTACGAGTACGAGCATGAGCATATGAGCACAGTATCGGCCCGATACCCGATGCCGGTATCGGTATCGGTGCATCCCTGACATATTGATGAGGGTACCATTGGATGGTGAGGAGAAAAATGGACCCCTCTGAATATCCTGTTTGTTGGCCAAAAGGATAATTAGATAAGTCAAAGATGAAAACATTGGTGACACATAGGCTAAAGAGGATTACAAAGCATGATTTAAAAAAAATTATGAAATTGGAGTACATCGTGCAGAATATGTTTTTCTGGGAATTTAACGTTTTGATCATTAAACATTTTGTATGCCTCTAAATGTGCATACAGTGTTTATTTGTTAAAAAGGGCTCTAAAATGCCTTTTTTTGTATTCACTGAAATAAATAGTAGCAGTTGTTCCCTCTACAAGTTAAATGGATTCAGTTGAGTGGTCAGTGTATGTCGTCAGTTCCTTGTCTGTTTAACAAATCTTGTCTGGTCAGCATGAACTAAATTAGGAATGACATTTTCCAAACAGAAGAAGGCCAAACAGCAATTTAGAACTCAAACTGAATAAGGAGATGGCGTCACTACAGAAAGTGATGGAGCTGGCATTTCTGCTGGCTGGTCCATGAACGTGTTGGCCATAGGGCGGGGCGATATAACCTCAAACCAACCTCACGATTAATTGAACATTTTACCTCGATTACGATTAATTAACGATTATTTTGTTTTTTTGCCCTCGTACTTCATTGACAAGGTTTGTGCTGTAAATATGTTCAACTATTAAAGCTGGGATATTTTTCTAATGAAAAACTGTATATCTTTATGATTTTAAAATAATTGAAAGATCCACACACAGATGAATTATCGATGGTTATTTATTGAATATTTCGAACAACTGAAATCAAAGCACAAATCGCTTGGAATGAAAACGTCTTATGAAAAAGGTCTCATTTTTGTTTTAATGTATAGAGCAAGTTCCCTAAAAAAGTAGAAAATGAATAGTTTGCATTTCTTGCTAACAAAATAAACCGTTTATAGTGATCACGTCTGTCTGGGTGAAATTGATCACTATAAGCGGATGATCATTATAAATAATCTTTTCTTTTTCTTTATGTCTCAGGCAGACTACCATCTAATTGACATTTGTATATTTATTACACAAATATAAGGTAATAAAGTGTCGCTATTTACTGAATTTTATTGACTTTCAAAATACAATACAGCCGTTTCAAATGCTTTTCAAATTACAATACTGTGCAAATTAAATTACTGAACTGTATATAATTCAAATACGCTATAATACAGTACAGTACTGTACATAAAATATAGCTTATTGTAGTTTCGTTACTTTATCTTGCTGGCTCGTTTATGGCAGTTTATGATAAACTTTTAGTCTATATTTGTAATTGAGAGAAAATGACTTTCCTTTTCCCGTCATGTTTTCTCTGCATGCAGCATTACCCTTATATAGCTAGCCTGAAACAGACGGGTTACTGCAAGACAAAATAAGCAAGTAACGTTAAAAGAAGAATTACCGTAATTTCAATTCTTTTTCCATGTTGTTATGTATAAAAAGACTCAAAATAAACACTGTAAGCAGACTGCTTGATTGCTATAAGTGAAATATTTGTACAGGAATGATTCTGTCCCAAGCTTTTGATCCACATAAGCGGTGATCACTAAACCATGATCACTACAAGCGATTTCCACTGTATTTTAAATATTGCTAGTGCTGAAACCGATTGGTGGTGTTACCTTTGGTCGCTGAAACTGTTTTTCCGCAGTGTTTACATGTCACCTCTTTTTGTTTGGAGTCGTCTTCACTAAAGCCACAAAGCCCCCATACGATGGGCATGGCATTTTTCTGTGGTACAAGCTGTTGGAGTTGCTCACTCGACTCAGGGTTTGACTTCTCCTCCATGTTGTTTCCATGTCGCAGACTGGACAGGGCGGAGTCACGTGACAACACACACAGTAGTATGTTTTTAAGGGGACAGTCCATGAACAAACATAGGGGAAAGTATTAACAATTTTTAAAGTATTAACAGAATTTATAAAAAAAAAACCGAAGTAACTGACATGGGCAAGATTACGTCAAGTTTTCTGATCCCCATATGGGAAAAAAAATCAGTGACTGCAATGAAAAAACTAAAAATGCAAAAACTCTTGTATTTTGTTTGGTTACTTATGGTTATGGTTAGGGCTGGGTAGGGGTTACGGTTGTCATAGTTAGCATTAGCATTTTTCCCATAGAAATGAATGAGTGGTGCTTAAAAAGATATGATTACACAACTGTGTGTGTGTGTGTGTGTGTGCATATGGGGTGGTTTGACTATTTCAGAAACTGCTTATTATTCTCACATACAACAGTCTCTAGAGTTTACACAGAGTGGTGTGAAGAACATCCAGTGAATTCCAGTTTGTTGATGAGAGAGGTCAGAGGGGAATGGCCAAACTAGTTCAAATGACAGCAAGGCTGTTCACAGTAATGGTGTGCAGAAAGCCATATCTGAATTCAATGCACAACATCTTCGAATCTTGAGGTTGATGGGTTACAATAGCCGAAGGCCACATCAGGCTCTACTCCTGTCTACTCCTGTCAGCAAAGGACAGGAAATGAGGCTACGGTGTCACAGAGTCATGGAAGCTAGACAGCTGAATGTTGGAAAAATGTCACTTGGTCTGATGAATTTTGATTTGTGCTGTCTAATGCAGATGGTGAGGTCAGGATTTTGCATAAACAGCATGAATCCATGGACCCATCCTGCCTTTTGTCAACAATTTAGGCTGGCGGTGATGGTATAATGATGTAGGGAATACTGTCTAGGCACACATTGGGCCCCCCAATACCAGTCAAGCATTTAAATACCGCAGCCTGTCTGAGTTGGGCAATTGTTGCTGACCAAGTGCCTCCCTTTATGACCACAATTTACGCTTCTTTTAATGGCTACTTCCAGCAGGAAAACACGCCATGTCACAAAACACATATCATCTCAAACTGCATCTATGTGCATGACTGAGAGTTCATTGAACTTCAGTGACCTCCATGGTCACCAGAACTCCAGAAGTCCAACAGAGCATCTTTCGAATGACGGGAGATTTGCAGCATGAAAGTGCAGCCGACAAATCTGCAGCAAATTCATGATCTAATCATGTCTACACAGAATCTCAGGATCAAGAGAGTCCAGCACATTGTTGACTCCATGCCATGAAGAATTCACGTTCTGAGAGCAAAGGGGGTGCCTAAGCAGAATAAGATATGTGTTGCTAATGAAGTGGCCAGTGAGCATACCTTATAATTAACCGATATTTCCATTTTTCTTTCAGCAACGACACCGCTAAAAAGCTAAAGCAGGACGAGGTAAGAATATTATGTAAATGCATGTGAACCATAAGAACATAAGAAATTTACAAACGAGAGGAGGCCATTCGGCCCATCAAAACATCCATTGTTGTTCTGGGTGTTGACACTGAATCCTGTAGTGCAGTTAACCCTCACAGTATCTTATTTTCCTGCTGTGCCATGGACAAAGCAGCAGAACGGGTTTTGTCAGCTGTCGTATTGGTGCTTCCAGGGGACAGATGCTCTATTGAGGCATGCCACAATAATTTTTTTACTACAGATTCAAGGATTTTGTAAGTCTTGGCATTTAAATTTTTAAAGTCACTAATGAATTTCCATTTCGTGTTGAGTATTCTTTTGAATTCCCTTAACTCTGATTAACCATAATCAACTGAGATATTAATCGTTAAACTGCCATGAACAGGTATTTAATAAAAGACAAGCAAGAATGATTAACACCAGCAAAATCTATGTTTTTGAGGACCTTTTGTCTCATTTTGTCTTGTGTGGAATATCTACTTATTGCCAGTACAGGTCAGAAGGAACCAGCAGTATTTTGTATCTTTGTATTCAATAGCAAGTGTTTGTGATTCTGTCCAGACATATTGCATTAGTGCAGCATGCTCCCGCATTAATGAATGGCAATTCAGAGAACCAATGTGTTTTCTTTATACCAATTCAAGCACTTTATTGTCATTGTGTAACACAACAAAATTACATTTATTACAACCCCAAAGGTGCATTAATAAATACAAAATGAATACAAAATAGAAGCTATAAATAATATATAAATAATATAATCGTACAAATATATTTAAATGGTCCTTCCATAGACAGTGTTGTTTAAAAACATTAAACCCAGAGCAGATTATGAATGCCCAGTGCACAGCGGCAGCAGTTATTATTGCACATATTAGCAAGAAGTGTGTTGCACATTATCAACATAACTTATTGCACATATTCAGTGAGAGATTATCTCAGACTGAAGAATTCAGAGTTCAGCAGGTTTATGACTGTTGGGAAAAAGCTATTTTTTAGTCCGTTTCTATGTGTATGGATTGATCTAAAGCACCTTCCTGATAGGAAGAGCTTAAACAAAGTATGTCCAGGATGAGTGATGTCCTTCGTGATGTCCTTCGTGATGTCCTTCATTTAGCCCTTTTCACACAGCTTGTGTAGATGGTCAAGCGGTAGCAGTTCCGTGCCGTCTTTACCGCTCGCTGCATGGCTTTTTGATCAGCTTTGGTGTAGCTGTGTACCGCATTGTCATGCAATTAGTCAAAATGCTCTCCCGCCACACCTCATGTGTGTGAAGGACCAAAGGCTCAGAGTCACCTGTCAGTTTGAAGCTCAATGGAGGTTGTTAGTTGTCCTTGTCGAATCTTGGAAAGAAGCCATTAAGTTCCTTTGCTTGGTTGGCATTGTTATTGCCTAGCACTCTTCCTTTTGTAATCCGTCATTGAACGGATGCTTTGCAACATCCGCTGTGAGTTCGAGTTATGATCGAAGTCGTCCTCAGTACGCTGTTTATACTTTAGTTTTGCTGACCTGATGTCTCTCTGAAGATTCGCTCCGGTGGTTCTATAGGCTGAGATGTCTCCTGATTTGAGATGTGATCCTGATTCATCCACGGTTTCTCATTTGGTTACCCTCTGATACTTTTCTTGACTGTTACATTATCCATGCAGTAATTAATATATGATAATACAGATGAAGTATATGTATGTAAATCGTGCGTTCTGTTGGCGTAGTGTAGCATGCATCCTGCTAGCTCAACTGCAGTGTCCGGTATGCGGGGATTCAGCCACATCTCTGAAAAAATTAGAAGGCCGGAAGTCCATTGTACTGTAGTTGTATGTGTACAATATCCAGTCAGAGCTCATTCATTTTGTTGCCAAATGATCTAGTGTTTGCAAGAAGGGCACTAGGAAGAGGGGTTTTACGCGGAGCAGCTTTTAGCCTAGCTAGCAAACCCACTGGTTTGCCCGCCTTCTGCTTGCTCTGCCTGCGCCTCCTTCATCGTCTCCCTCCAGGGGTAGGAGTCAGCGTAAGTCCCAGTGATCTCCTGCGGTATTGCTTCCAAGTTACAATACTGATCTGTACAGTTCAAGCGGCTACAGTAAATGTTTGCCTTTGTTTGTAGAAAACACCAATTGGGGGAGCATGAAGCCACCGTATCCGCGCGTGCCGCCATCTTTCTGTTTTCTCTTTCACCTACTAATGATTCTTAACCCTGATTACTTTTGGAATTTCAATATATTTCACACTTGATGCGTGAACCATTTTAGCCATTCATGAAATGATTCCTGTCAAAAACTATATCAATATATTAATTTTATGCCATTTTAAAACACATCCTTGGAGTGCAGGTGGAGACCTGACCTTTGTGACATCATCTGCTAAATTTTATTTAGATTTCAGTACATAACTGAGTGCACAGACATACACACTCACTGTCTGTCACAACTAGATGTTTTTAGTTTTAGTTTTACTTCAGTCAGCATCATATACCTGTTTTAGCTGACCAGTCACAATTTGTGCTGTGACACTTGTCCTACGCTCCATAATGCTGTTCAAGTAAATTTGTGACCCTGAATTATTGTACTGGCTTTACTCCTATTATCATGCACTTCCAGGATATAGATCCCTGCAAACCTGCTTGCAAAAATGTACAATAAGTTATGGATGGACGGACAAAATTTTTATAAGCATGTCTGTGCATGGGATGTTCATGCACTAAGCATATATACTTTTGTATTCTCTTTCCTGATTTATACATTATTATGGTCCATGAATTGGTGATGCTATTATTTAAGGCATTTTCAAAAACAAATGGCTTACAAAGAGCCAAGAACAAGGCTAATTGCAGGAGCTGCCAGGATACACAAAGTCATGGCATTACTAGGAAGAGCTCAAATGTGTGTTATCGGTTTGCCCCATGTCACAAAACATTATGGGAGCTTTGGTGGATGTCACCTTTATGGTTGCTTCCTGGAAAATCACAAGAAAGAGTCAAAGGTGGTTGTCTGCAGCTCAGGTTCAGCAAATATTACTCTACCCTTTCATATAAGGAAGACCCAAGTCCTGTAACCCAGTGCTATCTTACTGCTTGCTTTGCTGTCTGTTAATTGAATAATGAAAATAATGTGCAGAAGACAACACAGAACTATGCAGTTTAATGAAGAGGGGAAAAGTAACCGGAATCACACCGGAACTCGTCAAAATGAGAAATGTTCACGTGGTTTTGAAAAGGTGAACAACATACATTTTGGCTAGTGGGAAATATCTAAAGTTGATTTAGATACATTCAAATGAACAGAAGTATAGAGAATGAGCTGTAAAACTGGGGCTTGGAGAAGCCAGGAGAGGAACAGAGAGTATTATCAAACTTACTATAACAGATAACATGTTAAATAGTTTGTGTTGTACAGTGCATGGATGTATTTTTATAGCTGGTAAATAATGCTTGAACTTTGAGAGCTGTAGATTAGTATTGTGAGTGAAACAGTACCATTGTGCCCTTGAGCTGGGAATGCAATGGTGCCAGAGACACGTTGAACCTGGAACCTGAATTACATTAGTAAATAAACTGGCAATGGGCAGGAAGTAAAGTCAGGGACAGGGCCAACCTCCAAACAAATGGTGTGGTGTTATGTATTGCAGCTGGCTGAAATAACATTCAGGCTGTACGCTGTTTTTCAAAATGGTTACTAATTAATGATGAAAGGTATTTCTAGGACTGTGAAAATAACCAAGGATTAGTGGGAAGCATGTTGGTTCGAGGTTGGAAATTATTTGTCAAATGAATGTCCTGCTGACCTTCACTCTGAGTGCAGATTCTGGATTTGTTCTTAAGCTATGCTCCAGTGCTGAATAACAAGGAATCAGTGCCTCTGATTTTGTATGGCAGTTCAAAGTATTGATTTTTTTTTATTTATGCATACAATAGTATATTTTATTTTTCAGCTGTCCCGTATTCTAATTATTAGGTTATTTAGACTCATCTTCAAGAATATATAATTTTTTGGTTTTGTAAGTTCCTGTTATATGAGACAATACTAGAAGTACGACGGTCCATGTATTCGTACCGAAAATTTTCGGTACAGGTCTGTCTCGGTTTGGTACGCATATATGCAGAACGAAAGCAACAAATGCGGCACCTTTGTGTGTTTTTGTGTTTCCTTTGAGCGACATTCAGAAAGGGGTGGATGAAGCCGCACCACTACGCAGGAACGCATAGTTATGGTGAACATACTGTAGACAAAACAGCACTTGAAGACCCTCCACCATGACTAGTACAGTACAGGTATTTTTTTAATGCCGCACCATGGTGACTATTTATTTTGTTATTCTTTGTATTTTTTGAGACAGTATTTATGCCGCACATTTCTAACATGAAGCTAAAAGCCTCTACTTTCTAAATGTGCACCTTAATGGATCTGACTTTACTTGAGGGAATATTTATTGATGTACTTTTAAGTAAATGTAACTTTTTTATTAGTCGGTTGCAGCAGTATTGACAGAGAGTTTTTTAAGAAAGACCGTCATACTTTGTTCAGTAAACCTCTGTTTAATAAAGAAAGAAAAGAAGTGAATGATGATTTGCTTCTTTTACCTCGCTGTACCAAAAACATACCGAATCGTGACTTCAAAACTGAGGTATGTACCAAACCAGGATTTTGGTGTACTGTTACACCCCTAGACAGTACAGGTAAAAACTAAACATTTATCATAGCAGGTCATATTAATATTATACCCATAACTGTGATTGTATTTGGAATGATGTCACTGAGATGTCAGTCGTATCATTGGCTTGTGAACAATGGGTTGGGCAATTGTAATGAATGTGGACTGTTTTCTCTTTTCTTTACGGACGAAATCCTTACTTGGCAAACTACTTATTACACATTTCACAGTTTGAAATTGACAGCGTAGGTGGCACAATTCTTAGATGTTTCTAGGGTAGCTATCAGCCAGTCTATTACATGGGAAACTTGCTTCTGTGGGGGGCCTTGAGATAGTGTAAGATAGTGCCCTGCCTGATTTGTTATTTTCGTGATGGTTTCATATCTCCTAAATCTCATGCTGATACCTGAAAATCACTATTAATTATGTTCCTGTGTTGTTTCTTGGTTGAACAGTGGCCAGACTGCTGTAGTGAACGTTGAATCACTCAACTATTCTGTGTGATAATGCTCTGTCTACTTGCCAAGGGTGTTTTTTTTATATTTACCTTTTGTAAATATGATCTCTTTTCATCTCTATGTTACTGTATATGTTTGTACATGTATGAGAGAGGGATAAAAGAATTAGGGCTGAACATGAGATCACGCTCACAAACAGCATATTTGTTGCTGGACAAAGGCGTGCCAATTATACTGTCGTGCCAATTATACTGTCGGGAAGAAGAATTCAACCAAGGTCTGTTAAGCTGTGACAATTTTCACTGCAAAATAAAAAAACAGAGATGCTTTAGGTACTGAATAGACATAATTTAAGAATCACTGATCATGATCAAACATAAACTCCTGGGCTCCACCTCTGTTCGCTGCCTTTAAAGCAGCATCCTTATATCGTCCATGGGGACCTCATGTACGAGAATGTCGCATACGGAAGCCAGCGGCCTGAGGTGAGGGCTCAGTTACTTTGGGGGCGGCTTGGCGGATTGAGGGCGCGCATCTCACACCTTGCACGCGTGGAGTTTGCATGTTCTTCCTGCTGTTACTGTGGTTTTACCCCATGGCCCAAAAACACGCGGTTAAGCCAATAGTCGTTTTTTTAATTGCCTCATCCAGTGTGTTCCCCTGCTGTCTTTGGTAGGCTTGCCCAGTCCCCCCCCCCCCCCCAAACCCTGTTATCACTTAGGAGGTGGAAGACTGACGCTTCCAGTAAGTTGCTAAAAATGTAGGACATGTGGAATTTTATAAATTCTGTACACGTAGACGTGACGCATTTAATTTTTTTTCTGATGGCGCTAAGACAGATGCCTTGAATATGCAAGGCTCTTTAATGTGGATATTTTAGATATTTCCGTTGCTGATCTATGAAAGATGATCCACACCAGATAGCGAAAGAAATCTCTATTTTTTTATTTTTTTTTGTTCTTTGACAAATTCAGCCGCATATCGTGACTGATAGAAACGGAGCAATGATCTGATGATCAGCCATTCTACGGAACAAGTGGACGGTATCAATGGGGTAATGCCGTACGACTGTAGCGGCAGAAATGGTCATCATGAAGCAGCAAAGTAAACAAGATGCAAAGCGGACAAAGGCAGCTTTCTGAAGTTTCACAGACCAGTGCCCCTCACAATAGATAAGCTGGCAATTATTAGACAATGACATAAGTCAAGGCCAGACTGCAATTTAATATTCCTTTATTATCACCTTTTATACCGAAATGTACTTGACTTTATTATTAACTTCTTTCACTTGTGTTTTAAAGTGTATGGAATGTGTGGACTGAAATTGTTCGTGGTAAACAATTAGAAAAAGCATAGATGGATGGGAATGTGCAAAAATATGAGGTATATTGGCTACCTGCAAAAGCTCTTTTCAAAGCCGCATGGGCTGTTTACGGCTGGTCTGTGAGATCTCTTAAATTCAAGGTCATTGTTTGGTTGATTAAAAAAAATCTCTCAAATGAATCAGCAGTCCAGCCCCTGCTGAGTGTGCTTTAGGGCATAGCAGGAGAAAAATGATGATGAATGTGTTCATTCATGTGGGGGGAAAATATTCTTCACATTTTGGATTAGGACCCCAGTCTGCTTTGTGTGTGAGTGGGACAGTAGCTAGCTTGGATGCAGAGCCTGACATTGTTGTCACAGATGCATGTGCCCTTCCCTCACTCATTGCCCTGCCAGACCCAGCTTACAATGCTAAGGGACATTCTACATCTGCTCTGTCATGTCATGTCAAAGCGATTTCCATCCAGGCTCTCCCAAACAGTCCACTTTTTTGCTCCCTGCCAGACAGTCCACATTTTTGCTCCCTCCCAGCTCCCTGGCAGACAGTCTACTTTTTTTGCTCCCTCCCAGCTCACTGCAGACAGTCCACATTTTTGCTCCCTCCCAGCTCAATGCCCATCCCTGAGGACCGGGTTGGGAAACACTGCCTTACATCATAACGTATAGGATCTTTTTTATCCACTGGGCATTCTCCTGGCTACCTCATGGGAGGTATTTTATTTCATTCCTACAGGTTTAACCCTGGGGTTTCTCAGAACTCCTTGCCCTTGTATTTTGGTATTTACCGGAAGTTCAGCATTGCCACATTAATGCCTAGCAATCTCCTTGTCAGTCATTTGTTAGTAATGTTAGTAAGTTGATAACAAATGCATTTGTTTCATATTTTAAAAGTTATCCCTGGCTAGACGTTAGACCATATACATCTGTTACAGTTTGGTTGAATATGGGTAATAAAACATACTGTTTATGTTCCTATAGCATATATTCACAACTACTCCTTATGAGTCTGCTGCCTGTAGGGTTGACTGCATATTTCTCTTCGAACAAACTTTACGCTGAAGTGTAGAATCAAGATTTATGTTTGTCATGGTTCTGCATGGGAAAGAGCGCATTTAATTTACACCATTGTGCCTTGAAGCTGCTGGGTGAACTTTTACAAAAAAAAGGTTAAATAAGTAAATGAAATTTCTTGCAATATATGACAGGGATTCAATGAAAGTTCAGCTGAAGTAGGACTTACGGATGGCTCCATCTATGTAAGCCCAGGGCCATACAAAGGTTTTGTGCCTTTTTTCTCCCCAATCAGCTGTTTTTAATGGATTTAGTTGTAAAGGTTTAAGTTGTCCCTTCTCTGTATTTTTCATGCAAATTTCTGTCACTGCCATTAGGCACTATGTGTGCACACAACTCATAAGTGGCTGTCTGTTCAGTACTGTGCCCAGCAGATATCCAAATTGCAGACTGGTAAATAGGGAGGAGAATGTAATGTGCGACTTCCATCTGTGTAAATTAGAGCGGAAATAAGAGCAAGGTGGATTTGCAGCTCCTCATTACAGTGGGCCTTCCTTGCCACTGTTTATTTTAGAGTGTGCGGTCTGCTTTAGCTGGTGGAAATTAGTGCCCAATCTCCCGTCTGCATTTTAAATGAGCTGTCAGCACTTCCCCTTCTGCTGCTGTGATGGGCTGGATCTGTTCTGCTCTTTGGATACGTCTTTTAAAAAAAATCTTAAAAGGGTGCTCTATGTGTAAAATAAATTGAATTGAAGTTTTAATCTCAAGTTTAAGTCAAGAACTACATTAAAACTTTTCACTATTAGCTGGGGTAATGAAGACTGTAAAACTAAAAGTAATTGAAATGAAGGGCTCTAACTAATAGCTGTAAAACAAATGCTATCCTGAGTATTATGGGAAGACGGGACTGGACTTGACAGGAAGACATACACCGAGGACACATTACTCTCACTTAGTGTGCAGTGGATATCAAAATCTGCATACCACAAATCTACAACCTTTCGGATTTTGTTAATATAAAAATTGAAAACCAACCTTTTCTGTTTTCCACAATCTTTGCAGTGCAGTTCACACTCAGTTAAATTGCAGGATGAATTCCTGTGGTCAGTCCAAAGGTTTTCAATACAATTGAGGTCTCAGCTCTGACTGGGCCATTCCAGGACATTGATCTTTCTTCTCCTAGTCTATTCCTAGGTTGAGTTTGCTTTGTGTTTTGGATTGTTGTCATGTTGAAAGACTAAATTGTCCTTCTCCTTTCTACCAGAGGGCAGCAGGATTTGCACCGAAATATCTTGTTTTTTAGAGTTATTTATTTTCTCCTCAGTGTGAACGAGAGTCCACCGTGAGTACAAGCTGAAGAAAAACAGCATTTAAGGAACCTCACAATTCAATATATTTTAAGTTAGGGATTATTTAAGGATTATTTTATATAAACTCTGGATAATTGAGGGGTATTCTAATTACTCATACTGTAGACATCTCTTACTTATAACTATGCTTGCCCACTTGGGACTGATTTATTTTGGCTGATTATGAACTACCCATGGACATAATTGTACCATTTTGATTTTGATTCAGGGACTACAGGGTAGCTACTATCGCAATCGCAGCATGTTTGGTTAATCAAACTCCGTAACTGCCCAATATTTTAATATTTCTAATTGATTCAGCTGAGAGAGTGCAAGGTAATTTTCAGCATGTTTGTTTGATGCAGCTCTGGGAGTGAGTGTGGGACCTCTGGCTATAGAGTTTCTACCTGACCATTTTGTGACGGATATTCATACTGAATAGGGAAAAAACAATATTAAGCTGGGTAGATAAGTTTCTGTCACGCCCAGCCCCGATCGCCCTCCTGTGGACCACGCCTCCTCGTTAACCCCGTGTGGAATCCTTCCGTTTACC
>JAODKC010000009.1:3016973-3055226 GCA_026777985.1 Mormyrops attenuatus
TATGCTCCCCTGTTTGCTTGCTTCCCCTGGAATAAACCCCGTTTTCCCCGCAACCTGGACTCGTGCGCTTGCTTCCCTGCTCGCTGCAGCCCCCACGTGACAGTTTCTTTGTGCACCAAGGGGGTAGAGCCTGCCAACAGTGTCGGTGCCAGAACAAATCTGACAGCTGGACCCAGGTGGGGCAATCTTTTTTAGCACCTTTGAAGATTACTGTATATTTCTGGGGGCACAGGTGGTCATTTGTGCCCCCCTCCACCAATGCCCTCTGTGGCACAGACACTGCCTACCACCAAGGCCAGATATCACCGACTTCGCATTCAACACAGAGTGATGAGCTGTGCTGCTTTGTGCCAGCCATACCTTTTGGAATTATGAACAAAACGTTTGATCTTGGTCTCGTCACTATAGTATAACATGTAGTGACTCTGTGGGCCCCATAGTTGCCATTGTGTTATGATGGGGGCAGTCATGGAAGTGAAGGCCTGGATCTATGAGGCAAAATCTGGTTGACTTTAATGAGCACAGTGTGAGGTCAGTGTTAGAACGATGGATTATTTTTGTTTTACATGGACATCAGGACACATTTTTATTGTATGTAGGCTTCTCACCATCCTGGTTTGCTTCTGTTTCAGGAACATTGGACAAGACAACGTGCCACTAGACTTTCACCTTGACCACATCTGTTGCTAACAGGAGACTGAATGTGGATTAATGAAGACCAAGTGACAAGAGGGTTTGGCGTCTTATCACGGTCTGATCTAAAAGGGCTTTACCGGACCACTGTACTTGCTCTGATGGTTTGATTTTCATTTTATTGCATTGTATGCTTTTGTTTGTGTTCAAAAAAGAAATTAAGGCTTACGTGCGTAACGACCACCCGGTGTGTAATAACCTAACAATCTTGCGTTGAGCTTCACATTGTGCTGTTAATCAGACACAATCTTGGTTTCCTCCTCCTTGGCCTGTGTACAGGATATTAATAATGCCAAGATCCCCCTGGAGGAGGCGCTCTTCATGCTAAGCCATATAGTCCTCAGTGCCTTATACTTTCAAACCTGGACAAATGCAAACTGAAGTCAAAGACATTGCTAAGTGCCCACGGACTGTGTATTCCTTTGAACATAATATAGTAGAAAACAAAGTATCTTACAGTAAATCGGTACATAATATTTATTTTCAATAAGCAAAGTTTCCATATTTTGAGACTTCTGTTTTTTATAGAGGTGGGAATGCAGGACAAACTCCCCCCCACGCCCCCAAAAAAATTATTTCTTTATACATGCTTCATGTCTTGAATGTTTCTTGTACAAAGTGTCTGTACCTTAAACGGCATATTGGCAGCCTCCTGTCATGCATTTTCAGCACATCTAATTAAATGGAAGAGATTTTTTTTTCTTTTTTTTACATTAAACTCCATTTAAAAAGCCTGCTTACTGCTTCTGATTACCTCACTAAACCTCCCTCCCTTGGTTCGTATCAGTGTCATTGCACTACTGTTTAGTTGCATTTTATGTATCTGCTTTTCACAGCAAGTGTAAGCAGGGCTTATAGTCATAGTTCCTGCTCTAATTCAGTTCCTTCTTATCTGAAAACTGAATCCACATAGTTGCAATACAGAAGTGCCTCACGCATGGGTAAAACTGCACTGTGCTCTATTTTGTATACTTGCCGGAACCAGGCTTTATTGTCATATTAAGAATGTGTCTATCTCCTGTTTTTTTCCCCACTCATCATATAGGTGCCAAACTGGAACAGTTTTCATACCTCACTGGCACCATTTCAATAGAGCGTCTGATTCTAAGACTTTTAAAAACAGTATTGTGCTGCACAGGATCACAATGGGTACTGGAATTTCTGAATCTCTCCATGTAAAGCTGTTAGGAATAAAATCAAGAAGTGTCAAATCAAGAAGCCATATTGAGTGGTTCCCAGGTTTATTTCATTAACCACTATAGTTAATTTGTTCATTCATTCGTCATCTTCTATACCACCTGTTCTATACAGGGATCTAGATCCTATCCTGAAAACTACAGGCACAAGGCAGGGAATAACCCAGGAAGAGGTGCCAACCTATTGCAAGGCACACACACCATTCACACACACATTCACACCTACGGGCAATTTGGCAACTCCAGCTCAGTTTGGCACTCAAAGGAAACCCCACAACGACACGGAGAAAACATGCAAACTCCACACACAAATGGAACTCACTGTATTTATAACTGTTAAATGGGGTAGTTAGTTATGTTAACATTAGTATTTTATCATGGAAGAGTATATTTCATTTATATGTTTATTCCTTTTGTTAAACTCTGGAGTACGTGTATGTGTATAACGATTTAGGTCATTTGAATAAGCTTTAAAGTTATTGAAAGATCACTCATCCAGCTTTCAGGCCCTCACAGAGGGTGTTTACAGAGCCTTTCCTGTACAAATTAGGGCATGATGCAGGGGAACACCCTGAAAGTTCAAGCTTTGCAAACACACTGTCTGGGTGATGAACTGGAAGTGATCAAAATTTTTACTTGTTTCACATACAGCAGTGTCCTCACAGATCTGACATTATGAAAAGGTAATGATTTGCATTACAGAGAAAGCTTAAAGATTAAGAATCACCTAGACACTGTGTTCCTTGCTAACCATTTTGCTTATGCCCAGCTCTGGAGCTGACTGCATTTGTAGTTTTGTGGCAATCCTGGCAGCTTTGAAGGTTTACAAGCTTGCAACTTAAGTATCCTTTAACTTTGGGCTATTTGTTTGCCTCAACTGTGGCACCAGTCTGTGATAGAGTATAATGAAGCCTGTAGGAGATGGCCATCTTGTTTTGTTAAAGAGTTATGTATGGTGGAGTAAAAACTCAATCATTTGCTTTTGACTCAAGAGGTTAAAATGTCTCTTTTGTATGCATCTCTGCAAGAAATAAATAAAACAAGTCTGGCTCATTTAGAGACAAAGCTCATGTCAAAGGGTCTTCTGTGCAGTTTTAAAAAGTGTGATGTGCTTAATAATTGATGCTGAGCTGCCTGTTTCCGTCTTGCTCTAGAGGGAACACATTAAGATTACAGAATGTGCAGACTGTTGTTGTGCAAACTAATTTCCAGAAAAATATTGATTTCCTGAGTCTGTGAGTGAGTATATAATGCGGGGGATAAATTATCTGAATATATGTCAGGTTTGTATCTTACAAAGATTAAAACTGGAAACTGGAAAAGCAGAAAAATCCCAATACAAAACTGTTTTCAAGCTTTCACACTATGCTTGTTGTGTTTTATTTACTCCTTTTTTCCCCTTCAAATCCATGGACTTAGTTCAGGGATATTTCCTATTTTATTATTTTTTTCTGTGCAAATTTCAGAATAAGGAGGGAATAAATTTGTCTCAAGCGCTCTTTGCTGCTTCAGTGTGTGTGCATCAGTTACTTTATGATTTTGTAGCAAAACAGGCAATGACAAGGGGAGGGGGTAGGTGGGGGGCAGGGATTTTCAAATACTACTACAGGACCTGATTTCTGGGCAGCTGTCACCTAATATTCCAGAAAGCTGGAAAAAAATCAGTAGGCGTCGGGATGATAAAGGAAAAAACGGGAGTAATCATCAAAAAAGGGACAGTCTGAACCTTGTCTGACAAAATGAGAAGAGGAGAGCTTGATGAAGAATGTGGCCGTGTACTGATGCCTGGAATACTGATGGACAGAGTGAGGCCAGCTCACTGTCGTATGTCATTTCGGGTGATCAGACGAGCTCCTGCGGACTTCAGGGACAGCAGACTCCTGTCCTCTTGGTATCATCTCCCTTCCTGCCGTCATTCTGAGAGCTTCTCGAGACTAATTAACATAACCTGGAATATCACTGTGGAATCCACATCTGCTGTATTTTCTCTATAAAAGCCTAAAATTATTGTTAATTGCATTAACATCCTTATAGAAAAGACATTATTAATATTATAGTGTTATCATTAAATTATAAATCATTATTTTCTGTGTTTTGTTGTAATGTTCCGTAGATGAAACTGTCACGGATCCGGGCGGGTTTGGCAAGAGGAAGAGGCATGATGCAGGCACGAACAAAAAAGGGACGACCCACTGGCAGCTCTCAGGACAAAACGGGTTTATTAACGGCACAGAAAACACTAGGAACACTGTAAAATAAATGGACCACAAGGGGTCAAAACTAAAAGGGATAAACAAAGACTAATTTACAAAGGGTCAGGGCAACAAGGGGCGGGCGGGCAGGCAGGCTACAAATAACAGAACATTCCAAACATCCAACATTTGACATCCAACAACATTAATGACTCCAGCAGGAACAGAACGGGATCAGGAACTTAAATACAACAGGCTAACAAGGATAATGCAGGACAGGTGAAAACAATTAACAAGGACTAGTAAAACAGGCAACAGGTGACACGAATAATTAACTCAAGGAACTAAACGGAAACTAAAAACTGACAAAGAAACAAGGAAAACAGAATCTAACACTGGGAATAACAAAGACTGGTAAAACACAACTAACGCACAAAGCAAGAAACCAAAACTGAATACAAATCACAGGACTAAACTGATACAAATGAAACACTTGGAACAAAATACAAGAACAGGACACAGGACTCGAACACAACACAGAGGGATTCACAGGTAGCCGCATACTTAACTCATCGAGCCATGTGGCTGACAGGGAGTAGGGGAAACACTAAAGACTTGGATAACGGGGGAAGACAGGTAAAACTGGGACAAACCAGGTGCCCACCCTTACAGAAACTAGCATTAACTTAAAGTGTGGGTCAAAAAGTCCTGATTTTGGGGCAGTTTTACATTTTGGCTATTCAATGGCTCAAAGCAACTACAATTTCCCATATTATATGTTATTATTCTAAGAAAACTCTAAGCAACAAGGTGTACAAAAATGCAATCTCTTCCAGAAGGCATAGCAAACTGCTCAAATGGAAAAATGTTACAGACATTGAAGGTTCTAGAAGTTTTTCACACTTGCTTTTCACACTTATTAATAGTAGCCTCATTTGAGTATGTCACACTATTGTAACTCAAGAGGTTTTCATGGGTGTTGCATTTTTGTATTTATAAGTTTAAGAGTCATACCATATTGACAAACAATGTGTTTTCCTCGCAGGTGTCAAATTATCACCATAAGTTCCCATTGGGTATTTCCACTGGCTCACTGGAAGTGGACAGTTGAGGTGAAAATGATAAACTAACACAACTAATATCCTACTGTAGAAACCCTTATCAGCCTGATGGATGTGGCAAAGGGGCTACACTTGAATGCCAAGTCTTCTGCATCGCACTAGTTAGTTTTCCAATTCCTGTGGAATAACAGCATGATTATTTCAGCTTTTGTTCCTCATCCTTGGCAATAGTTGTGCTGCACTCTTACCTTATTAAACTGTTATGCTCCACAGCACTTCAAACTAGTTTGTAGGAGGAAAAACCATCTGCAATGGATCCCTTTTATGCTTGTATCCCTTTTATTTACACTGAATAAACTACTTTTGCTTCAATTAAAACTTATTGAGGAGATAACTCATACCTAAATTAAGTGACATCACCACCATCTCTCCAAATGCAGATGAATTATATCATATACGGCTGAATAGTTTGGAAAATGGGACAGTGGGGCATGGAAAATTATGCAGAAAAATTGCCACAGTCCCGGGAAGCACTGGAAGCATATTTTTGAAGTCCTGCCTTACACTTGTTTTTCTTCTTTCTCAGAAGGTAATATACAATGAGTGTTCTGTACTTCATTTTGCAATTGCTAAGCACATTAAATATACAAGGATTTTTTCCTGATGTTACACCTGGAAATGTACACTCATAATCAATACAGAGTTTGATTTACAATACACAGAAATTTGCATAAATGCACAGGCCACTTTATTAGGGATAGCTGTTCACCTGCTAGTTCGTGCAAAATATCTAATCTGCCAATCATATTACAGCCACTCAGGACATAAAATCATGCAGACATGGGTGAAGTGCTTCAGTTAATGGTCAGATCAAACATCTGAATCGGGAAGAAGTATCTTCTTGATGCACTATAGCAGTTTTTCCCGATCCGGTCCTCGGGGACCCCCGGACAATCCACGTTTTTGCTCCCTCCCAGAGTAGGGAGTAAAAATGTGGACTGACTGCCAGGGAGCTGGGAGGGAACCGGGTTGGAAAACACTGACTCAAGGGATCCTAGCATCCATTACAAACATTCCCCTCAGCAGACAATATTTTAAACAAAACTATCTGGGGGGTCCTGAGGACTGGGTTGGGAAACACTGCACTACAGTATAGCAGTCTTGCTGCCTGGTTTGTGCAGCATACCAGAGCTGGTGTACACCACTTACCAGTCTTCAGCAGGATCTGGTAATTGTGTGCATTAGTGTTCCAGATGCTGATGTCAGATCAGTAAACTGTCGGAACAGTTAGCGTAAAAGATGACATTTCGTACATTGTGTATCATTTCTTTTGGGGCAGAAAAGGCTGCTGCATGTGCTTACACTGTCATATTGGGTCTTGGCTGCCATGTGTTCTCTGCAAATTTGAGATGTTTGACATGATTTGTACCTTAAATGTGTCGAGATAAATACAGAAGCTTTTTGTTACTTTGGAATATCTCGATTGATTTTTAAACATCTGCAGTCTTCCAGTTAATTGAAACCAGCACTGCAGCTGTTGCCCTGTCTGGTCTTCTGGTCCTTTGCTGCAGGGACAGTCTGTGCAGCTGGAATTTTGCCCATTGTCCACAGCACTGTATGTCAGTATATGAGCACTGCACTACCAAAACCATTGCTGCACATCATGAAATTGTCATCAGAGACAATAAGCTTGCAGGGGAAAATCTAGTTGAGGCATTCAAAAGGTAAATCGCTAATCCGAGATCAGAGTAAAATCCGGGTGTAGGAAGGTCAGGCACTAATAGGGCATTAAAGAAACTTCAGAGTCATTGAACAAGAGAAGAAACAAAGGGTCACACAAAACCCACAATCAAAATATCAAAATCAAAACTGATGCTCAGACTTTAATGTGCAAAAGAAAGGTGAGAGTAACCTAACTGGTAATGCAGAAACAATCAGGAACAATGCAGGTAATGCAGGAAGAGTCAGGAACAATGCAGGTAATGCAGGAACAGTCAGGAACCAGCACAATCCGTAGTATTACGATGAGTGGGATTGTTGTCCCTTCTACGTTGGTGAAACAGAGGTTTATGAGGACATTATAGTAATGCTGCACCATTCGGAAATGTATAGTAATCACAAGACGACAATATTTGTGTATGTTGACTTTCATCCCAGGTTGAACAAAGCAGAAATTATCGTTTTGCCATGAACAAATAATTCCGAAAATCTAGTATGTGGTAGCTGACTGTCACCTGTAATTAATTATAATTGTAAGGTCTGTTAATTGTATAATAAACAGGCATCTGCGGCGTGTGGATTTGCCAGTCACAAACTGTTCTGTGGAGAGAGGCTCGTCTCCACTGTCCTCTCTAGTTTTCATTGTGTCTATTGCTGTTTGTGATTCTCATGAATAGGATATGGCTGAATGGGCATCCACTATGGGGAACACCCTGCTATTCGGAGATGATGTTGTGCTTTTTACCTCATACAACCAGGACCTCCAGCATGAGTGATTCAATTGAGTGTGAAGCAGCTGGAAAGAAAATCAGCACATCCAAATCAAGGCCATGATATTTTCTCAGAAAAGAGTGGATTATTCCTTTCAAGTGAGGGGGAGAGTCTGGCCTTAGTGGAGCAGTTAAGTAGCTCAGAATGTAGTTCATGAGTGATAGTAAGAGGTGAAATTGATAAGTACTGATAGGATCCATGGGTGTCGTTAGGTCCGATCAATCGGGGTAAACTTGTCTTAGCCCCTGATCTTTTTAGTAGATAGAAACGCCCCTGGGCAGATGTCTTCGGTGACTGCAGTTTTTTTTGGCACTGAAGAGGTCTCTGAAACAGGAGTGTAGAAAAGAAAGAAAGAAAGAAAGAAAGAAAGAAAAAGAAAGAAAGAAAAAGCAGCCAAAGTCAGAGTTTCTCTACCGAGTTTCTGGACTCAGCAACCAAGACAGATTGAGGCCTTTAGAGATCTGTAGGGCCCTTGACATAGCACTGCTGCTCCTTTGGATCAAGAAGAGTCAGTTGAAGCGCTTCAGATATCTAATAAGGATGATGCCACCTGGATGGCTCCCAAGGAAACTGTCCCACATGTCCCCCTGGACTCGCTTGCGGGATTATATTTCCCAGCTGGCTTGGGAAGCAGGGATTCTCCAGAATATGCTGACTCTGATCTGACCTGCTTGGTATGCTGCTACCGTGACCCTTGAGTGGAAAAATAAGACCATGGTCATTTGGTCATTACTTTTGAAGAATGAACATAAGAATATAAGAAATTTACCAACAAGAGGAGGCCATTCGACCCATCAAGCTCGTTTGGGGAGAACTTAACTAATAGCTCAGAGATGTTAAAATCTTATCTAACTCTGATTTAAAGCACCCCAGGGTTTTAGCTTGCACTACACTAACAGGAAGACTATTCCATACTCTAACTACATGCTGTATAAAGAAGTGCTTTCTCAAATTCATTTTAAAATGTTCTCCTGCTAATTTCCACTTATGGCCATGAGTTTTAGCATTTAGACTAATATTGAAATAGCCATTTGGCTGAACAGCATCCAAACCTGTTATAATCTTATATACCTGGATCATGTCCTCCCTTATTCTCCTTTGCTCGAGGCTAAACAGATTCAGCTGAGCTAACCTCTCCTCATAAGATATTCCTCTAAGACCAGGAATCATTCTTGTAGCCCTATGTTGCGCCCTTTCCAAGGCAGCAATGTTTTTAAGGTATGGTGACCAAACCTGCACACAATATTCTAGGTGGGGTCTTACCAAGGAATTATATAATCGGGGTCTGGAGCCCCTGGGCACAAGGCAGGGGGCCAATCCATCACAGGACATACTCAAACATGCATAATCTGGAAACTCTAATTAAGCTCAGCCTGTTTTTGGACTGTGAGGGAAAATAAGCTGAGGAGAACATGTGAACTCCACACTCATGTGACCCTTATGGAAACTTGAACCCGCCACCCGCAGTGATGCGTTCTTTTGTAACAATACATCATCAGCTCATTGGAATTAAGTCACACATAAACAGATATGTCCTGAAATGTGAAAAACAAAAAGGAGGATTCCCATCAACATGTTTTAAAGGCTGAATGTTCTTTTCCCTCGTGCAGTGCTCCTGGTCTTGCTAAAACAAACTTTAACAGCCTTAGTCTATTATGTTTGTTTAGCATTAAAACCATTGAATCTGTATTAGGTTTAACGCCTTGTTAGGATTTACTTGTGGTAATGTAATAAATATACATTACTTTTATCGTAACATATACCACTAGGAGGTGGAAACCAATACAGCTTAAATTATTAGAGTTATATTTACAAAATTCAAGAAATATTTTTGATAAATTACTTCAATATACTCAGTAGTTCACATTCTGAATACAAGCTGACAGCCATTAAAATGGTCACTCGGTCAAATCTACTTGGTCTGACACAGATTAAAATGGTATCGAGGCTGCTCAGTGTTGAGCTGGTTACTTGCTGTTCTTCTGAGTGACTTTGACTTATGTCTGAACTATCATCTGTTTTTTTGGCCCCATTTTCTGAGCTTGATTTGAACATGACCCTCATTCTTAGCTTTTGCTTTGACCCTTAATCTTTCATTACATTTTAGTACTGACCATTACTCACTGTCAATAATTAAACCCACTTGCACTGCACTTACATCTCCTTTTTTTCTTTGCGGCTATTATTAGTATATCAGATTCAGATTCAGTCTTCCTTGTTATAATACTAGTACAATGAGATTATGCATGCCAAGTTCGTATAAGAAATGCGATAAGTAAAAAGTTTAAAACAAAACGTGCAATAAATGGTACAGATATGATTGTAAAGTAGTGATCATTCAGTAAGGAATACATACAGGATACTAATATGGGGTGAGTGTTGCACATGGAAAAAAATGCTTGTATTGCAGTGACCATTATTACTGCACATTGAGATTAATTTCACTTCCAGGGTAATGAGCAGTAATTATTAACAGTTGGGTAAGGGAGGTTTAAGTATGAATTTAATAAAGATAAGAGCTTTAATAGAAACTGATTTTGTAAGATTAGTTAGGTGTTCAGCTATGTGATTGTCCTGGGGAAGAAACTGTTTCTGAGTCTCTTAACGCGAGTGTGTATAGTCCTGTGGTGTTTGCCAGATGGTACAGTCTGTGTAGATGTTTAGAGGCCGCAATTGTTGTAGATGTTCACCATATTTGGTAACTACATCCTGATGAAGTTTTCAGCAGTTCTGACTGCTTTTTGCAGAGCTTTTCAGTCTGCAGCAGTGCAAGTGGACTGCATTTGTATAGTGCTTTTCTACTCCTATGAGTACTCAAAGCGCTTTACAATTCATGTTTCACATTCACACACCAGTGGCAAAGGCTGCCATGCAAGGCACCAACCTGCACACAGGGAGCAATTTGAGGTTCAGTGTCTTTCTCAAGGACACTTTGATGGAGTCAGGAGGAACCAGGACTCAAATTGGCAACCCTCCGGTTGCCAAACGATAGCACTACCTCCAGCCCCACCATCTTCCACGATACAATAGGTAAGGATGCTCGCTCTGATACATTTTAGCCAAGACCTGCAGAGGTAGGCTGACTGTCTTCAGTCTGTTAAGGAAGTTCAGCTGCTGCTGTCGTCTCTTCACTAGTCAGCAAATCTTGAGAATCCTTGAAAGGTCCTCTGAGATCTGGATACCAAGGAACTTGAAACTGGAGACCACACCTTGATTAATGTAGATGAGAGAATTTACACTTCTTCAAGAAATCTTGAAGTCCATAAGACGTATTCAGCATCTGGTTTTTGGTAGTGCACCAGCTTGGTGGGTACCTCTTCCCTGTAAGCTGCCTCATCTTTTTCAGCGGTGCTTAATTTGTAAATGAGAAGGTGCCTACTCAAATACCCACTTACTTCACTGTGAGGCTTACATGCCTCAATTTGAAATAATTCACATGATATAAATATTATGCCAATAATTTCATGTCATTTTAGGGTACTCTGAACAAATGCCCACATCACCACACCCTAAACTGTGGAGCTTACATCAACAATTCATTTCTCAACAGGTGTAACATATATACAATAGTACTTCCCATACTTCAAAGAATCACACTGGGCTTTCTAAAATATTAATAGACAAATATATGCTTACCTTATCTAGCTGTGCTCTTTTAAAAAGAAAAACAAAACTGTGTTTTTGACATATTTACTTTGCACTTCTGATCCCCAGCTTCGGGTTTTGGCAGAATTCAGGTTTTTTTGTCTGTGTCATGACACAGAAAAGAGAGACTCGAGGACTGGAGTAAGGTTAAATGTGTGGGGCTAAACACAAAGGATCAAGGAACAAAACTAAACGGGACCATGAGGAATCCAAACAGGAGCACAGGAAACAGCGGGGGGGGAGGCTGACGAGACTGAAGGGTAACTGAATCATAGATTGCTACTTTAGCAGGACTGCAGTTGAGACAGAAGAAAATTGAAGGAGAAACTGGTTATGCAATTAGGTCTAGATTCTTAGCAAACAGCTAGCTTATGATAGCCTTCTAGTAGAAGAATATCAGTTATGTACAATTAGTCATCCTTCCACTAATTGCCAGTGAGGGCCCGTGCTGTCTGGGATGTTATGCTGGTATTTTGTGTTGGAACACTGAAGGTTCATAAAAGAGATTTACAATATAGATTAGTCAGGAATTTAGCAATTAACAATACCTGATGAATTAAGAGGAGGTTAAACTGACAGGCAGTTTAAAGTACTGTAGGCATGAATCATATCACCGCTTCTGTGTTCTATTGGTTAATGCCAACAGGAAAAAAAAAGTCAGGACAAACTTTAAGTCCTTGCTGGTTCCACTCTAATTCATGCTTTATTGATTCTGATTCAGGATGTCCTAACTGCTCCAGTCACTTGCATTACTGGAAGGTGAGACTGCAGCTAGATGACACTGTATAATGAAATTTAATCTTTACTGGCCTTGAAAAAATGTACAGATAACATATACAGCACAGGTGGCATGGCAGCGGTAGACACTGCTGCCTCACACACCTCTGGAGTCCAGGGTTTGAGTCTCCGCTGCAGCTGTGTGTGGGTATACCTTACCTTGCTTATGAATACCGTTTTTTTCCCTTATGGGGATCAGGGAAAACTCAATTTTATAAAAATCTGTGACTGCAATGAAAAATTAAAATAGCAAAAACTCTTGTATTTTGCTTGGTTACTTACAGTATGGTTATGGTTAGTGCTGGGTAGGGGTTAAGGTTGTCATATTTAGCGTTAGCATTTTCCCCATAGAAATGAATGAGTGGTCCCCATAAAGATATGTTTACCCAACATGTGCACGCGCACATGTGTGTGTGTGTGTGTGTGTGTGTGTGTGTGTATGTGTTTGTGCGTGTGTGTGTGCCTGTCTGCCTGATGGTGGTTGGGCACCTTATCCTTGTGTCCATTGCTCCTGGGATAGGCTCTGTCCGCTTGTGGAAAGCTGTAACATATGTAGCCAACAGCTATGATTTGGGTATGAGCTAACATGCTTGGAAGGGCTCTTTCAGCAGAAATCCATGCCTCCTATCAATTCCATTCATGAATTACAAAATTAATTTACTACATCTCAAAAACACTTATAACCTACAAACAATTTAATGGGGCTATTTTGTGCCAAATCGGAAGAAAAGTGAGTGGGCTTAAACAATGGCAGCTTGAGTGGGAAGCACCTATCAAAGCATTTAAATGCAAATTCAAATTGGTCTCAGGAATTGTGCAAAGGCGCCGTTACGCCCATAGGGCCGTGTTTAACGGTGCAGGCTGCATAAGCCGTACTGTTGAGCTTCCTGGAAAAAATTCAAAATGACTTCCATTAACAATATGTTTTATGCAGCAGGAAAACACAGTCATGTAGATGCACCGGGAACTCTTTTGTCTACTTACCCTTCTGACCCCCTCCTATGGAGTTTGGTCTGTGCTGCTTGGCTCACCTAGGATGTGGATCAGCACCATATTGCTGAAATGCTGCTTCCTTTGGGATAATTCTGTCCCTTCACATTTACTTTAAGTATAAAAGCTAACAGCGGTATGGCCGTCACACAGTTCTTTGCCACAAGTTTGTTCTGTAGTGATTAATGTCATTTCTTAGAAGATATTTTTTCATGTGATCATGATAATCTGATTTACTTGATTGACATAAATTCTTTATATAGTACAATTCTGTGTTTGTATAGTGTAATGCAAGGTATGTTTGGAAAGGGTAGTTTCAGTATAATTTGAGTTATATTACATATAAAGATGATTTAACTCTGTTTTGCAGTAGTCATTACATGCAACAATACCATCCTGTTACATATTCATGCTATATGTCAATGCTCATACGGTATCACATCACCTTCCTTCACTTCGCCTGCCTTGTGAGAATTCTGGGGATGGAGGAGAGAAGGAGTTTGATATGATATTTAATTATACCTATGCCTTATCCCCTGTAGTGTTTGTTCTATTTCCTCTAAAAAGGAAATAAAAATCACTTGTCCGGTCCAGCCCCACGTCACGTGGTTCTGTTGGCTGTTGAGTTATGGATGGGAAGGGGGGGGGCTTTGGAAGTGGTATAGCAGTGAATTTCTTCTGATTGGGATTTCTGTTTTCTCTTCAAATTCCTGAGCCAGGTGTGTTGATCTCCAGGATGAGACCATCTGTACTGAGTCCGATTTAAGACCAAGACCTTAACAGGTACAGTTTGAGTCAAAACTAAGACTTTGAGGGAGCCAAGACCAAGACTTTGGAAGCATCAAGACCAAGTCAAGACTAAGACCTTGGAAGGGTCAAGACCAAGAATTGGAAGGGTCGAGACCCTGCCAAGACCGAGTCAAGTCCATTTTTGAGAACATGGTTTTAATTATACTTATTTAATTTGATCATCACCCCCTGCTAATATTTTAAAGGAAAATTGTATTATTTCAGCATGACAGTCCTTTCATCTCAAACATTAGTATTTAATCACAAATACCCAACACTATACCACTGCTAACCTTTCACGTGAGACACTCAGGATGAGAGATGTATAAAAGATGGATGTAAGAGTTCTAGTTAAAAATAAGTCCAAGTGAGTTTTCTTTGGTTATACAGGCAGTTTATTTGAAATGTAAAGCAACATATTTAGCACAGACTATAATTAGGGTCCCATGAAGCTGAAAAGTGCACCCACACTGTCCTTACATGACTTGCTTAATGGCCTTAAATGTTTGAACCTAAAATTAAAGCCTATTCCAATCTGTGGGGTGGAACAGGGAGTGGGGTGGAATGCTCGCCTGGCCCGAAAGTGGAGGGGGGAACATGTCCCGTGTTGGTTCAGGGGAGGATTCTCCATTTTGTTCTTCACCATAATAAACAAGAAGAGGTGCCTTTTCTATTCAGAACAGAGGAAAAACTGACATTGTGTCTCTTCTGAAGGGATTCCCAAGGTAGCATTGCACTCTGGGACTGTCTTTTTAAAAATAAATAAAATAAAATAACATTATACAGCCAAAGTACAGCCACACCACCACCATCTTTTTACTGTGTTTATCCACAATATCTCTTTTTTAAAAGATGTTGTGGTTGCTGAGCTGTCCCTTTCTTCAGTGACACTTACACTAAAGCTTCCTCTGAAGGAGACATCATCTCACCCTGTGTATTACAGAATCAGGAGCATGTGATGTGCTCCACTAACTCAATCAACCTTGCTCAGCATTTTGGGGATACGTTGTCTGTTCTTAAAATATACAACATGATTGGTTCTCATAGTGTTCATTTCTGTGATGTGTACAATCAAGCAATGTTCCTTCTCAACAGTTTATTGAAGTTTCTCATTTTTATATTGTTTAAATTGTATGCGACTAGAAGTTGAGATATCGTTTATATTGCTCTGTGGTGAGAAAAGAAAAAAATTGGTCTCGCGTCTCGCTCTAAAATTCCAAACCATAGATGCTGTAGTCTGAGACCAATTCAAGACTGAGAAGAAATGCTTTCAGTTTCAAGATGAAGTAAGTGAAAAAGACCAAGACCGTACTTGAGTACTACAACTGCAGCACAAGGGTGTCCTTGTTAACAGCTGTTTTATATATAATATATAATATATATATATATATATATATATCTCCTATATAATTAACAGTTTCAAAAAAGTAAGATATGAGATATAACAAAACCCAGAACTCTTCAAAGCTCTGGAGACATGGTGTTCCTCATCAGTTTCTTTAACTACTGACCTGCAGCGAAAGGCTTTGACAGCGTAAAGTCAAGTTGATATGCAGACACATGGCTGCTCACACTGATGCCTATGCTTACTGATTCCATCAGCAGGCAGGAATCACAATGATGCTTTCATACAATACAAATGAACATCTGCAGAGAGACACAAGGCCCATATTAAGCAAGGCAAGGTCTCATTAATACCAGAAATGCTGTTGTTTTCCGAGTGAGCTAGCAGTCACTTTATAGCAACCATGTTAGAGTTTGTTTGTCCAGTTCTGTGGCTTGAGTCTCCCACAAACATTTATCCAAGGATAACCATCATATATGTTAGAAAGGTTCTATTCAGGGATTTGGGACATCTGTGGGATGTTGATGGCAAGGTCATTGCACACTGTAAGAGGTTCCGTTCAGTTATCCACAGTTATTCCAGTACTTTCCAGATCATTTAAGAGTCATTTTTTATAGCCACGATAAGGGCTAAAATAAGATGATGTGTTATCATTTGTTCTCTTAAGATGCAGATTAAACCATTAGATTACAGCGATAATTAATTCATTGTGATAGTCAAGCAGGGCAGATGACTATCATCACTGAACAGGAAATGGAAAAAGTGACTCCAGTGCTATTTCTGTTAAACAGGAAACATTGGGAAATTAAGAAGTGCACCTATCTTGGATTTAAAAGAAATGCCCTTAAAGACAATTTAGTGTGGGCAGAAGCTTAGGTTTTACAAACGTGAGTCATAAATGGTTCGACAGCCATGAGAAAAGATGTATTGCGGATAAAGAATGGAAAAAGTATCGTGGAAACAGATGTATGAAAAAGAATGTTAGAGCATAAAGGAATGCTGAGGAATGATGTGGTCATACTTAACTTTGTCTGCTGAGCCAGGCATGATGACACTGTGCAGATCTTAGATCAGGGAGCTGACATATATAATGAGCAAAAATTCCAAGCAATTGCAGATATGCAGCTGTGCATAGGTGCTGTGACTCTTAACAGGTGGCCACGTTACACCAACAATCAGGGAGGTCACATGACCAATGCCACACAGGTAATTGGAAGAACATGATGAAGGCAAATTCTTCTGTTTTCTAATGGGACCACCCAGAGGGCATAGCATACCTAACACAGCCGATAAGCAGCCAATAAATTGCATGTATTCAAAATGAAAGTTTGAAATCAGTAAGGAATTATTGTTTACGCTCTTCTTAGTATTAAGCAAGATGAAGAATGCTTCATTATAATATGTTTGCAGTTCTCCTTTTGTGTAAATTGGGTTATATCATCAAAAAGGTAAAATACACAGTATATCTTTTCCAGCCATTCAGAGACCATTCCGTGTAGAATAAATGCATTGCCTTGAACACTACAGTATTCAACCCTGGCTTTTAAGTTGATTTGGCTAAATTTGACTGAAAGGAATGGTTTGTTTTCATTAGATTTCATATTTCACGTAATCTGTCTTAACAAAAATCTTTCCGCCTGCATAAAGAGTTTTATTAATTGTACATTTCAACAAGCAAATGACTACACATCCGTAACCAGGTTTTGGATTGTGCCCAGTGGTGTCACTTCTTCTAAGAGATTTTGTTTTCTGAACACATATATGGATGTTGTCTTTGTTCAAAGACTCTAGGATGGCTTACAGAAATATAAGGAAGACCTTTGAAGTGTTAACACATTTGTCATTGGTTCAGCCCTTTCATACCACTGGGCCTTTAGGCAGGAACACACCAGGCTGTCGGTGAGAGCCAGTGACTGCCCGTCAGGTGTGTGTTGGATACAGCTGGTCCCCGTTGGCACTGTTTTGGCCCATTTAGCATGTTGAATCATCATCTGAGCTAATCGGCAAAACTGAGCTCTCTGATTGGACTGTATGTCAAGCGTCGCCTCTAGTTGTGCTCCAGAGCAAATTGTCACAATCAATAGCAGCCAACAGGAGCTCACCATTCGTCTGTCTTGGTCAACGATAATCTTTTGCCATCAACTTGCTGTGAATAAGCACACACACACAATGCGTAAATTCCCAGTTCAGTACAGTATATGCACTAAATCTATAACGGACACCGACTCCACTGGAAGAATTGACCATTAAATGTTATCCATCATCATTAATTAAGACATACATCACCTTCTTCTCAAGGGCCATTAAATTAGATGTCTCTGCTTTTCCTGCCCAGTGTCTGAAATGGTTTTTAGTGGCATTATGACCTGACTATCATTCATGCTGCCCCAGTCTGTATCAGTGCAGGGTACTCATGTGATATGGCTGGGACAGTAAGTTTCAATGTCAGATTTTGGTGTGTGCTTTGGGCCAGTTCACTTTAAATTCTTGCTGTACCAAGACATCAATATTGTTTAGCATTCTGGAACCTACTGAGATAACAGATAAGCCCGGGAATTTAGCATCTTTTAACTGAAGGGAAGGGGGAGAGACTATACATGGTGATTTTGATCCACACAGTGACCACATTTGAGTATAGGTCCATCTCTAATTGCTATTTAATTGAGACTGTTCAGGCAGCATTGCTGAAATATCCAACAATTGCATTTATATATTTTTTCTTAATCAGCCTATTTGACAAGCAACTCAGAGTTAAGATGAAAAACAAATGCAGAACAACAGTGTTAGAAATGCACATTTCTGCACAGTAGTTATGCAACGCTTCATGCATCTAAAAGGCAAGAGGTTCATCTATTCTATTCTTAAGGAACCAATAAAATATTTAGGTAGATAAATATGTTTTAAACCTCTGTTTCCCTTCTGTATTTCTGTTTTAATTTTTTAATTTTTTCATGTTATATGTTATATGTTATGCAGATTACTACATCGGTACTGTGCAGTTACAATATAATATGTTACAGGTGTGCTTACAGTAGTAGGCCTACATTATGTTACATCTTGTACTATAACCAATCAGAAAAAGAGAGCCAACCTTCTTTGCTTTAGGGTCTGTTTAAATATGTAAAGTTCCTGGCAAATGAAAAACAATACCAGTAATAATAAGTAAATAAGTAAGAAATAAGTCCCATCAGAACATTGCTGGTGATCGAACAAAGAGATTGCTAATGATCACACAACCATCACACACAAGCAGCAATTTGTTTTCTGCCAAGAGTGATCTGTACCTTGGAATTCTGGGTGGATTTTCTGGCTCACAGAGCTCCTCTGAGTGGTGGTGCTTCCAAGCATCAATATTTCACAAGGACGTTCAATCAAGTGTGAGGTTCAGCCTGATTACAAGGAGGGGTCTGCAGTTGTGTAAGAGATCCCATGCCATAAATGGAGCCTCAGAATGCCAACATTAAAATTTGAAAGAAGAGTCATGAACGGTTATTTCAGAAATGACATTCTAAAAGCTGTCTTTGATGTGCTGAGAAAGAGCTATATAAATGATTAAAGAGGTGATTATATACCTGAAATATAACCATTTTCCAATCTTAAGATTACCTAGAATTTATATTTAAATGGGATGCATTTACAAATTTATATTTTATGGGTATTTATATTTTATACAGTATGGATATTAGTGTTTAAAAACAAAATTACAGCAACAAACAAGGTCAGACAATAATTCATCGTATAACCCTAGAGTGTAGGAGGTTCTGTTTAATTCTTTGAAATTATTCACCTACAGAGTTCAATTACAGATGCATTAAAAATGGAAAATCAATGCATCTGTTTGCTTTTCTCTTGACAATCTGCTTGTCATGGCTGGGCTTTAGCAAGGGTTTGCCAGGGCAATAGCATGAGGCCCTGACCTGTAAGGGGCCCCTAACTAATCTTAATGGGCAATTTTTTTGTATGTAAATATTTTTTATTCTTTGCTGCTCTGCAAGTGTCACAATTGTCAGGAGAGGCATGAACCAGAGGCAGCATTGGAAGGAGCTGGCAAGGGTCTTACTGGACAAAACAACTGTAAACAGAAAGCAAAGGGCCACGAAGGGATAAAGGACAAGACTGGAGTAGGACAAACTGAAACACAGGGAGCACTGCAAGGAAGGGACTGGGAACAGCCTGCAATGACACTAATTACAACCACAACAACGACAGTGACCAAACTGGGGATCACAGTGAGGGCAGGCACATATATGCACACCACTAACGAGGAACTAACAGGGGCAGATGTGGGTGATCGTGACAGATTAAGAATGATTAGGTGGTTATGGGATGGCCAGCACCCTCTACTGGCCAAACAGGGATATGATGGAGGCAGTGTGCGAAATACGGGGGCGTCCGCCACCTCCGATTAACCCATGAGACCGCCTGAAAGCCTCAAAAGCAAAATTTTAAGGGGGTCTCAAGGTCAGTATTGCGCAACAATAGGGAGATGGGGACCCCCCCGAATATTGACGGGTATTTCGCACACTGGATGGAGGCAGATCGTGAAAGCAAGTACCTTAGTTGATTAAAACTTCTGAGTGCAAGTGAATGTGTCAGAAAGTTTATTTTTTCTCATTTATTTACAAATTTATATTTTAAGGGTTTATGTATATAAGTGTTTAAAAACAAAATTACAGCAACAAACAAGGTTAGACAACAATTATTGTTCTATGGTAAATTTTGGTCATTTATTGCCAAAAAGCTACAGGGTTGCTTGCGACCCGAATGCTGTAAAGTGTCTGTATTTTTGCGCACGTTTTTTAAAGAGTCCTTCGCCGGGATAAGGATCAGCACCTCCAAGTCTGAGGCCATGGTTCTTAAGAGGAAAATGGTGGATTGCCCTATACTACTCAGGGATGAGTTACTGCCTCAAGTGGAAGAGTTGAAGTATTTCGGAGTCTTGTTCATGAGTGAGGGAAGAAGGGAGCGGGAGATCGACAGATGGCTTGGTGCAGTGAGGAAGCCGAGTCGGAAGGCAAAGCTTTCAACTTACTGGTCAATCTACGTTTTTACCCTCATCTGTGGTCATGAGCTTTGGGTAGTGACCGAAAGAATGAGATCGCGGATACAAGCGGCAGAAATGAGTTTCCTTCACAGGGTGTCTAGGCTTAGCTTTAGTGATAGGGTGAGGACATGGGTGTAAATTATGGGGTGGGGGAAGGTTGCAATCCCCCTAATAATCAAAACCAGCCAATACAACCCCCTGGACCCCCTTAAAAGGGTGGAGACTCCCCCAGTTATTTTGTTTAGAAACTCTACTTAGTGTTCAGGGAAGAGGTATTCAATAAAACTTTGCATAGTTATCGTTATGTATGGGTTGATTTTTAAATATAATACATGCCAGATCACTAAAGGCTCAAGGTATTTAATAGTGCTTCCTGAAGTTAATATACAGTATGCCCTGTGCAATATTTGATGTTCCTGCTTTTGTATGCTTTTGCAATAAGATCTTATAGTTGATTGTTTTCTAGAACTCGGTCAGTGAGGGTACTTGGTCATTCTGTAAACCACACAGCGTTAAAACAATGTGTGATGGACGGCTTGCTGCATTAAAACAGATTGTTGCTGTTTTCTGGCTTTATTATGCTGTCTTTTCACCTTTGACTCTCATTGTAATTTCACTTCCGTAACACATGGTTAATGAAAAACATGCACACTTTGTCTTAGGCTTTGTAATGGTGTGACAGCTTTGGGCCACTTGTGGCTAATTAAAGATACCAGCTTTGATACAGCTTACTTTGTCTCTCATAATTTCAGATAGTAGATATATCTTTTATATGCTTCAGATTTTAGCCATTCATTTTAAAGTTAAAACTGTAGTAGTCCTTTACGTTATACTCTGGTTGAATCTTGATATGTATAGCACTTAGTATATTGTATAGGTAGGGTCATATGTGGGCACCTTTTATGAGAAATATAATAAATTATTTAATTACCTCATCTGTCAATAAAATTTAAAATTGTAACAGCCCCCCATAATAGAAAATAGTGCGGGGGGTTGGCAACTGGTTTCTGACCATGTGTCTCTGGCATTATTCTTTGAATGATTCAGTGCTTGACAAGTGTAAAACTTCCCCTCCCCAGTTTTCAAAGCTTTGCTTTATTCTCGTAAACTACAAAATAATTTCTTCTGCCACAAAACTGTTTTAAAAGCAAAAGTTTTCTTCCTGATTCATGTGCTGTTCTTCAGTGTGCTGACTCAAGAAGCAGCCTCTATCTAATGATATCCATCTGGAGGATGAATGTTTCATAGAAGAGTATGAAACCCAGAAAATACATGTAAAATCATCAATGAATTTTATTAAAAGGAGGCACTTTTATTTTTAGATGAAAACAAAATAGATTAAGAAATGTATCTAGTACTTTTTCGTTACTTTCTTATTCTTTTCACCATGAGACACTCTTGGCAGCACAAATAGACCTATCATTACACAGCCTTCAGTGAATGATTTCATGTTTTAAATTGACTTACGTGGATTGCTGTCAGCGAGGCAAATATGTCATTGTCACTAATCTCACTTTATATTCAAATTAAAGATGATGTTAATTATCTAGCTAATATTAAGTTGTGAAAAGTAACGATATGAAGTAATCTATACAAACGACCATCATGAATGCAAATATTAACCAGTACAGTAATAAATACTAGTTAAATAGATGACGTTCATAAAATATTTTCATTGAATTAGATGTCAAACTCTATGCAGTAGACAGACTAGGGCACATTCCATCTATAGTAAGTCTCATTGGACAGTAACTAGACAAATATATATGTATATGTGTGTGTGTGTCTGTGTCTGTGTGTGTATAAAATCACGTTAACAAGTTACAGTAATTTAAAGGTCATAATGCGTTGTTATTTCTTTCATCGCGTTAATACATTCTATATTTTGTTACCAAAAAGGGAGAATAGTATGAGTGTCAGTACAGGATCTGAGTCAACTGTGGACTGTGATGGAAGAAGTACTCAAGTACTCAATTTTACTACTCAAGTAAAAGTCCAGATGCCACTCCAAAATGTTACTCAAGTAAAAGGAAAAGTCGACTAGTAAATACTATTCTTATGTAAAACTTAAAAAGTACCTGGTTTTAAAGGTTTTTAAGTATCAAAAATAAAAAGTACTATTTTTTAGAATCTATTGATTGTACAAAAAGCAACCTATCCTTTCAAAATCACTCAAGACAGATATGAAAAACTGAGTGGCAAGAAGATATGCTGATATTTTCCTTTCATTCAAAAGCGGTAAAACTTGCTGAGCTTGCCGGTGCAGATTAGTGCAATGAATTTTTTATTTTGTGGAAAACAAAGGCTTGACCTACAGGCCAGATTTAATAATGAATTATAAGCATTTCACAGGCTTGTGCTCTTAGACCTTATAAGGGGTGAATGAGCCGGCTAAAACCTTCGTACTCCATTATGGCTGATCGTCCAGTGAAATCATCATTATTTCAGTTGTAGTTCTGGTGCTAACTTTGATTAATCATGATTAATCACATAAAACTGTGCGACCATTATTACTTTTCAAAATTTATTCCCAGCCTTTTTATATCATTTTTTTTTGCAATGTGCAACTAAGTTTTGTTCTTCATTACCTTTGGATTGCAACTGTCTTATGTGTTTGTGTTTGTAGTTTTAATAATAATTTCGAAACAAATTCATGCTGTACGGAAATTGCACTGAACTGTGACCTCAAAATCAAAGCTTGTATGGAACTGTGAATTTTATGAACCGTTACATCCCTATAAGCAATGTTAACGTTATGAGCAGAGCTTTCTAGATCTTATTGAACCGGGTTTGTGGGACCACTTTCCATCACCTTCATTGTTAATGATCATTGGAATGTGACATTTCTTTTCCTTGGATACTTTTAAGATATTGTCAAATGGATTCAGTGAAGGTCCATCAAACAACTATCAAACAGCAGGGTTTGAAAACTGAGCACCTGGCTGGTGCTAATCATTTCTTATTTTGGCAAAAGGACAGAATCCTGTTACTACCTATACTTCAGTTATTATCAATGGAGTGGAGACCATGATGGACAACATGTCTTTATCTTGATTACCATTATCAGCCTCCGCTCCCTTATGTCTAGGAATCACTCAACATGTGAGACCGGGGAGCGCTAAAGATATGTCTTTCACACGTCATGTCACACTTACCAAAGATGAGAATATATTTTGAATATTTTTTTTTTCGTTTTTTGAAAATCATTTTACACAAGGAAAATAGAGCCTGCCTGCTGTAAATAATAAGAGAGCTTATTTAACATTTCCAACTGGTGTTCTGGAAGAACGTAATTTCTCAGTCAGCCTCAGGTCCAATTAAAAAAGACATCTTGCCGTCATGCAATGGCAAAATATTCAAATACTCTAGTTATAGAGCCTTGTAAAACAACCTTACTGCCTACAAAAGAAGGGAAAACTTCAAGGGGCATTAATCTATAGTGGACCATGTTGAATGTATACAGACATCAGAGAAGCTTGCAGTACTGTATGTATCTAAAAAGAGATTCAGGACTTTGTTTTACTTTAGTGCTAGAGCAGCTCAGGACAATTCTCAAAATGCAAAACACTGTGATGGCACACATTATAGAGCCAATGTGTTACAGGTGACTTAAGCTTTGTTCACATTCCTTATGTGGGTGACTTTGAATTCTGTAATTCTCCAGAAACTTTGGGTATAGCATTTTATGCCAAAAACTTATGCCAAGCTAAAAAAAGAATTATCACACATGTCTTGCATGCAATCGCTGGATAACGACTGCTTCCTATCTGACCCCCATTTTGCATATATTTTGCTTTGTTCTACAATAATCTTAACCCTTCGAAGGGTATTGGTCTGCGTCCGGTGCGTCATTGCCAGACAATTTGTCTAGTATATAGAGATGTAATTGTAATGCCAGTTTGTATCTTTAGTCCAGTGTCAAAGGTCACCCACTGATTCATATTCTGCTCCCTGGATAAATACTATCGCAGTTCTAGCTCAAGAGCATTCATCACCTGCAAGTACAAATTGAAGCAGCTCTAGGAGTCTTTTGGATTTTACACGGCATAGTTCATAGTGAGCGGAGTAGGACAGCAGACGTGGTTTATCACTGACAGTCCATGGCTGGGGACCGTGGTGACATTCATCAGTGCACCTTCAGCGTCACACAATCTCAACAGATAAAGACTTAGTGAAGGTTGCAAGATGCATAACAATAGTAGAAGAGTACTTCCCTCCAGAAACAAATACAATTTACAGTATCTACAAATGAGACAGTGGTCAGAAGCCCTAGAATATGTATTTTGGTGGGATGTGAAAAGTAAACACTGGCAGTATGCAAATAGATAAAAAGAATACGTACTGCACAGGGCAGGCTTTGTAAACAGCAATATGCTGACTGCTCAGCATAGCATAAAAAATCCCCCTCTATAGTTTATTTTTTCTTACAAGGCCACAGCACCAAAATCAATGGAGAAAAACTCATTCTTTTTTCAAGAATTTGGCCTGAGATGTGCAGGCGAGCCACAAATCGATTACTGTGTCTAATGCCACCTCAAAAGCAATAATTATTGTATTCTAGAGTCATATTTGCATTTTCCATTTTACTTGTCCTCAAGCCTGGTTCTTCCCCATCTATGGTGAGTGGCTTTTCAATACACGCACAGAATAGTTCTCCGCTGGAACACATGCTACTTATTAGTTTACAGGACAGATCAGATCCTGTCAAATAAAATTCTTCCTGACATTGCAAGTGAAAATCTTCACTCAGCGTGTTGTCGCTGGAATTATTCAAATGAGGAAGAAATGTGATGAAATGACATTTTCAACAAATAAGAACATATATCAGACTCAATCCCTGTAGGGTTGCGTGTATACATGTACTAATTCCAATCAATATTCTAGACTTAATGTGAGTAATTAGTACATTATATTTATTTAGCAGACACTTTTATCCAAAGCAACCTATAGTGGAGAAGGGAGGGTCAGCCCATCCCTGGAGACACTGGGGGTTAAGGGCCTTGTTTAAGAGCATAATGATGAAACATTATGCAGACCACAGGATTTACACCAGCAACCTTCCATTCATGGGTGCCGAATTGTTAACCACACATCGACCACTGAAAATTGATCTCAGCCATCTCAGGTTTGATCCTTGGTCCTTCAACACAACAGCCTGCTTACCAATCGCCTGTGACATGCAGACTTTATTGCTAGTAGGTAATAGAAACAGAATGCATTTGTTTTAAAGTATAAATAGTAAGACTGCAGTTTGATCTGGCATTTTTTGTAGCTGTAAAGGAATGCAATGTCTGTATGTTATGTTGCTTAAATTGAACAATTTGTTTTTACATATTGATAGTTCATCTCAGTAGCAGAAATATCTGGCTAAAAGTGATCTCTTTCGTTACATATATTCAAGCCAAATGGTTCACTGAACACCTGACTCTGATTCATTTCCTATAAATGAGACTGACTATATGGTCCGAGGAAGTGATGTAATGAAACAAATATGAGTTTGTGAATATTACTAATGTACGCTTCTTTCTACTGATGCAATTGGAACAGGATAACATCACAGCCCTTGGAAGATCAAGTGGTCAATTCAAGTCAAGTGGGCCTTTATTGTCATAGCATTTATATACAATCCACAGCATATAGTGGCTCAACAGTGTTCTCTGGGACTGTGGTGCAGTATATATTCATAAACTGCAAAGACAAGTAAACAAGACAAGTGCAGCACATGAGGGAGTGGGGGAAAGGAAAATAATAGCTAATAAATAAAAATAGAGAATATACATACACTAACACACAGGGGAGCTAGGGGGCCCCACACAATATAACAGATATTGTGGCTGCTGTAGAAATAATAAATACAATAGATGTAACAATGTGACAGATATGAAAAGGTGCAGTGTCCACTGGATAATGCTGGTGGTAAGCTTGGATGCTTCCGAACCTTCTGCCAGATGGAGGGGGATAAAGAGAGAGTGTGAAGGATGGGAGGAGTCTTCCACAATGCGGGAGGTCTTGTGGATGCAGAGAGTGAGAAAGTTATCCTCAGTAGAGAATATAGGGGCCCCGATGTTTTTTACAGCTGTGTTAACTATCCATTGTAAGGTCTTGCAGACAGAGACATTACAGTTCCAAAAGCAGACATTGATGCAGCTGGTGAGGACACCCTCAATGGTTCCCCTGTACAACATGGTCAGGACGGGGGATGGCAGACTTACCCTGCTCAGCAACTGAAGGAAATAGAGATGCTGCTGCGCCTTCTTAGCTAAGGAAGAGGTGTAGTGGGTCCAGGTGAGGTCAGCTGTCAGGTGTACTCCAAGGAATTTGGTGCTCCTGACTAATTCTACTGCGGAGCCCTCAATGTGCAGTAGAGGATGGACAGCATGGGTCTTTCAGAAGTCAAAAATCACCTCTTCCAGTTTGTCTTCATAAAGAGACAGATTGTTGCACTTGCACCATTCCACCAGTTGTTGTATCTCCATTCTGTATGCCGACTCACCACTGTCGCTGTTGAGACCAACCACTGTTGTGTAATCAGAAAACTTGATGACGGTGTTACTCCATGTGGTTGTGCAGTGATGAGTCAGCAAGGTGAACAGAGGTAGACTGAGCACACAGCCCTGGGGAGCACCGATGCTCAGAGGGATGGTGCTGGAGACCCTCCTGCAGATGCAGACTGTCTGGGGTCTCCCTGTCAGGGAGTCTGGGATTCAGTTGCAGAAGGAAGTGTTGAAAACTAGCAGGTTTAGTTTTCAGGCTTAGGGTCAGGCGGAGAGTAATGGAGATGGCATCATCAGTGGAATGGTTTGGGTGGTATGCAAACTGGAGTAGGTCATGTGATGTCCAGTTTTCTGGTGCCCCATGGATAGCGTCTTGAAGCACTTTACGATAGTCAATGTCAGTGCTACAGGGTGATAGTCACCGAGGAAGGAGACATGTGATTCTTCAGCGCGGGTATGACAGTGCTGACCTTGAAACACTTGGGGACGGCTGCCTGGCTCAGGGAGACGCTGAAGATGCCTATGGGGACATCTGTCAGCTGGTCCACACATTTCCTGAGCACCTGACCAGGTATGCTGTCTAGTCCAGCAGCTTTACGAGGGTTCACTTTCAGCAAAGTTTTCCTTACATCGGCTGTTGCTCAGGAGGGGGGATGGTCTTCTTTGCAGGCGTCTTGATCAGGGCATCAGACTGCATAGAAGTCATGCAGCACATATGGGAGGGAGGCATCAATGGCGCAGCTGAAGATGAAGGAAACTCCTTTTAAAACAGGTTATTTTGGATGATCTGCACATAGAATACCACATGGAAGGATGGTATTAATATTAATGTTTAGTTACCATGTTGTAAGTAAAACACGACATTGACCTTACCGTTTTAAAAAAGGGAATTCCCCCCCACCCAGAGCCCTATTGATTTTTCACATTCTTCTTTATAACCACATAATTTAATACCCTTTCAAGGGAAATGGTATTATCAAAGAATATATACATATAAAAGCAAAACAATTTCTGACCCTCAAGATTTTCTGCAGAATTCAGTAATTTTCTCCTTTGAAGCAGATCAGAATACTGCCCCTGGGATTTTCAGGAAATCTCAGCAGTAACTGATATTTGTTTTCTAACATTTCTAACATTTCAGTTGGTGTAACTCAGCGTGTTTGACTGGAATTTGTACATGATGAGAGTATAAAAAGCTCCCACACCAGTGCATTCCTAGATGTTTTCCCTCAAAGCGTGTGTTCAGCGGCATTTTTGATATTCATATTACACTGTTTGTGTAAGGATCGTCGCCAGACGAGCAGGCAGGAAGCAGGGAAGGATGAAGCGGGTAGCCGGGAATCAAGGAAACGGGGTTTATTCGGGACAAACAGGGAAGCACAGGGCAGACGGTGACTAACATCAATGACGGATCTGGGGAGACGGACTAGAACGCGGACTAAATACACAGGACTGACACGATCAGACAGGAAACAGCTGGTAACAAGTGGGATTCACGCGAGGGTGATGAGGTAGGCGTGGTCCACATGAGGGCTGGACAGGCAGGTCATGACAGTTTGGGCTTTTTTCCAATATGAGGCCAAACTTGTCATAGGAATTGTACGATCTTTGTAAAAGCAAATTACAACACGGACGGTTACACATGAGAGGAAAACAAACTTGTTGATTCCTACCAGACCTAACAGCAGGAAGAGTATATGAATGAGATGAACTGCCAAAGATTTTGTCTAGTCAAGGACGTACATCAGTTTAACACCTCTGTGTTAATTTGAATGTCTTCCTTGAGTTTAGATGTAAAAAGTACAAGTAGCAATTTAATTGGCCTTGGATGTACATAGGACATGTATAAACTATTTAGTTTTCTTTCCATATTGATGATTGTTGCCAGTTTCACTCTCTGTCAATGCTTTTCTCAGCAAATATGATGGAGGTATGGTTTACCCTCCGTCTAAAAAAAGGTCTGACTGATGCACTATCCGTCAAAATCGACTGCCATTTGTGGGTAGTCAAGCTACACATAAGATCAAAAGATTTGTATTTAATGACATACCGATGGGTTACTATTTTCATTTAGTCAGTTAGTTGCAATGTCTAATGAGGGAGGGACAATAGTGGGCTTGAACCATAACAGACACAGCCTTAGAGTAGCTACATCTTGGATTACTAAGTGGGGGAATCTAATGACATGAATGCGGCTCATTGACCTCATCACTAAGTTCCCGCTACACAGCGCAGAGAAATAATTCCACTCCTGTATTTTCTATTTGTCATGGTTTGCTGATTGGAATGAGTGCAGTGGATGGAAAGTCGAAATTCTAATGAAAACGTAATGAGGACTCTTGTTTTATCTGCTAGCTGGCACAACATTTCAGATCATCCTGTACTCTGTCTTGTCATCTGTCTTGTCATATGTCTTGCCATTCTTCATCCCCTGTCTCCAATCTGGAGCTCTAACTTTGACAGGTACATACATTATTAGCATCTCATGTTACATGAGATGGTGTCGCAGGTGAGACATACTGAACATTTTCTATTGATGTTTTATATTTTCTATATATATGAAATGCTTTATTACTCTTAGGCTTATTCTATAACAGAAGAGGATTTCAAGTTAAATTGCTCATCCAAATTAGATAAACAAGCTGTCATGGTGGTAAAGTTGGTGACAAACAGGGTTGGGGTCATTCCGGAATGCATTCATCAATTCCAGTCCAAATCAGGAAATGGAACTGGAGTTGGAATTTAAATCTCCCTGAAATTTGAATTCAGATCCAATTGTATTCCCCATAGTTCTTTCCTGATCCCAACTCCAGCTCCATTTCCTGATTTGGATTGTAATTGATGAATGCATTCCGGAATGGCCCCAACCCAGGATACAAATTGTTTGGTTACTTGCATCCAGAAGGTGAGTTACTTTTGCAGTGATCAGTTTTAATGGTATCTATAATAAGCTGAATCCTTTTTACTAAAATAAAGAATGATGTATAAATTTAAACACTGTGTTTTTATGGAGCGGTACAGAGGTCTATTGGATGGTGTCGTAGCCACTAAGGCTAAAAAACAACTAAAACAAGTAAAACAAAAAATAGTTTATATGAAATAAGTTCAAGAAACCAGACTTTCACAAGTGGGGGAGGTCATTCAGTGGGTACACTGCTGTCTTACACTTCCAGTCCTGGGGGCTTATTTCCAACCTCGGGTATGACTGGAGCTTTTATATTCGCACACAGGTTTCATCCAAATACTGTGGCTTCCCGCTGTGGTCCAAAAATATGCTGTTAGGCAAATTCTGGTCTCTGAATTGCCCTTAGTGTGCAAGTGTGTGCCCTGGGCTGTCTGCAATAGGCTTCAGGCTTTGGCTGGGTATAGAATTTGGATGAAAATTAGATGGAAAAGCACAAGAATGCATGAAATCTTGCCAGAACAGTACTTTCAGATTAAAGTCAAAGAAATAAATACGCTGTCAGATTCAATACTGTTCACACAATTTTTTTTGAAGGGTTGAATTGTGTTTCGTTTTTAATACAAAATAACATTATTCTGTGTGTTAATTGTGCAGAAAGAAAAATTAGTTTGAAAATGTGCTAGTGTAATCCAAGACAGCATTTCATTTTGAGCTTGTGAATTACAGTATAATTGTAAGCTTCTTTCACTGAGCTCCTGTCATTTTCTCCTCACAATCTGTTTGCAGAGCCATTTAATAGATCCTCAGCATATAAACCTATAGGTTAATCCACTAAGAAAGTGGTAAAGTCAAAAGATGATCTATGAAAGCTTTAAATACCATTAAAGTCAGAGAGCAAATGGGGCTTAAGACACTGGTTCAACACTGGCTTCAATCAAAAGAAGTGTGTCAGCACTGCCCTTAATGAGTAAATTATTTAACGTTTTGAGTACTATTGCTTACTGGGCCAGAGAATAAAATGAAGAAACTCAAAGTGAAGGCTAATTAACTCCACTTTCCTCCAGTCATTTTAGTACTAGCCTCATTTCAGCAACTGGGCCAGATAGCAGTGCAGGTCCCTTATTATATGTAGCTAAGATGGTATATATTCAGATTTATATACTCCAGAAGACATTAAAAGGCATCTTCTGGCTGGGCTGATGGAAAGAACCAAATGACATTGGACTGTACAGGGGACTGGATCAGCGAATCATTTTCAGGGCAAAAAAAAAAAAAACAGGACAGGAATGAGAAATGGACAGCAGATATTAAGTATACACTGAAAGAAACCTTCCCTTTCAACAGGGATTGCAATGGACACCAAATAAACAGGGCGGTAACAGAAAAGTCTTTTCCGGGTCTGTGAGATGACATTGAATGGTTGTGCATTTGGTGGATTCCTTCTGGTTCCTAGGGCCAAGGGCATCGCTATGTTTTCAGTATTGGGAGGGAGCCAGGGACAGATCCCTTAAGTGACTGAGTCAAATCCATCCTCTCGCATTATCCTAAATTGCCTCGTATATTGTACCTATGTATAGGCTACCTATCTGTTTCAATATTAACTATAAGTCCACTTGTGTGTGTGTGTGTGTGTAGATACATTACCAAAAACTGTCACATTAAATATTGGCTACTGTCTAATTGTGAAATTGTGTTGTATCATATTAAATGTTGCCCATTAATGCATTCACTTATCCTTTGTATTATGTGTTTCAGTGCTGTAAAACACTTCCAATGACCTTGCATGTGGAAACGTGCTACACAAATAATCTTTGACTTGACTTGATTCTGTTGCAGGCTACCCATCAACAAAGCATATATGACCCATTTGTTTACGTTGTCAAATTTCTTTTATGACTGTGAATTGAACGATGGGCATTTCTTGTGTACTGTTACCTGAATTTTCCAAGGGAAGTATTCTGTAAGGACATTGCTGAAGCATCCTTGACATTGTGATTCAGGTTTTCAGTCTATTGTTTCAACATTACCAGAGGTAGCCCTTAATTTTACCCATCTATTCTAACCAAAGGATCTGTGTAATTGTACAACAACCAGTTACAGTAGTATAGAGTTTAGAGCATTCGTCTCAGCATCCTTCTAGCTGATCCAATCTAGCACCATCCATGTCACTATCCCCACAATCCCTTTCAACACTGCTTGCTCTGGGTCACTGATAAACGTTGCCATAGACGTTTATGCGTATGCAATGGAAACCATTGGCTAAAAGTGTTTTCGGTCAGTAGCTTAGTTGAAAACTGAATTCTCCCAACAGATTTATTAAAATTTTTTGAAGCAAAATACTGGAAAATATTGGGTGGGACAAACACCACTGTTTTGAATGATGAGTGGAATGTGTTTCTCACCCATCCCGCCTATGAGTAATTACTTTGCCTAGTGCCAAAAAAAGCTGAACGCACAATTTAAACACCTAGTGAATGAAGAACTGGTGGAAATTATCGGCATACCAACGCTAGTCACCTGACTCTCCCTCTCCCATGCCCCAATCCCTTTTCATGCCAGTTTTACCATTTGATTTTTTATTATATAACTGATGTTCAATTAGAGCAAAAAAAAGTCAATGTGAAAAATATGATGATGATGATAGTGGCACTGGGTTATGATCATGATCCATCGTGGCTAAAGGGTGCGTCAAATGGTCTGTTTAAGGTGCAGGCAGGTGGCAGTGTGGTCCACCTGAAGATCAGATACACAAGCTGGAGGAGTAGATGGGGTGATGGTGTTCATATGCATTTTTGAACTGATTTGTTTTAAATGTTCCTGGTGCAACTTTAAAAAAAATACTATAAATGATAAAAGTACATTAAAAATATTATATGTTCACGCAATCATTAACTGTCTTCATTTAAACTGTTATTTCACCCAGATTCAAAATTAAGAAGTTAATTTAAGCAACATTTCCTTTATTTCATTTTGAGAAAAGGCCTCTAAAGCCTGAGCTGAGGTTGAGTAAAAGGTGAAATATGTAATATAATATTATTTTTGGGGGAAAAAAATTCATATGGAAATACACATATTACACATATTAGTCACATATTATCCAGGACAACCAAACATATAAAATCATTGTCATTTACTATTTTAATATTTAATCTGATTAGGATCATGTGTACTCAAACAAAGGGCTGATCCTAATATCAAAGTCAAATGATTCATTTACATTTTATGCTGCTGCAACATTTCATTGAAAGGAAAAACAAAGCTCAGCCTGTTTGCACGAGCTTTGGATATTTTCATTTAGATAAATGTACCTCTATGTTTTTTTATATACCAGTTCTAATATAGCATGCATTTCATTGAATTACATAAAACTTGACGCAAAATGATATCTGTGGAGTTTACAGTCCCATGCTTATTTGAAATATTAACATAGCAATATGTTCACAGATATGTTTGGGTAAATGATGTAACAGTTTTGTGTCTATATGGTTTAGTAAAATTTTAAAGTGTTAAAATTGAAAATGAACTTAATTACTTTCATACATTCTTTTTGAGGACCTAGTTTAAAATTTCAGGTTTTAATTGATTTTGAGAGAAAGTTTGGGGAATGATAGCAAAAACATCAATATGGTGTAACCGTAAAAATATACAGGTTTTTATCACATTGTGGGGACCAGATGTTCCCACGATGTAATGCATACATAATCCGCACATGCACATACACAGACAAACCCAATCAGATTGACACAGACACACAAACAGAAACAGAGGCCATGTTTATGCTGGGTTTTAAAATGCGTCTTGGGTGATCCGATGACAAATGGACAGCTGAGACACACTGCCATTTACACCTGCATTTGTCATATGTCTCCAAGGTGTCCAGCTGACCACTTATGTTCAGATTTTGTTACTGCCTATGTCACTTCCGCTAGAAGGTCAAATGGCCCTGCACACAGATATTACGTAAGTCTCTGTCATCAGACAAGTGCCTGATTTCTTTAGCATGGGCTAGCTAAGAAAACAAAAATTCTTGGTTATGATAGGAGTCATCTATGTTTCTTTGGATTGAATCTTCAGCCCACAATGACAGAAACACACAGACATAGACAAACAGATGGACACAAGGCACACAGGCAGACATGTTTTTGCCCAGATTCATTGTTTCTAGATATTTTTCTTAACTGAAGTCACAGCAGAAGACTTGAATTCACAATTCTTGTTGTTAGATGTTTTTTTATGCATATAAAATTTCAGTTGACCTTGTTGACTGTCAAGACTGATTTTCAGTGTCAGTTTCTTCAACAAGCAATGGCCTTTGACTGTAGAAGCAACATGGTCAGGTGGTGTAACTGGTTTGTGTCAATTGGTGTAACCAGTATATTGTATAAAAATATTACATATACCTGTAGGTAATATATAGGAAACGTGAAGATGTAGAATAAAATATAACTCTCTACTGCAGTGTAATAACCTTGTTCAAACAATTTTTCCATAAGAGCTAATTTTTTCAGGATAAGAAAATACTGTAGGGGGCAGAATGGTGGCGCAGTGGTTAGTGCTGCTGCCTCACAGCAAGAAGGTCCTGGGTCCTTTCTGTGTGGAGTTCACATGCTCTCGCTGTTTTCACCAGGGGCTCCAGTTTTCTCTCACAGTCCAAAAGCATGCAGGACTGATTGATTGGTGTGTCTAAATTGGCTCTGTGAGTGTGTGCACCCTGCAGTGCGTTGGAAACTGCCCAGGGTTGGTTCTTTGTTCCCAGGATAGGCTCTAGTCCCCCCCACAACCCCAGTTGGGATTAAGCGGTTTCAGAAAACTGAGGTGTTATCAGCATATGTCCCCCTCAGTACTGCAAAAACACATAAAATTCAGAGATAATCTTAATAAAGTCTGTTTTCATATATTTTTAAATGAAGTCATTACTTTTATGAACACACTTTCATATACTCCAGTTGGATAAAATATTTCAAATGTCTCATTATTTTATGCTTACACCATTTGACATTTTCTGGCACTTTCAGTCATAACTTTTGTAGAAAATGCAAATCCAAAAGCCAACAAGCAGACGAAATAGACATTTCAACAAACCTGAAGCATGCTTTTAAACAAGATTTATGTTAAAAAAAGATTTTTGAATTGCTCATCTTGCCAACATTTGTCACTGACCTGTTTATATTGCATGAATCCAGACATAAGGAGAATTTTATTGTGATTTTTATGGCTGTTTGAGTTGATTCTTTTTACCTGAATACATGAAATTTTTTTTTTACATCCATCCATCCATCCTCACTCTGCAGGGTTGCAGGGGTCCAGAACCTATGGCCACGCTTGAGACTAGTACCTCTTGAAAAGCTCATTTAATGGTTTGTCAAGTGTATTTTCCCTGATCATTTCCTGATTTACAGTGTGACTGTCACTGACAGTGAACATTACTTTTATCGCTGGGTATCAATCAGTGCTTGTCAGGCATACTAATATAGCTTTAATGGCTAAGTATTTGGTAGTGCAATTGCTCAGTGGGTAGTACGATTGCCTTACTCCTCCAGAGTTGTAGATTCAAATACATTTTCTCTGTGTTTGGAGTTTGCCATTCACCATCCCTTAAGGGCCTGTCAAGGCCCATATGTTTGTCACAGGTGCCAGCAGGACTCATCGACCTATTCAAAAGGGGATGTGAAGACCTTCTCTGTAGATTGTGGTCCCTAAAACTGAAAGGAGAGTGATGGCGCAGGTACCTAAGCTGCCAAACAGCATATAGCAGACCTCAACTTGACATTGATACGCCTCTGCTTTATCACAGGTATAGCCAGAACTTTAATTGGGAAGAAGGAGAACAGCTTTTTGATGTGCAAATTGTATTTTCAGCTTACCGAGACTCACCACTAATTGCATTGCTACAGAAGGGGGAATTCTCTGATAGGTCAGCAACAAAGGCAAGGAAAGGAAGCAGTATGCACATTGCATGGTGCCTATTAAAGAGCACACCCTCAACACTCCAGTAACATTCTTGGAAAAGGAGTTTGTAAGATGTGCTCTGTGCAGGAAGATGAGGGGAACTATGTGAAGGACAAGAGGAAGGAATAAGGGATGTCATTGGAGAGGGATGGAGTTTTATATGGGCTGTGGGGAGGCTTGAAAACAAAGGATTTGTTTGGTGTCAGTACAATGAAAAACATTAGAAAACACAACAGAGAGTTGGATTGCTTGAAGGGCTATAGTTGGGTAGAGGGCTGAGCATCAACATCTAAGCACATTTACAAACAACAAGAGAAACAAAACTGGAACTTGTACATTGATCCAGATTAAGGAACAGAGAGTCTTATATTGTTAGGAATCAATGGAATGGAAACCAAACAGAATGGTTTTATTTTAAAATTTGTGGCTGTAAATCTGAGGAAGGATTTGGCCCATCTCTGAAATCCAAAATAGAGGGTTGTGTAAGAAAAGTTACATCTTATCTTGCGGGGCTCAATCTATGTGACTAGTTGGAAGATAGTATCCATTTAGTTTTTGGAGCTTTATATTAAGGATTAGCTGCAGAATCGTGGGGCTTCATTGCAGACATTGCCCTTCCTCATGATTACTTGATTACATCTAATGTACTATCATGGACAGTTATTATAAAAGCATCGGTCATTTTAATTTAATGCTCTCTGATGTGTTTTTGATTGTAGTAAGCTGTTACTCCATTGTACAAATGATGCACTCATAGGATTTTCATCTTTGATCTGTTATGTGGAAAAACTGTTGATTGCATACATGTATTCAGCAAAACTAGATAAGACCTAAAAGAAGTCTTTGTTACAGCATTATTGAAGGAGCTGCTGAATTATACTGCAGACCCATCTCTGACTAGAACACTGCCAGGGACATGTTTGTAAGTGAGGTCATCATCTGCTTCAGTCAGAGGAAGTCGGCAAGACCACCTCCTAACTAGTTTATGCCTGCTCCATGCTGCTAATTTACATATTCCAGATCCCAGCTGATCCAGCTTTTCTATGGGAGCAGATTTTGTTTGGACCAACTTGTGCTGTCACATGACTTATTAGCCTTGTAATTCTAACCATTACAGTCAGATCTGCTACAACACACAATATCACAATGAGAGAATGAGTGCAAATTATATATTAGTATCCAAGTCCAATATTACATGGAATTGCATTTGTATTTGCGAACTACAATGAGATATGATCTTAGCAAAAACAAATCCAAGTGAATGACAGGGGTGTCTGATTTGTGAATGAATCATACTTTTGAACCGGTTGTTTTCAGTGAATCGGTCAAACCGATTTTCAAATGTAAAAACTGAACTTTTTGTACATCCACGCATTGCACAGGTTAAAGTGAAAATATTTGGCAAATTATCATAGAAAAACACACATCAACCATTTTAAATTTACTTACGTAATAGGGGTCCTGTGTGGCTCAGTGGGCTAAGCCTCTGTACCTAACATCAGAAGGTTGCAGGTTTGAGTCCAACCTCAGCATGTCTATAGGTCCTAGAGTATGGCCCTTAACCCCCAGCTCCCTGGGCTCTGCTATGGATGGCTGCCCTTCACAGCCAGCTTGCTCTTACCCACAAAGAGCAAGTTGGGGGAGACATATAGAGCATTTCCTCATGGGGGTCAATAAAGTGCCTATTATTATTTGCTTTTTTTTTTTTAATCTGCTTTTTGTAGACTGTCTGTAACCATTGTGACTATTGTCCCGCATGCGCAAGCATTGAAAGCCATATATAAAATCAACTAAAAAGTAAAAGTAAGCCAAATACAAAAACGTATATGCCCAGTGCCAGTATATTGCCAGTGTCAATACTGACAATTAAAGGTATGATATTTTATGTCAACACAAGGGATTTATGCGAATACATGACATTTTCTATAATTGCTAGGGGTGCAGGTTTGGCAGATGGTCTCAAGTCCTGTATTACTTGAATACTTTAATAATAATAGTTTAACACAGTTGACTCAGATTGGCAGTAGTTAGCGGTAACTTTGGTTTTAATGACAGTTGTTGATTTTAGGTCCAGCTTTATAGATCGAAGAACGGTCATGGACTACAAAGCACTGCTGTAAGTCGCTCTGGAAAAGAGCATCTGCTAAATTATGTTAATATAAATATAAATATACATGCACGACTCAAATCCATGGTTGATTCAGATCCGGTATTGGAGGGGTTACAGTAGGGAAGCTGTTCCATGGAAAGCCGCTGTGGGTGCGGGTTTTGGGGATGACCTCTCAATCAGCCAATCATCCCCAAAACTGGAGTTGAGAACCACTGTTTTATTATTGAGAGGTAGTCCCAAAAATTTGCACCCACACAGGCCCTCCATGGATCAGGTTCCCCACCCCTGCCGTAGTGACAACCATGTTGCCTTCCATGCCTGTCTGCATACCGTAATTCATTGTATTGGTGCTGTGTGCATGCCCAGCCACATGGCAGCTATAAGATAAGATAATCGTCACTTTTATTAATCCCCGTGGGGAAATTGTCTCTACGCCTCCCTCAACTTGCTCTTCGCAGAGTAAGTTGTCCGCGAAGGGCTGCCACCTGTGGCGGCACCCAGGGAGCTGGGGGTTAAGGGCCTTGCTCAAGGACCCGCAGATGTGCTGAGGCTGGGTTTGAACCGGCGACCTTG
>JAODKC010000009.1:3068617-3102986 GCA_026777985.1 Mormyrops attenuatus
GACTGTCAAATCAAATTAATTCAGTACAATTCAAAAACTTTGACAATATTTATTGTCATGTAGACATAGAACTTCGGTCAACTGGCTAAATGAGATTTTCAATTCTTAAGTTATATATCTGTTTTGGTTACCGGTCCGGGTCCGTATAGGACAGCTTCTGGGTCTGGACTCGGACCGAGGTCCGCCTGTTAGTGACCCCTGAATTATAGGCAGTAATCATATACGTAATAAAAATTAAGTAGTACCGGCACGGTTATATTTTAATCTTTATCGTACCACCACTTATCACAAGTCGCCAGTACTCTGCTACTCAGAGACAAGCGTCACGCGAGAGTGGCGGGGCAGCGCGCGCAGTACCGTCAGTGTTGTTGTGGCGCGTCTGTTGTTCCCAATCACACCCCCACCTCAGTTCTCACGGTCAATACAGTAGCGACACTTTTATTTCTCCACTTCGAGCACTGCTTATACAGGTCACCATATTAAACGCCAGTTCAACTGATGCTCCCGGTTCACATTACACAGATAGCGCTGCAGACATGCAGCAGACCTCTACTCGGTTTTTTAAAATGCCCAGCCGTGAACTTTTGATGAACTCAGGCGGATCCCTTCCTTCACCTTGGCAACTTCAGCTTGTTGCACAGTGTCTGGCTAGATAGTTAATAATATATTTGTCCTTCAACATAGTGATAAGCTGCAGTACTAATAAAGTGCATATTCGTACATCAAAGTCTAACAAAATAACTAACAGATACAGAAACTTCTAAGCCAACACAAGGTGCTAATTCATACTTGTTTTTCGTCACATTGTGCACAGCAGTGATCGGTCTGCATTCTCTGAAGGTTACATCAGCTTCTTACAGAGTCCTAATGATTGCATTCTCTATGTATTATGAAGTGCTAAATTATATTCCATACTCGCATATTAGAAATTAATACTGACTTTCGCCTCATATCGGCGAGATATTTAGCATAAACGCTGCTTGAAAGCCACATGAGATGAACAGGCGAGCCATAACTTAAACTACACTAGAAGTAAAATTCATATCCTTAGCTAGTTTTGCGTTAGTCTAACATATTACCGTAAATTAGCAGTGCCAGAAATCGTTCATTTAACCACATAAAGTACCATACTAACCAGGCCTACGGTTAATGTTTATGCTATCGCTTGTATATATAAAGCTTATTCTCATATATACTGTATGTCTTAAAGGTAATGCTCTTGCGACATCTCGGCACACGCCTCCACTTTACCCCGACCTGCAGAACTGTCGTAAACGTGGAAATGAGTTGCGTTGTGAACCTGCGGTCGAGTACTTTTCCTCAAGGACCCGGATGTGTGTCACAATAAGTTGAAATTGAATTTGCAAACTGAATTCAGATTTAACTCATGATTCAGATTCAAACTAATAAATTCTAATAATAAATTCAGATTCATTAATACATTGAGATTCAACTCATATATTCAGATTCAGTTTCTAGTGGCACAAATATCAGCCCATAAAACTCTTTCAGACTCAGCAGTTTGCAAACCCTACAGTCTATTTACAAGGTAATAAACTTTTACATACATGTAAATGTGTGTGTGGAACAGAGAACAGAAAATCTCACTGCATGCAGCTGACCAAAGTTGGCAACCCTGCATTTTATTTTTAATGAAAAATGCAGTTTTTGACTGAAGTGGCTTATCATTCCTTTGCTTTGTCACTCGGACAAATACAAAACAAATGAGAAAACATTATACTGTATGCGTCTCTTTTTGTATCTTTTCTAAGTAATAAGACCGTGTGCCCATACCCAACTGTAATAGCGATTAAATAACTGTTAAACCCAAAGAAGATCAGCATGAACACTTAGGAATAACTACAGAAATATCTATAGTTTGCATCCACTTGACAGGGATCAGATAAGTGCAGCAATACTCCCACACTGAAATGTTTGCCACTTGAGGGCAGAAGTAGCTTGTACACTGGACCCAGACAGGCAGAACATCAATGGCGCTTGGGAGGCTGTCCAGCAGCAGCTCCAAACCTACTCCCCCTTAAAGACCAATTCGGGGAAGGTGGCTGTCAAAAGAAGGGCAGCGAAGTGTCTGATTATGATGAACGTTTCAGGGTTGTTTGGGTAGAGCATCCCAGTGTGGGTTACATCACTGCTGGAAATGTGGAGCACAGCACACATGGCTCACTCAAATCCTCTACTGAGCCTGGACTGAAGCCTAAGCTGTCCGAAATGCTCGACACAAGCGCGAAACGAAAAAGCATTTCTTAGGAAATGGCTCAGTGGTGCCAAATACAACAAAATCAACAGTGAAACAAAACTGGGCCTGAATATCATAACATTCAAAAACGCAACCCCTTGAGGTGCTAATTGGACACCACAACCTTGAAACCTGGCTGTATATCCACAAGGCATGGGCATTCGAAGACAATTAGACTTTGTCCTAATGTTTCAGCAAGAGAAGGTAGTGTGGAACTTGTGATTAGAAAAAGAATGGTTAGCATGTGATCTAATATGCTCAAGGGACAAGAATGACTTGGTACCATATCACTTCCACAGACAAGCCACCAGAGGTGGGAAGTTCAGGTCCAGAGAATAAAAGTTCATACCAAGAGTTCTGTCTAAGTATGAGTCTTTATACTGAGCTGGTCGGTTGAAACAAAATCTTGGTCTGGACTCTCTGGACCTGAATTACCTCTGTAAGACACCCCCAACAAAAGACAATATCCCAGAAGTTAGACTTGTGAAACATATTTTTTCTGACGGCACAACTTAGATTACCTGTAATAATTACATACTTCAACTCTAACTCATCAACTATAAATCATTCAAGCAGTTCCATGGGACATGAGACCAAGATCAGTGCAGGCAGACCTGAAACACAGTGGCATAGTGTGATTCCCTAACTACCCTGACTAATCAGCCTAGTAAAATATATAACCCGTCTCTAACCATGGCTAATCAGTTGGCAACCATTGTTCATTAACACACATACCTAAACTGATAAACCTCTAATTCAAACCTGGAAACTGGTAATATGGAAGCAGGGCAGCAAGTGCATAATGTTTCCCAGTCTGGTCATCAAGGACCCGCACACAGTCCACGTTTTTGTTCCCTTTCAGCTCGGAGCTGGGAAGGAGCAACAATTTGGACTGTCTGGCAGGAAGCTGGGAGGGAGCAAAAACATGGACCATCTGTGGGTCCCTGAGGACCGGGTTGGGAAAAACTGGCTTAATGTATGCCAGTTCCAGTTCCAGGAAGAGCCCTTCTGCTGTGACCAGAAGAAAGATACTTATTATAAATCTCTTAAATAAAATGGTAATTTATTATATCCAGCTGGGTAATTGCATAAAATTGTGTGCCACTCTGGACAAAAGTGATAAAAAAACAATATCAGAGATTGTACAGTTAGGCTGGATAAAGCCAACACTGGGTTTTCTCTCTGGTCTGAGAGAGGTAAAATTCCCTGTCTAACTATGGCACATGGTAAAATTCTGCTGAAAAATAAGCTGTGTATGATATTTCAGGCAATATTGTCTTACACTTAATTTAATCTAACCATCCCGCAAGGGACAATTGCACAATTAATCATACAATTAATCAAAAAGGAGTCTTAAAATAAAGACAAAAATAAATTATGCAAGGGTGTAGATTTTGGTATGGATGGTAAGGACATGTCCCTATCAATATTGTGGCAGTACCATGTGTGTTTAGGAGGGTGGGGGATTCGGGGCTGATTTGTTCCCTAGCAATGTTGAGACCAAACCTACACACTTGAAATTATGTCTGTATCAGTGTTACATGGATGAAATAACCTAGCTACAACATAAAAGCGTTTCACTCTGCTACTGTATATCCATCAAGTGACCGCGTTCTCAGTTTGTTACATTTCTTTCATAACAGAACGTGACTCTATATCTAAAACCTATTTGGTAAATGGCTCTAAAAACAGAAAGCTGACAAACATTGAAGGAAAGATCCTAATCATAAGGTATTAGCATTCGATAAAATATAAAAATATAAATTGCAAATTATAACATTTTTATTCCCAGAGCCATCTGGTAATTTTAAGGTGTCGATATACTTAGCATACCATATCCCCAGTTAGAATCATATCCTGGTGGCAATCCGCATGTCACTTTGGACCAGTACTGCCAGAGAGGGGACTGTACATCCCTTGGGAACCTCTCATGGGATGTCCCTTTTTCCAGTGGTATACAGGCCAATCTGCCTTGTGACTTGCAGATCTTAGTTCTCCACTCATTTTTTCCTTATTAACCTCCATAGCTGCAGATGTAGAAAAATGGAAGATGGGAGATATGACAAGTAATGCATTATTATATTGTAGAAAACTGGGCAATCTACTATATGCACACTTTCTTGCGTGTTCCACGTCAGCCAGCTGTTTCACTTCCGGCGCTCGTACACTGTACTTAACTGACTCACTTTGGCATTTTCACTCGCCTGCTTCAAGACTTATCCAGACTTGCGGTCAATGACGTAAGTCGCATTATTCGAGCATCATGCCGTACATCAGCAACTAAAAAGAAGGGCTTCAAACTATATGTTTCAAGCAGAGGCTACGTTAGACTTTCTCATTCTCTGAGGGTGGTCAAACAACCTCCTTTTCAGGACCTAAAAATACCTGAAATGTCTGGGATTTCCCTTTGTTTCATGTTGACATTTGCTTTCTGCTATGGTTGGGCAGATAATTGACTATCGATAAACACATTTTTCTCCCTTATCGACTTTTTTCCAACTGTATCAATATAATTGAAAAAGACGTGTAGAGAGTTTTCATTGTTAATTACAAGTAATTCTGTTTTAACCAGGTAGGCCTGCATTATCGGATTACAAAACAAACACAGTTCTGCAATAAGCACACCCCATATTTTCTGTGTCAGTCTTTGCATTGCCTTTACATCTCGCTTCATATCCTAATCCCGGTGTCCGCTTTTTGTAAAGCTAAAATTCCATCATAGCCTATTACCCATCATTTTGATTTTCCATTTTTAATGACAATAAGACATATCATTTAATTTGCATTCATTCATTTTCATTTTTAATGATTAATACACATAACAAGCGTATATATTATGCATTTATAAGGGCATGGAGTGAAATGATGAACAAAGACACCGACCATGCGGTCATTTTTCATGTTAGCAAAGCACGAAGCACATGAATGATTTTCTTTCTTCTGATATTATGCCTAAACAGGCAATTATGAACAAAGTAATTTTACAATATTAGAAAATTACAATTAAAATATGAACTAACCATTTTGCCCCGTAAAATTACCTGCAGATGGCTGGTAAACATTATCAGTACTACTTGCTTGTCCCACATCCTCCACTGCATCAATTTCTTTACTTATATTGTCAAGGCCATTACAATTATTGCGCTTTTTAAAGAAACCACAGACATTCAGCTGTCTTCACAATAGCATGACATTAATATGCACACTCGCCTCCAAATGGACAGGGGTGTGAAGTACTCAGAGTTAAACCTATTTTTCTGAGATATTTTTGACAAAAATTGAGCTACTGAATGGATAGCGGAAGTTATCAAGCTGGCTGAGATTACACCGGAAATACATCAGCACTCCTGTGAGCACATAGCCCACTGAAGGTTAAAAGCTGAGGGAGAAGAAGAACGTGACTCCAGGCAGAAAAAGGCTGATGGTCCCCAGTTAAGCCCCTCAGATTTGGATGGTTGGGATTTCAGTCTGGTGGCAGGATATTGAGCAACATGGGTCATAATTGTGTCCTGTTCCACACAGCGAAAAATAGAAACACATATGTTCCATTTGTCTTCCACCAAAGCATATCGTGTGGCTGAATTCCAGACCCGTTTGGCTGAAGCTATTCTAGTCCATTCCTTTTATTTCCTGGCATTTGGTCTGGTTTCAACCTGTTATCACACAGAGAGGTGAGAACGAGATAACAGGGCATCATTTGGCTTGGATGTGAAGTCAGGTGCCCATTTAGTTATCAAGCTAAAGCTCTTACTCATAGTAAAGATACAGCAGATTTATGATGAAATCCCACATTGCATTGTTTAAATTAAATTACTTGTTTTCCTGACAGCAGTGCATTAAACCCTGTTAACTTTTGTCCAAATGATGAATTTACTTCTGTGTCCCACTGTTTAGGTTAATAGCCAATTTGAATCCAATTGTAGGATTTACGATTGATCAAATTGTTTTTTTTTTGATAATAGCCATTGCTGCTCTAGGTAGAAAATCAATACATGTATTTTATGTAAATCATTAGGTCTATAATCATACTCCCAACAGATCAGAGAGTCATTTTCAAAGCTTCAACCATAGAATTTTCTAAATAAAAGAATGAAAATGTTGATTATATTACGTCCCATGACTCTGTACCTCATAAGTGGTTAGAATGTGGGTGGATGGTTTACATAGTATGACATAAACTGCAGGTGAAAAGTATGTGGCAATGCAAGTCCGGTGTTGAGAGTGTTGCTTCAAGAAGCAAATGCAAAATACAGTATTACAATCTCCCTGTCATTGGTAGATGAGTCTTAGACTAGTTCTATACCATTTCAGCTATTACATACTGTCGGTAATGAAAAATGACATCATCGTTTTCCTTATTTGATGAGGTACTAAATAACTGTTACTAGTCTGATCAAATTGTTATTCAATTACACTTCAAAAATTGTGTAGACTTCAAAATCCACTGTATTTCCTTATCCGGTTCAGTTTACCCTTGTGAAATACATTCAAGTATACTCCAGGTGCACTAAATCGGGTGCATTCACATGTAAGAAGTTCTTAAAATATGCTTAATTATTAAAGACATGCAGCATGTACGCATTCATTATACCCCTCCAAAAATAAAATATTTTAAGTTGAGCAATCTGGGCATTAGTAAGCATGAAAAACATATTTTCTTCTACTTTGCATAAAAATTCAGTAACGCTTTACAGCACCTTCATAATACTTTTATAATGCATTCGTAGAATATTTAGTGTACCTGAATGCATTCATAGTACAGTACAGCATGTAAGTATTCCTTAACATCCCAACATACCTCAACAGCTTCAAAATACCTTAATAACCAACATTATATGATTATACCATTACAATGTTTATTATTAATGTATATTACACCTGTGATGTCTTGTTTATTGAAAGTGTTATGAATGCAAATTTCATACATTTCAGTGATACAGTGACGTTGCTGCACTAAGACTTGGACAATTGCGTAAATACTTGATATAGGGGACAGTTTCCATGCCCACAACTGACTGCTGGTGTTCTTGAATTACCTCAGAAAATACTGTACTGAGCTTATTTTAAAGTTACAAAAATGACTGTCAAATTAATCTATGTTTAAAATAATCTATGTCAGAAAATACTGTACTGAGCTTATTTTAAAGTTACAAAAATGACTGTCAAAATAATCTATGTTTCAACAGAATTATTATCATTATAATTTTTATTAGGTTTAAATAAGCATAGTTATTTAAATCCACTCCCTGCGACCCAGTGGGCTAAGCGGTTTGGAAAATGGATGGATGGATTTAAATCCACTGGTTATCCTTCGCAATGGCTGTCTGAAATTTTGAAAAGTTCACAATTGAAACCATTTTGTATGAAAGTACAAAGTACTTGTATCATAACCTACTGATGCGTCATTTATTCCTTTATTAACATTTTACGCTCCGTTAAGAGTTTCTCACACATCCTTGTAATTTTTCTATTTGCATGCTTCATAAATGCTGAATGAAGTTAGGGATAAAGAAAAGATAATATAGCTCATAAGGTTGAATTCATAACTTTGTAATTATCAAATTATTACATTTTCATATTATCAAAAGACTTTATTATGGAAGCATAAAAGAACTGGTAATTGTAATGGAGATTAAAAATATTTTATTCAGTCTTCTAATAAACCAAAGACACCTCTTTAGGTAACTCAGATTGTAATATATCTTCGAATTTTATCAAACTATTGTTGTAACTTTTAGGGGGAAAGAACCTTTGAAACTAAAGAAAACTTCTCTTACTTAAAGAACATTTAAGAAATGCAAATAACTGCATAACTGAACCGAAATATATTCCATGTATATGAGACATGGTAATAAATACTGGACCAATAGGTTATTACAGTAACAGCTGACCTCATTATTGTTATCAACCATATTATTTTATATTATGAGAAGAGTTGCGAACATTTTCAAGAAAGCTTTGAATATATTGAAAGCTAGAATAACTAGTATAATATTTCACTGAATTGGCCTTTATCCTTATGGGTTTTTTTTTGGGGGGGGGGAGGCAGTTAAAAAGTAAACTGGCAGTTATTAATAAGGCTGTCAAGCAAAGAAATAGCATTTTCCCAAAAAGCAGGAGCAGCAGAGAGCAGAGAGCACAGTGTAGACGTGGACAGAATTTTCTGTGTTTGTGGAGACTGCTGAGAGAGGGGAAGAGTAAAACTGGCAAATGAAGGCTGGCAGGTCTCTGAATCTACATCTGCAGTGCTCTTATAAAACCAGCCTGTTATTATCTATGCTGTTTTGCAGGTTTGTATTTCCAGTGAATGCTGTTGCTAGTGAGAAAAGTGATTAGGGGACTAATTTGATGAGGCTGTGACAAGCCTTTTAGTATTGGTTATTTTGTGAACTTTTATCATCTAATTAACATTATATGTACGACCTAAGCACAGGGTTGAATTTAAGGGGTTGGGGCCCTACATACAGCATAAAATGCTGCTGCTGTAACAATTAGAACCCCCCCCACTCGGGGTCCTGGGCTACAGTCCGGATTAGCCCATAAGTCCAACCCTGCTTTTATGTTTTTGTATATTTCATTTTCCCAAAGAAACAGTTTTGCTTTGATATTCCCTAATCAACAGCTGCAAACAGGGCAGCAGAATGAAATGTGAATCAAATAGCATGAATAATAGAGTAATAACTGAGAAAAAAATGATGCAATCACTATAAGTGAAATGTAAGCTCTCTCCCTCATCCTTCTCCTCTGTGATTTTCTTTGTTATTCCGTTGTTTGCCATTTTTAACTTTTGCCTGTTTGTGTTAAATTTCTGTAGTGCATAAAGCTTTTGATTTTGGCATCTATGCTCCCCTCCATATCGTATATTTTGTCCATATGTGTAACATGGTTTTCCAATATGTATTTCAAATTAATTCTTCCAGAGGCTTGTACAGAAAGTATATTTTTGTAAGGTATGCATATTCTACATGTGGGTGAATGGGACACAAGAACTATGCTGCCCAGTCTTCTAGGTAACCTAAGTACTGTATTCTAATGGGTATTGACCGTTAATGTAAATGTAAGCTGTATCCATTTCTGAATAGGTCTCTGGGGCTGTTGGAAAGCTTGTGTTTGGTAATAAGCGATAAAACCATCCATTCCTCATGCTGTACAATGCCATCAATGCTGTTATTTGAGAGATGCTAGTAAATTTATATTTTAGATATCACCGTAGCTTGCTTGAAGAATTGTGGTGACTGTGTAGGAAACACAATAAATAAATTCACATCATTGTCGTTTATTTAAGGACATGAATATATCCTTGTAAAAACAACAAGAGGGGAATCGACACGTCCCTAGGGCTGCAACTAATACTTATGATCTAATGTATATTAGAATTTGTATGCTTAAGGAAATATCCACCAAATTAATATTTTACAGGAGTTGTAGTGTATGTCTGAGGGAAAGATGGATCAAAAAAGTGCTACTGAAACAGAGATCAGAGACCTGTAGAAATGAGTGTTTCTTTACAGTCACCAGAAACCATGTTCAACGCCTAATCGAAGGATTAGTTTGCTATAAGATTTGTGAAAATATATGAAAGGCTACCCATCCATCCAACCATCCATCTTTCAAGCACTGTTTTCTCACCATTGTACAGGTATATCATTATCTACAATAGTAGGGCACTATGCACTTAGATATTAGATTTGTTAGGCAATTTTAGTATATTTTATTCATGAGGAATGAGCTGTGATGAGAATTATTTGTATAAAGATCATTATGCTTATTCTGGAAGAGAAAAGGTTCATGTAATCAACAAATCAAAAGGAGGAAAGGAATATAGATAGGAATATAGATAGGGATAATGAGGTTAATATCTTATTCAATAGATCTCTTTTGCCAGTGCAGCCCACCACCAACACTGGCAATTCACTTCCCCTCCCTCCTCCACTATCTTCATGACTTCAACACTGTAGAAACCACACCTGAGGTCTCCACCCCCACCCCACTTCCCAGACAGTCTATACTGATCAGATGAATTGAGATCAGAAGAAACTCCACACAGGCAAGGCTACAGAACCTGATAGAATCAGCCCCTGGGTGCTGAAAACATACTCTGTAGGGTCCTTTTATATCTATTCTGTCTCTTCCTGAGACTTCCTGTCTATCTGAAGTGTTTTTGTGAGAATTTATGCCCATTCATCCAGAAGAGCATTTGTGAGGTCATGCACTGATTTTGGAAGTGAGGGCCTGGCCTACAATCTCCATTCTATCCCAAAGGTGTTCGATGGGGTTGAGGCCAGGGCTCTGTATAGGCCAGTCAAGGTCTTACACACCAAATTCACCCAACCATGCCTTGATGGACCTTGCTTTGTGCACTGGGGCACAGTCATGCTGGAACAGAAAGGGCCTTCCCCAAACTGTGCCCACAAAGTTAGAAGCATAGAACTGTCCAAAATGTCTTGGTTTGCTGAAGCATTAAGAGTTCCCTTCACTGGAACTAAGGGGACTAGCCTAACCCATTACTACGCCATACCATTATCCCTCCTCCACCAAACTTTACAGTTGGCACAATGCAGTCAGGCAGGTAACATTCTCCTGGCATCCACCAAACCCAGACCCGTTCATCAGACTGCCAGACAGAAAAGCGTGATTTGTCACTTCACAGAACACGCTTCTGCTGCTCCAGAGTCCAGAGGCGGTGTGCTTTACACCACTCCCTGCGATGCTTGGCACTGCACTTGGTGATGCGATGCTTGCATGCAGCTGCTCAGCCATGGAAGCCCATTCCATGAAACTCCTGGCACACAGTTTTTGTGCTGGGGTTAATGCCAGAGGATGTTTGGAACTATGCAGTTATTGAGTCAACAGAGCGTGACGTTCACACAATATGCGTCTCAGTACTCGGCGACCCCGCTCTGTTGCTTTACGTGCTCTGTCTCTTCGCGGCTGAGTTTCTGTTGCTCCTAAACGCTTCCACTTTGCAGTAATACCACTTACAGTTGCCTGTGGAATATCTAGCAGGGAAGAAATTTCACGAACTGACTTATTGCAAAGATAGCATTCCGTGACAGTACTACGCTTGAATTCACTGAGCTCTTTAGAACAACCCATTCTTTCACAAATGTCTGTAAATCTGACTGCATGGCTAGGTGCTTGATACATCTGTGGCAATGGGTCTGAATGGAACACCTGAATTCAATGATTAAAAGATGTGTCCCAAAACTTTTGTCCGTACAGTGTTTATAAGTACAGTATATATTAATATATTACCATTAGGCAGTATTCAAGTGACATATGCCTTGTTAACACACCTAGTAGGCAAATCAATTAGGCTAAACAATTTGTTGATTAAAAAAAATAATTCTTTCAAATAAAATGAGAAATAATAGTTTCAAAGTAGTGTGTCCTCACAATCCTAAACCACAGTGCGTGTACTTGCTCCCCTGCAATAACTGGACATACAGATACGTCTTCCTCTTGATGTATTTCAGCTGACCATCAATGAATGCATCACATGTTTCCAGGTGGATTGTGAAACACTCCGTTTTGAACCAATACAGGATGCCATTCGTCCCGTATCCTTGTACACTTACATACACCCTGTACATACACTGCATACTGCAGGTCAGTGGTCTCCAATGAAACTACCTGACCATGACATTCACCTACCAGGTAACCATTCTTCTGTTAATGGGGTAGATGTGTGAATTCTTAGTGGCAGTGACTAGCAATTGGTTTGGAATAATTCACCATAGGCTATGCTGCAGAATATAAGCTGATTTGATTAGTGTGTAGTTGCACAGTTTGCTGCATTCAGACGTGAAATAGAACTAGCGTTTTATTCACAGGCTAAGTGGATGCATAAAGATATTTCAGTAAGCAATGGTCACAATATACATCCAGTTAATTGTCTGCAATTACATTTTTGCATGCCATTTTTCTTCTTTCACACTTCCTAAACTCAAATGCCTTGCATTTTTTTTCTTCCTATCTTTGTATGCTGGTGAAAACTAAAGGCAGATGACATTCAGAATCATAACCTGTTTTCTTTAAATTTACGCACAGTAGCCCACCGCTAAAGGGATTTGGGATATAATAAAGACAATAAAGACAAGAACTATTAAGATTTTTTTTTCATTAATTACAGGCAAGAAGATTAAAAAATGAGAAATAAACAAGCGGCTGAAGAGATAATTTATCAGAGTTACTAATGGAAAAAATGCTCCCCATCACTACCAAGATATAACCCATCTTCTGGGAATGAACAATTGAATCACATTAGAATTCTACGTATTTGGTGCTGGGATGAAAAATGAAAATGTTTTCTGCTTCTTCTTACATGTGTCACCATCACTAGTAAGTTCAAATGGGTCATTAATCAATTGTCATTATGTGGGATTAGGGCTGCGAATGACAAACACTTGGAAAAGAAAGTTGATAATGGATTCATTGGTGTGATGTTTCATTTTTCATGAGGAACTGGGATTTATGACAGTTACCTAAAAGTATTTAGGAAGAAGAGGAAGTCTTCATTTCCTGCTGTTGTTCAGTATATAGTTGCAGACTATTGAGGTATCTATGGTTGTCCAATAAATGCTTCAAAAACACTGGTGATGCTTTCGGAAATTTATGGTGCAGATCCACCTTTTTATGTCTCACTTCCTGGGTCACTTACCATGCACACTGTGCACTGTGCAGATGAATGTTTGCATCCCTGAGAGGGGGAGCTTGAAAGGGACCGAGCGTTCTGTCGCTGTCAGTGTCACATTAAATGGTGTCATTTGGATGTTGGCCATGCATTGAGGGTGGCGCAAAAGTTTCTGCCACCCACTTCTTAATCTCTGCACTTAGAGCAGGGGTGGGGAACCTGATCCATGGAGAGTCGGCGCGGGTTTTTGGGATGACCTCTCAACCAGCCAATAACAGTGGGTCCCCAGAAGTGGAGTTGAGAACCACTGCTTTATTATAGGCTGATCGCGAGGTCAACCCAAAAACCCGCACCGGCCCTCCATGGATCAGGTTCCCCACCCCTGGCTTAAAGTGTTAATAGTGGCTGTTATGTTTAATTCATTAACTGAAGTACTTGTATATGGTAATGTGTTGAGTAAAGACAGGGATACCTTCGGAGAAATGTATCATTAGGTTATTTTGTCTGTACTAACCGTACTAACTCATCGTTTATCTGATAAAGAACTAATTCATTAGACTGTACTAATACACTACACGTAACAGTATACTGTTTTACAGTAAACTTTTTACAAGTCAAAAAAGTACAGTACAGTAAATACATAAAGAAGTAACTAGCTGTTTATTACCATTATAAAGTATTATAATCTTAGGGGACCATCATTGTATACTGTTTGTGGTTCATCATTGGCCAAAATGTCATTATGTGGCACACAATTGTATTGATTTCTTCTTTGATTGGAATTATGAACGCAGATAGGTGAAATCTGCCCTAGACAGTTTAGTTAGAGTTCTGCTAGTGACACAGGAGAAGGCAGTGGTCGCAGATGAAACCGCAAACTTGCCAAAGTGAAGATAATTTGGTATGCACATAAGCCGCTAGCGATGGACCCATTTTATTCTCGGCAGAAGTTTCATATGAACATTGTATGGAGGAACATTTGAAACACTTTGACAGTGAAATGAAATGCAGGGTTGCTGGCAGTCATTTTGTGTATTATATTAAGAGAAGTGGGGGAAAACGTTTTTAATGGTGCTTTACATGGTAAATGGAACGGAGGATGCGTAGCAATTTCAGTTTCACAGATGGATTTTTGAATTAGCTGCAGAGAAGTGTAATACTGCTAATTGATTTTATTTCAAGCTACTTTTGTATGGGTGTTGAAACATATTAGAACTAGAAAAAAATGACATGGATATTTTCTATGGATGATTTTTCTATTTATAAAAATGCATATCCTGCTTAGAGTCAGGGACCTGGCAGTGTCTACAAATATATGGTTATTTACAACACAGTGAGCTTCCTTGAAATTCTATTTACACCTGGCCAGTTGGTGGGCTTTCCAGTTAAACAGGCGTTAATTTGTCTGTGATTTGAATAAACTGGGAGAAGGCTTCAGTATAGGTCTAGGGAATAAGCCATTGAGAGAACTGGCACTGAGATGCTACCTAGTCAGTGTTCTGCAGCCTCATGCAGATCCCTTCCTCGCCGACAAACCAATGGGTAGAATGATCTCATTTATGATTATTATTGTGCTTTGTATTGAGTATAACTGTGTATGTGTATATCATATATGTTGTGAATATCCATCCATCAATTTTCTGAAACCGCTCAATCCCATGTTGTGAATATCACAAATAAAACTTTGAAACGCAAACTGTCCACGACTGAACAGGACACTGATTGAACTGAGAGCCCTCTACCCTCCATTTTTGAAAAGTCAAGGCTGTCGGAGTATATGAGTGGTCAAACTGCTGTGAAATGGAGAGGCATTTAAATGCCGTGTGGGGAACACTAAGAGGCGCTGACTCCCGCTGGGTGGGCAGCAGGGCCACCCAGCCGTCCAGGATGCGAGACCCCCAGGAATCCACTATCCTGGGCTTCTTTGGGTCTGCTCTGTTTTTCCACATCTAGGGAATTTGAACAAGCTTAGCTAAATGAGTTTAGGAGTTAATCAGAACAACCATAATCTTGAGATGATAGCTGAAGAAATAATGCAAATCAAAATCAAGTTTTGGGTCAGATTTCATGAATTTTACTTTTAACTTTAATTTTGGCCTTCAGCTGCTCAATGAGATTCTGTCATTGGGCTGTTGGCTGGTTCTTCACACATCTGTACGCAGCTTGTAAATAACGTTGCCACTAATTGCCTGTTTTGGGTAGTGGAAAGCTGGTAACCTTTTAATATCTAAGGTAAGGTATTGGCATAATTAAAGAGAAATGTATTCCATTTCTCTGCCAAGTTCCTTTCCCATCTCTGAAATCAAAGACTTGTGGTGTTTCAGATCCTTGGGGATTGCAAAGACACAGTGGGTGGATACTGGGATATCCCAAAGAATGACTGAAATATGAACAAATGAGCAAATTTGGAGAATGAAAAAATGCTGACCTTATTTACAACACAGGCATGGCTTTCTATTGTACCCACTGGCAATCAAATTTGAATTGTGTAGTATGACATTTGTTGCATGAACATGTTGACTTTGAGGATTTTTCTCAGGTTTAACAGGAAAATAGGACAATTATGTCATTGTGCAATTTATGTCTCTCTACCTTTCACAATTATGCAGCTTAGATGTTATCTTGTAGTGCTAGTGTTGTTGAGCTTCTTTCTGATGAGTCTCTGTTGCATTTTGATCATGTAATAAAGAAATTAAGTAATTACTAATGGTGTTGAAGCTGGTGCTGATGCTGACATCAGTCCTACAGTACAGAACAGAAGGCTCTGAGAACAGGGACAGCCTTGATGGATGGTGCTGGTGATTATCATTATATATATATGTCCTTTATCATAAATGCGTTCTACTCTTTGTTGTACATTGGTTATTTCCCTGCCTAATTCCTTAATGCTGATATGTTCATCCCATTAATTAAAAGCCATTATCTAATTCCCTGCCTGCATGAAATCAAGAGAACTTTTTTATTATAACAGGTGAGCATCACTGGCGGGTCAGATTATTATTCACAGTCACAAACTGCGAGGCTATGCATGACAGACTGATATTTCTGTCAGGTATGTGCAGTGATGGGATAAAATCGTCATAGATGTTGACACCCAATTAGTGTGCACCATTGCCCCCTGGAGGTACTGTGTTTTGGCGGTCTAAAACAGTTGCCACTGCAGATGCTATGCTATAATCATTAAGCAGTATTATAAAGATTAATACATATTGCACCTTTTTTTAAGGTGGCATACCGAAAACCCTAGATATATGATAAACAATTAACTGTCCATGTCTTTTATTTTTATTTTTCATATTATTTGTATCTACATGTTCCCAGCACTACTCAAGTACTCCTGTTGCCATTCATATAATTTCTGATGACATCTGGGTTAAAAAGCCATTTCTTGCAGTGCAGTAGGAGTGCAGAGTCACTCAGTTTTTTATTGATCTGTAATAACTCCACCCCCTAGTAGAACAACTGAGAGCAGAGGCATGCCACAAAAACACACACACAAATTGCTGTTTTCAGTGGTTGGAAGATGGATAGATGCTTTTCTAGACTGATGATAACACTTTTTTTTTCTTCTCAAAAACATTTTTCGGAATATTCACAAGGCAATGTAAATACTCCTGCATCAATATTTAATTGGATAATGGGGATCAATCTGTTATGTTCCCATGGTTCCCTCAGTGCAAACCGTGGCAGGAGAGAGGACTGTGTTTCGCACCAGTCTGTCCACTCCACACTTTGCCCCACCGAAGACAAAACGATGCATTCGTGAGGCAATGGCGAGTCTTTCAAAAGAGTACAGTCAAATATAAAATGTCATGAGCAAATATTATGGCTAATCACTGCTTATCTGAAGCACATATTTAATACCCTAGCCAGAAGCCCCATAACTTAGATATTTTACGAAGGGAAATTACTACAATAAGCGTTGCCTCATGCAGCATAGCCACAATGATTTTTATCCTTGATTTTGATTGAAGAATTGAGTGTGTTTCTTTTCATAACCTATTATGACCTTGGTTATTCCATGATCAGAAATGTTTGTTTATAAATAAAGGATAGCATTTTGCCATTAATTAATTATGCTATGCCATTCAAAGTCCATCGCTGTCAGAACTTAAGTTGGACTGATTCCAGCATTTTTTGTGTGTTCCATGTGAGGTTTAATCCTGTGCCACTGAAATTGAATTGAGATTTTTTTTTAATTGCAGTCAACATGTGTAATATATGCATGTACGTGAAATAGGTTTTGGTTTTTAAGCATCTCACGCTACTTACTAGTGCTACTTTAACTGTCTAAAGCTTGCTAATGGACACTTAAGTTACACTGAGTCAAAATACAACATTGTTTTATGTTGAAAAATTAAGTTTCAGTAATGTTGAACTATGAAGCTAAATTCAAATGTGATAATTTGTACTGTGGTACATTACAAATGCATTTGTATCAATACTGTGTATTAACCCCCCTAACTAAATAATTCTATTATCAACCTAATTATAAACCAAGTTTGCTCTTCAGGGAAGGAGGTGACATTTTTGTGAATGGTTCTTTGTTCTTTAGTATTTCCCAAGCAAATTACTTAAAGCTCAAAACTATTCATCTCTAGACATACAGTATATCAGAGCTATTTTTCTAGCAGTTCACACGGATGGAGAGCAGAACCTGACATTTTGCTAATTGTGCCCATTAAGGTTACCCAGCTGAAGCTAAGGTTAACGGTTATGGCTTTTTCAGACATCAAAACATGTTTTTATAATTGTTGAGAGCCCTTGTATATAGGGAAACCACTGTTTAGCTTGATTTAAGAGCATATTTCATACTTTGCAACAGCCTGTTCTGCCACTCTAAGTCCCCAGATTTGGGTTAGCCAACTAATGCTAGGGTTGGGATTAGAAAGGTTATGGCTTTTTCAGACATTAAGACCCGTTTTTATGATAGTTCAGGGCAACTATATAATGGGAAACCACAGTTTAGCTTGATTTAATAGTGCTGTTTCTGTGCTGCACTACTACAAAATATGAACAGGAGACTGTTGGGCTGCTGACCCGTTTTGATTTTTGTACTAGAAATACATTGAACAAAATAAACTGCCGCAATAATCAAACATTAATGGGGCTAAGATGAATTTAATGAAGTTGGTGGAGCCCGAAGTGTTTTGAGGCCTTTTGTCTCAAGTGGTGGCGGAGATTCCCACTTGCTCAGGTTCATGACCTTACCACTGTAGCCGCTGACTAGAAGACCAAACTCAATCCACAGCACAACTTCAGCTGAAGGTGTTTATCACTGTGCTCAGAACCCAACCTTCCCTCATCTCTGCTTATTGTGCCTCTAAAAGACTCACTCATTACTTCCCTCATCCAAAATAGGATTCCGTCATTTTATTCGGGAAAATCACAGTTTTGCATTAAGAAAAATTGACACTGCATTCAGAAATACAGTATTATGAGTATATGTAGTTAGGAATCAGTGCATAGATTTTGTCAGGAAATCAATTATGTTAATTCATGTGTTTATTCACTAACTGCTTTAAAATCAAATTCCTTGATGTCCCATGTCTCAATTGGCTTTGCCCTTCATCTGCTGAAGGTCAAAAGTAATCTGTGGTTGTTTCATTGGGCTTCATTAATCATCTGTGACAGCCTTTTCTTTCTTGTTCTGAATGATGCAGGCCTTGACCTTGGCCAGGTGTTCTACTCAATGCTCAGTCCCCTAAACCCAGGTTTTCACGTAGGATTCCAGGCAGGGATAGAAGCGACCGATATAGGATGACGACCTTTGTCAGGTGGCACTTAAAATGCAGTAAATGTTACTGTAGCTGTTTTGTATCCTCCTGGTGGATTTGATGTCAGCAAGGTAAAAGTGCAGTAATAACCATCCGTCACGCGACCAACACTGTTACCATGGTCATAGGTGAGAATAAGCTACCAGGCACCAAATTTATAAAGCTGAGGGGTAGGAGGGTTCAGTGTGTGGGAAAACAGGTGTTTGTTCAGGTCAAAGAAGGAAATAAATGACACAGAGATTCACAAATCAACCTCCAGTTGCCCAGTCTGCTGGACAATCCATAGTAATCAGTGCGGCCACATCGAGCTTCTTTCCTTCTGTGGAGCTTTTGCAATCAGCAAAGAAAACAGCTCTCCAGAACAGAGATCCATTTTCCATTATCTCTCTTCACTCCGTCTGTGTGAGGAAGTGGAGAATCTGCTTATCTATACATGTATGTGGCGCGCTGTGAAAATGCAAAGTGATTACATGAGCTCATGCTCAGAGACATGTATAGGTGGGGACAGCTGAGCAGAAGCACACCATTGTCTCAGCTAATTACTCTGGGCAGAGAAACTTGACCATATATCCCATGCTGTGCATAAGATTTTGGCATGTATGGGGATGCAGGATGCTCTCACACATGCAAGCGCACATGCACACATACACGCACACGTACAGTACAGATTAGGTTTCTATATCTTTGTGGGGATTCTCCATTAATTTCTATGGGAAAATCCCTAATCTCAACAATGACAACCTTAACCTCTACCCAGCCCTAACCTTAACCATAACTAACCTAACCAAACAAAATACAACACTTTGACATGAAAATGGTCCCCACAAGATCAAAATAGCATTTTTTTTTTATCACATTATGAGAACATTTGATCCATACAATGTTTTTAAGATATATATTAACACACACATGTATGCATTACACAAACACAATAGAACCATATTCTGTCCGAGATCATTTGTACAGGACTGCATGCCGTACGTTTTAAGAAAATAAACCATGGTCTATTTAAACTGAACCACTTAGTGTAATTTCAGGACTAAATAATAAAGGAATGACAAAAGGATGTTTGCTTTGGGTTTTCAGCGCAAATTCATCTGTGTTGATCGATCCCGGGAAATGTTTATTCCTTGGACTCCTTCCCACAATACATTTCAGCCAATGACAGCCAAGTTCAGGCATACCAGCCACATTGATTGGAACCATTTTTAATCAAATATTAAATATTTATACAGATGATTACCTGGTTTTATTATGCTTTGCTTCTGAAGATTCTCAATCTGTTATTAAATTCAGTAATCAGAAGAAAACATGGAAACTGGCGGGGTTTCACCTGGGCAATGGCTGCATATCACATATCTGGAAAGAGTTTACATTGAGCTAGACAGGCTGTAATCCTCTGGTGCTTGTGATAATCATTTCTGGTAACAGTGGATCTGATGGTTGCAAGCTTGGGACTGCGAAAGTGCAGCGATTTTCTTTTAATTTATCCATAGGTTTCCACGGTGCTTGTGGAAATGAGCCCAGGAACTCTACTCTGAATACACCTGAGGAAGCACCCATCTGCAGCTGACGGGATAAGCCATAAAACTTAGGTTTATTTTCTGTACATAAACACTCCTCATAAAAGTGGGCTGCCTGCGTTTAGTTAACTCAAGGGAGTTCTACTTGCACCTCATCTTGTGCAGCGCTAGTAGAGAGCATCCCAGACCACTTGCAAAGTGGCCATCAATCACTGCACTCTGCAACTGTCAGATTTTATTAAGCCTTGAGACCACTGCCAAGCCCACTGTGCCCAGCTCGGACAGCGGAGTTAGGGTTCTGCACAAGGCGGTGACATAATTTTATTGGCAATATGCTTGTTGTGAAAGAGGACGTTTGTTTCTCCTTTCCTTATGTTTGTGGTGGTGGCCTCACTGTGGATGGAAATTGGTGCACGATTCTTGATTAAATGAGATCCTGGGGCTTTGAATGTGGCTGCAGAGGCAGAAGATGTGACGTAATAAAGAAAAACAAGCTGCAAATACCTGAAGGGTCAGACGTTTAGAAGATTGCAATGTGCATCTTATGCCGTAGGCAGTCGTGTACTGTGTGAGCAGTAGGCAGAAACCAGGATTATCCACGTTGTTGGCAGCCGGGCTTCTACCACTGAGGCATGTTAAGTACAGAAAGACAGTTTGCAGCTGAACCTAGGACTGCAGAAGGGACAAAAGAGAAGAGACACTGGGAATCGTAAATGCTGGTCAGAATCTTCCCCTCGGTGGGCCGTCAGTGCAGAATCAGCATGAGTGGCTTAGAGCTGTCTAGCCGGAAATCACAGAAAGCACCATGTCTTGGGGATCTTATATCACAGCATTTTCAGTATAATTTTTATTCCTTCTTCCAAAATATAATTATTTAAAAATCACATGATTGTGACACACAATGAATAAGTGGTCGCTGAAAAAACATGACTTCTTATATATTATTATTAGCTTTATTATAGTCTAATGGTTTTATAATGGCATTTCTCTGTCAGGTACACCATTTCTCCTGCTTGCTTTGCCCGTAAAAATGCACAGAATTTGCCACTGAAGGGTTAATCCAGGGGTTCAAACCCCAGGGGGCAGATTGCCCCAAGTCACTGACATCCATCATCACTACACTTAGCAATGTCCCTGAGGATATAAGCAGCGGCTTTTAATTCCTGCAGGGAGACCAAGGACACAAATCCCTTTTGCACTGTGGCTTTATGACCACCAGTTACTGTCTCCCCTTATATGTTTGCTTCCTTACAGGAAATAATCATTTGAGAACATGTGCCAGCGTTCAGTATTCAGTATACCAAGGAGATGGCTTTATTGAGTAGCATGTTCTACTTACCCCTGTCATTGACAAAAAGTCTGCATTTGTTTGCTGCGGATCAGTCTCATGAGCCATAATCCTGATATCACTACACAAATCTCATTTCATGTGTAATTATATGTATTTTTTTGCCTGGTAAAATATTTTGAAATATTTGAGGCTTATGCTGGTATGTGTCCTGCCAGTGGATCACTGAGTCTCATATGAAATAACCCAGCTTTCTGCTTAACTGTTTAAATTACTATAAGGAACTTTGTTTTTTTGTATCATCATTACCCTCTTAGTAATTTCCCTGAGTCTTGAATTAAAGTTAAGCAGACAGGCAGTTTTCCTATATCATTTATTTATTTAACAAGTTATTGATTGGTGTTGTAGTCATCTGTTACCTAGGTATGCAATATTAAATGTTACACAGTCCATTTTCTTGCCGTGGGTTTCCTCAGTGCGGCTCCATTGTTTTCTGTTTGTTTGGGATATAGGGTAGTACAGTTTGGGTGCTTTTGTCAGACACAGTTTGTGTGCTGTTGTTCCGTAAAAGTTTTTTTCTGCAGCTCGGGTTGATGTGGCCCTTTCTCGCTGGTGCGGGAGGAGCCACAAATGCCTGTACCGCCCCAGCCGGTGCTGGTGGGGAGGGAGAGGACGAGTCCAGGCAGTTGAGGTGAAGAGACTGCTCGGACGGTGAGAGTATAGTAGGTGTGGGCGTGGGGGAGACAGTAGGGGGACTAGGCTCACTGTCCGTTTCCGGTATTGCGTCCTCTCCCCTCTCCTCTTCCTCGCCCTCGTCATCATCGCAGCACAGTGCATGGTACAGGATCTTGTCACTGAAACGGACCCGCTCTTTGAGTCTCGAGGGTCGTGAGGCCTTGTGACTATGAGTGGAGCTAGAGGCATCCTCACTGGATGAGTCTGGTGTTATTCTCAGGGGACCGTTGGGGATGGGGAGCCCCCCGTTCATCTGCAAGTACACACTGGTGTTGGTGGGCACTGCTGCGGGGCTGCCCCCCACATCTGGCTCCGGTTTCTTGTCCCCAGGATGCGGCTCTGCCAGTTTTAGGGTAGGCCCTGTGGAAGCCTCCAGGAAGCTGCAGAGCTCCCAGCTGTCGGACAGCATGTCAGGATTGAGGAGGTCCAACCTGAACGTGTCACCCAGCCCTCGCTCACTGCTGGAGGTGCTGCTTACTGTGGCACCTGTCCAGTCGTCTGGCTCTAGATCAAAGTCAAAGTCCGATGTCAATTCGTCAATCTGAGCCACCACCTGTGAGGGAGGAGAATGAGGGGGAAGAGAGTAAAGGTGAAAGTAAAGTAAACTAAACAATAAACAGGTACTTGTTAGTGCTCTTGCTAATCCAGTACACTAAATTCATAGCACATACTGTATCAGCATTGACACAAAACCTTTAATAATCAAGTGCCATTTTTAAAGAGTATCAGATGAGTCTTGCATGGACTCTCTTCATATGATTAAAATTGTAATAAAGTCAAGGGCCAGTCTGGGGTCTCAAACACCTTTAACAAGGAAAGATCTTATTATTACAACATATCATCAAAGAAACTTTACAGATTAAGAGACTAAGTCCGCCTTGCCCGTGTGTGCTAGTACAGACTAGAAAATTAGGCTACACTCAAGCTTTTTGATGCTTAACCAAACAGCAACTAAATCTAATAAGTTGCCCATTGAGTGCAATTATTACCAAAAGTCAGAGGACGCAATGCGAAAATCATAGGAACACATAATTGGGGAATATAATTATTTGCCATTTTGGCACATCATTATAAATTGAATAATGGCTGGGAAATTTCTCCATCAGAGATTAAACCAATACTCGCTTTTGCTTTGCAGCAAGTAGAGAAAAAAAAGACTTGTATCAACAATACACAAAAGGACGTTTAAAAAGAAGAAGAGTCTACAATGGAGTAATTGGTACAGCATGCATTCCTGGCTTGCATCAGCTGATTGATAGTATCTTACAGAGATAAGGAGGTTAATGTCAAATGAACCCAGCCTAAAACAGTGAAAGATACGATTTCTTTGATGTTTATATGGAGGTGGAAAAAAAAATGTGTTGGGTAAAGGGAAATTTAAAATGGCAAGCAACCCGGTAAAGTACTGTGCCATTTAACCAAAGACAAAGTACTGTAGCATGTGGAAGATCTCCAGTGGGCTGCGTGGCATGAAGGCTTGCACTCCTGTAGGTACAAAGCTCACGAAGTTCATGACGCATTTGGTATGAAAGAAAAATTCACGGCTAAAAATTTCTGTAAGGATCTTCCCTTATTAAGAGAGACCCCAAAAAGAGAACTCATGCATGAATACGTAAAAATGCATATAAATTACTGCTCTGGGCTGTTAGTATTCTAATAGTGCCAAATAGCAGCCAAATTAAACCTGACATTAATGAAAAGGAGTGTTTAAAGGACAGTATCAGGAAGGAATTAGCTTGTCTGTGGCAATGCAATGTTATAACTGATTATATTAAATGCTTGGGCATGTTCAGTGTGCTCCCAGACATAACTACATGGTTGCTTTGACAATTGTATAATAAATAAATAAGACTTGGCCAATCATTTCATGTGAGCAGGAATGTTCTTGAAGCTTGGGGAGATAAGCAATTTGGCTGGCCAACAGCCTGAGCTTATAGGGTCTATTAATTTTTTTTCTAGGCCACAGATGGGCCCATGCAGCAACAATGAACAGTAATCTTCAGCTTTGTGGGAAATAAAGCCTTTGTGTGAAAGACAGAACAAATGGTCATACAAACAGATTGCATTATAATTTAGAATGAATAAACAAATCAGGGTCAAGTCATTTGTAAGGGCCAATTATGTTTTGTGCATGATTGAAATGTATGATAATTAAAAATGTATGATGAGGTAGAGTGAAAAATTAATGCATTTAATTAAATGCTTTGCTTTAGGTGTCTTCAGTGCCTTTGTTTACCTTCAGACTTGATCAATTGAAATAAAGTACATTCTAAGTTTAATCAGTGACATATTGTTAGCATATTGTACAGTTGCAACAAGGCATATCGTTCAGCAAAAGGTAGGTTTGTCTCTCTGACTAACTATCACAACAAAAATTGAAATTGACAGCAATAATCTTTCTCCCCTTGTACAGAACATGCTGTCAGACATTTTCTAATTTATATTTCCATGTGTGTACCCAGTGGGGCCCTGGGACGGGGGGGCCGGCTTTAGGAAGCTACTTCATAGTGAACTCCATCCCTGTGTGACGCACGCATTCCCTCAAGATGAACCAGCGTGCGCTGTGCTCCAGGCCGGAGCAGGTGGTGTGAAGTATCCTGTGGGGAGCACGCCTGCTCTGATAGAGCCCCGCTGAGGACCACTGAGGAGCTCATGTTAGGCTTCCTGTGTACAGTTGTAGGCCTATAGCATAATGGTGCAGGTATTTTGCGTTTGAGCATTGCTAAGTGGTTTTGAGTAGGGGGGGGGGGGGCAGTACTATTTTACAACAAAACTTAAGTGTTAATCCTCAAGTTTCTGAAAAAAAGCATGTCATTTTGTTAACAGTTTAGTATACTAATGAGTACTCTCATATGTGATGGCGCACTAGCAGCAGTAGCCTCTAAGTGTGTACTAACATCATCATGTAATGTTTGCAATTTTCCGAATAAAAAGGTGGTGACATCCTTTGTGACTCCCAATATAATGCAAGCCCATGCACTCTTCTGTTCAGATGGTCATCTCTCTCAATGTCTACTTAAGCAGGTGTTTAACAAATTTCATCCAGAATGATGTCTTCTGAAAAGTATTTAGCTTGGTAAATATTACAAGATCTGAATAAAGTCAGATAAATTAAGCAGTGATTTAAACTTATACTGCTACTTCCATGAAACCGTTCTCTCTAATTCTGAGATTCTGGGGATGACTGTACTGTTCAATATAAGTCCAGTTTTTTGGTTCATTCTTGACCAGTGAAATTTTGTATAAATCCACATGGAATTGCAGAAACTTTCCACTCTAATGGAAGAAGTCATTTCATGTAATAATGCTAATGTGTCTTTTAAAGAATTAGTATTATAAAATAATTAAAAACCACTTTTGAGGTTCCCCTTTGTTTTGACCTGTGTGTTAATCAAAAACACTTGTATCTTAGTAAAATGATTCATATGTGATGATGATAAAAACTCAGTCTAATCATAATTAACAGGTATATCTTTTCATCACATCATGTTATAAATCATTGTTTTCTGTGAGTTGCTTTTCACTTGATGTTTATCACATTGCTTGAAATGTATGTCTAGTGAAAACCATAAATGAGTAATATGATATCACAAATGTAGTTTTTTTCTATTGGGAAAATAAATGGTGAGTTAAAGAATGTCTCAGTGATTTTAACCAAAAAAGCCATGAGACTATCAAGTGTTATTAACGACATTATAAATGATTATAGACACACTTCTAAATCCCTGTCATACCTGTGCATACTAAATATGAAGAAAAGATTGGTTAGCATCTTCTTATTCTTCTTCACATTTTCCCAGTGGAAATTTCTCCCATGTCCGATAAAGCATATGGCAATTAATTGATAGTATATTCACTTTAAAAAAAAAACGTAAATATTTGTGAAAACACAGCCAAGGATACCTAAGGTGCTTTTTAAGCTTAGCTCATATAACCGTTTATGCTGGATATGGGATAGATCCTGCAGCTAAACTTGCTGTTCAAGTCAGGTTTCTGCTGATAGCTGAAGACAAAACTGGAGTCAACACAGAGTTCCTTGGCTGCCTGTTACAGAAGGGCTTCCTAGGGAACAGTTGGTTGCTGGTGATCTGCCAACAGCCAGAGAAAAGTAGTTTCTAATATACGTATGAGCTCCGTTGGTGAGCTGGCAATTTTGGTCACCTTAAATAACATCTGATGATCTATTTCAAAGTAAAGATAAACCGTTCCTGTCCTCCTGGCCCATCCAGCCTTCTGTATTTTTCATAACTGAAACCATTCATTTGCTAAATTTTTATTAGATGCATAGCAAGCAATATTAAACATGTCTTTCAAGGGATTAACATTTTTATGGAATCATTAGAATTGTGCTGTTTATGGCTGAAGCCAATTTAATTGGGGCTGAGAGTTCTGATGAACTATCAGTTGAGCCCAGGGTCACTCTCACCTGCTGCCACACCACACAGCCTGCTGCTCATGGTGCCCCTGCGCTCATAATGCTGTCAGTGGCTTCAAGATACCGACAGGACCTCGCTTCGCTCAGGCTGTTTTAAATTGGGCCGTGCAGAGTGTGAACTTTGTGTCAGGCCTCTACCGGATAGGGAATTGTGGGTCTTTGGTTAGCATGTGATGAATATGGATTTCTGGGGGCATTTGAGTCACTAGCAGTAAATACTTCACCTTAACTCAGAACTTCTCAGTTCAATTGAATTTCAACCTAGAAGTATGTACTTCCAAACAAGCTGTTCGCTAATAGGCACTGTGCCTTTATCCAAAATTGACAAGTGATCCCTGCAATGACCCTTTGGTGTCAGATGCAGTTCACTTTCTTACTGGTGAAGAGTATATCAAACAGAGGAAGGAAAGAAGGAGTGTATGATAACCTACAGGCCACCATTCCCTCTCAGTATGAGGTCATCTCTGTCAGTTTTGGGATACTTCTTTGGGTTACTGTTTTTTTAGCATCTTTTATTTTTTTGTTGCATTGAAAGTAGAAGCTTGCCAATATAATTTTTTTTAGATCTGTACTCATTTTCAGCACACAAAACAAACCAATTGTATTTAGTTATACACCAATGTTAATTAATTTCAGTGTATTTCAGGGATAGGCAATCTTATCCCCAAAGGGCCAGTGTGTGTGCAGGTTTTTGGAATAACTTTTAGGTTAGCTGTTCAAACCCAGGTGTGAGGACTCTTCAGCCAATCAGTCCTCTAATTAGTAATCCAATTAATGAGGTGCAGCACAAACCCACACACACACACACACACACACACACACACAACAGGCCTTTCTGGATAAGATTGCCTACCCCTGATCCCTGATGCATTGCATATGTAATACAGTACATATTTTTTTTCAGTCAGATAGCCCAGGTAATGGGCTATTTAGGCAGCGATCAATGAATCTTTCAATACAGTATATATATTTCTATAGTTAGTGGAAACTACCTCAGGTCATGGTTGATACAAATTTAGAACAGATAAATAATTTGTGTATGCAATCAGTATTTAACAAAAAGGAATACCTAATTTAGTTTTACACAAGATACAATATACAAGGTATTCAAAGAACATGGTTAATGCTATTTATCTGAGTAGTAAGTATATATTTGCTGAGAAAAAAATACAATTTAACATAACACATACAAGTTAAGAATAAGATAATAAAAACTAGTAAAAAATTTCTTTACTGGTATCTTGTTGGTTGGTTAGAACAATATTACTTCAGTTCTCAAACCCCTCCTCAAGGGCACCTCAGCCATTCACTATATTCATTACATTTCACCTCCAGCTGACTTAATTAACTAAATTAGTTAAAAATAAAAATATCAATATACAAGGTGTGTTAGTGGTGGAGTCGAAAAATACATGGGTACTGTATACAGTATATGATGTTTAGGTAACACTTAAAGCAGTCATCATAATGCATTATAATACATTCTTAAAGCATCATAAACATGGCTATAAATATTTATAAACAGGCATAACACATTATAGCCATGTTTATTATGCATTATTAATGCTTTATGAAGCTCTCATCTATAATGAACTATAAATACCTTCATAATGCACCACAAGGCATCCTTAATTCTAATACCATCATAATGCATTAGGCAGGTATTTAGAGTGCATTTCATTTCATAAGGCAGTCATAATGCATAATGCTATTAGGTGTTAATGCCTTTTTAGAATTGTTATAGCCATGTTTATAATACTTTATGAATGCCTTATAATGCATTATGAGGGAATGTGTGATGCATTATAGAATGGGGCTTTATAGAAAGTGTTACCAATGTTTGTTAGAACTGTGGGGTGACTATAGGGGAGGTTTGGCTAAGCTGACAGAGAGACATCATAGTTTTACACCAACGTGAAGATCACTTAAACATCATTTTTCTTTGACTGCCCATTACATTTTCACAGTGCTGTACAATATTCAGTATTCAGTGTTATTAAAAAAAATCAATTTTATGTGCTTTATTATGCACTGTATTTAATACCCTCATATACAGTACGTTATGTTCAAAGTCTTAGTCACAAACATTAAGTCACATCAAAGGATGTAATTATGTTTCCCATTCTAATTTAGCCTCAGTTTGTTTTTACTGTTCTTTGGTAACTACATCAAGGTCCCAAAACATAATTCAGGGATGTCACATTTATTAAAGTTAGCGCGGAGTGAATCCAGATTTGTGGTATAACATGCATCCTTTAATACCATCATTGATAATGTTTTAGAAAAAAATACAGTGTGTTTGATAGTTCATTTTTGGATTAAACACAGCAGGAAGGATGATGGTACTTGTACAACAAATACTGTTGGTGTCAGATTTAAGGAAAAACGGAAAACAAATTTTATGAAAAAAATCTTTGGATACATGGGCTGTGGCAGTTTTACAATCCTTGTAACAGCGTTTATGTTAGATATTAGCTTGTCTCTCCCTTTCCTTCCTCTTTTAAAACCTTTTGCCGCTTCTTTTAGTTCGCACCTCTATCTTTAACAATCTGCAGGGCAGTCATCTCTAGGAGTGAGAACATCTGTCACAATGCGTTGTACTCACTTTTGTTCTCCGGATCTGTGGGTCTCTTTTGAAGCCTCAATACCGTTACCAGACCTGTCAGTTCATAAAACATTGAATTTGAAAGCTAGCCAAGTTGTGCATGTGTGCGTGTGTGTGGGGTGGTGTGGGGGGTGGGGGGGCGAGGACTTGGATGGTGATTTGCGAAAGGAAACTATTCTGAGACATCCAGTAATCCCCTGTGTGACACTATCTGGCAAGTACACTTGCTTCACCTCCACAAAATTGGTGACGTCACTATATTTAGATGTATATTTACCCAAACGCTGCATGCAGCAAATTAAGTTTGGAGAGAATAGATGTAAAGTCTCAGTTAATGAGTCACCAGGAATGACAATGTCACCAGTTGAGTGGGGGAGGCACTGCATCACAAATTGTTCATAGAAGCCGGAGAATACCAGTTGACATTTATTGACAAAAACCTTCCAGTCGTCAATGAGCAGCAGCCTACAGCTTAACAGCAGCTCAATTCCTCAACACTGAGCCTGCGATAGAGATTGCATACCACATAATTAACAGGATTTGCGCAGCAGTAAGCAATGTCTCTGAGCGTATGCAGGCAGCGAGCTAAATGTGGTCACATTGCTATTAAAAAGCAATCAATGCCTTGCCAATGGGAACACCATGAACACTGGAGTTGGGTGATGATAATTCTGCAAGGCTTTGGAAGGGTGTGAGTTATGGGTTGAGATTGCTGCTGCCGCCACACTGAGCCTTTTAAACAGTCAATTAACATTTAGATAAGATTTATACTGTTTTATCTTTATGTGCTAATAGCACAGTGTTCTCTGCTACTTGGCTATAGCACTGTGAACTATTCATATTTAAAAATGGCTCTTTGCCTGTTTGGTATATTTGATAAAAAAAAAAAAAACTGGAAGGTAAGCTCAGCCAATCATCGCCCTTGCCTGTTAATTAAGCTTGTTGTGATGACAAGTGATTCCCCAGAAGTGAAATAAATGGCCAGATTGTCATTACCATACATTTCCAGAAAAATCATCCATCGAAATTAGGAGCTTGCATATTCTTGTATCTGTAGTGAAAACACTGTGGAAGATTGTGGTTTCAAATCCGAACACAGAACATAAGTTTTTTTAGGTGCTTGCTTTTTTTTATTTTTCATTCAGTTTTACATAAGTGCATGTGCTTCAAAATCAGTGATTTGTAAAAATACTAATTTTGATTTATTTTGTGGTTAAATATGCCAATATGTCTTGATATGTATTGATGAATCACAGTCTCAGTGCTTTGGGATCCCCCTTGGAGCTGCAGGTCAAGTAAACGCTTTTGACCAATTTACTACAGGGCTAAGTCATTAATGGGTTTCCATTTATAGAGATGACTCAGCGTGGATGCTTAAGACAGCTCATGAGAGATTTACAGTCATCCCACTCAGTACAAATCCAGGCAAGTTAGTGAAACTGACAAAAAATTTTGCAAAAATACCTATGATCTTATTATACAAACTGATTGTTTATCATGGGAAACATGCAATAAAATCGAAAGAGTCAAAAATACTTCACGTAGTTTTGTGTCACTGATTTTAGCTATTTGGAGAAAATGGGCAAAAGATCATCAAATCACAGCAACAAATGATGTAATATTAGAATATCACAAAAGCTGGTAATGTTACACAGAAAACAAACACTGTATTTCACCGAAACATTTTTTCATTTCTCAGTTTCATGAAAATCACCCATATTTTAATATTTGTTTAATGGTTTCACTTAAACTTCTTATGTACAGATTTTTGATTTCCAGCAAAAATAGTACTTGCAAGCAAGTATAAGCTGACAGCAGCTTGCAATAAGATGGCAATAAGAAGGGATTGTATTTTATTATAAGTAGGGATGTTAAACGATTATGTTTTTAATCATGCACATTGACAAATAATGGCGTATATCACATGTACATGCAATCACAAGTACTCAACAAGCTGAGCAAAGCACAATTTATTCCTGACTGCTTGCGCGACCAAAAATCTGAAACCTGTTTGGCAAATAGCTCTAAAAACAGAAGCCTGACGACCACTGAACGTACACTTTATAACATGAAAGATCTTAAGATTTTAAGTTATAAGCCTTCAAAAAATAAAACAAATATTGTAAAGGACCATATTTTTATCCTATCTATGCCTCCATCTAGCTGATTTTTTTAAACAAAACATGCACAAATGATATCAGCTTCCCCTCGATGCTGAATATTTTAACCCAGAATTCTGGGATTCTGTGCAACATCACGCCCTAAACTCTCAAATTGTTTACAACCAGGAAGGAATATTATACGTCTGTATTAAAATCAATGCTCATACTATTTTCCTATTTGGATAATGCTGCGTGCGTCAATGTGATAATAAAGTTACGACTTTAAAATTAACGCAGAGTTAACGCGATAAATTTCCCAGCCCTATTATTCAATAACATATCAATGATGATCCCATCTTCAGTCTGTGCAAATACTTTGAAAAACCATTTACTCATGGAAGATGAGGGAACCCAATCGTTAGATGTGGACTCTGAATATATGTGGTATACAGTACTGTGTTTTACGTGGTATACAGTACTGTGTTTTACGTGGTATACAGTACTGTGTTTTACGTGGTATACAGCATGATAATCAGGTTTGAGTTTCTCTTGATTTTTTTGGTTACTTAATCACAAAACTCTAGAACGCTTTTGGACGCAACATACGAAGAAGACAAAGAAAGTGAATGTGTGAAACTCCTCAGAAATGTCCCTAATTGGCATAATGCTTATAAAAATGTTTAAAGGAATGTTCATATCAAAAATACATTCTCCATTAGTTCCAAATGATTATGTAAGGGGTCTGGGTGTACATATTGCTGATGAAGACCTCAAAATGTTTGTCTTATTTTTGAGGCACAATGGCCCGAACATGATGACAATGCAATCCACTATATTTTGTGCCTTACCCGACTGATACATATCAAGGAAAATGACTAGTCTGTTGAATGTCTTGGAGTGTTGACAAAATCAGATACGGGCAGTGGAACCAAACAAACTTTCCTTCAGGAATCTTAAGTTCCATTTAACATCCAGCCTCTTAAATATTATGTAGATTTCAACTCAAGCCAATGCACAGTATCACACAGCCTACATCCATCTAAATGACATCCTTTAGAGGGGCTTGCGTTTCACTTATTTAACCAATCACAGTCTTCATCATATGACATCACACTGGTCTGTTTTTTTCTCATTTTCAAACTCTAGGCGTCCAACCATTTGACCAGCAGCAGTGTGTGGCCTAGCAGGCAAAGTCTCTTTGCTTGTGATCAGACGGTTATTGGTTCAAGCCTTATCATTTCTGCTATTTTTTTTGTTATAATTATTTTATCATTGTTATCGTGAAATAGATACACCCTTACTCAACATTGCAAGTAAGCATATCACGTTTTGTCTGTGATTATCTATGACATGTACCTTAGCAAAAGGCATACACAGTAAAACTGGTACTTTATAAATCTGTGCACCTTGCCACTTAACTGAGAATGCTGGTTTTAATTAGTGCGGTGATGTCATACAATGAAGACGTTGATTGGTTAAAGAAGTGAAATGCAGGCCCCTCCCTCGCTGATCCAAGGGCCACATCAAACTTGGCAAGATCAGCACCTGCATTACATGACCTCCATCCTTCTAAAGGACTTCGCAGTGTCACACAGTCTCCATCCCTTCGAAGATCTCCCCGGCGCCCTCACAGTCCTGCTATTCTCTTCAAATAGACTGCCCTGTCCACAGTGAAGGCCTCATTTGTAATCCCCCTACTTCAGGAGATGTGCTACTTCAATCAGCAGGAAACATTACAGATGAAGACATCACAGGTGTCTGAGCTTGCAAAAAAGTGAAACATCACAGACCCAGTTAGTGCTAATCCATCTCTCTCTAAAGAAATAGCCCTAGATATTAACTGCAGACACCAACACAATTCTGACAAATTAAGCTTAGTGGTTCAGCTACTAGCTGACATATTCTGTGTGTGTGTGGTTTTTTCGCTTTCCTGGCATTCACCATATGTGACCCTTGCCCTATAAACCACTGTCAGTTTCATTTCACTAGGCACAGAAAGGGTTGATGATCTCTACTCTCATCAATGCTCTTTACTTCAGTCCTGATCATCCCTGTTTTCTTCTTTATTTACCAAGTGTCTCCTCAGTTTTGACTCTGCGAAAGTTCCACAGGTTTAGATTTTTCATGCGTTCAGCATCGCTACTTCAAACTAAAAAAGATGGTTTTTGAAGTTTGGTGTTTTGCAGTTCAGAACTAAAAAATACAGCTGTGCATTATGTATGTGTGTGTATATTTGCATGCACAGCTCCCCTGGATATTCTGACCGCACTGCACTGTGATTCCACAAGCAGCAGAAGCTTTCACTGAGCCAACAATAGGAGGTCTGAAAGTTCTGACATGAGAACCCATAATTTCTGCCAGAGCCAACAGCAGTATTTAGATCCTGAACACACTCCTTCCTTGCTGAGCCAATATAGATTCTACTTTTACAAAGAAAATCAGCTGTATTTTTTGCTGAATAGTGACAAAGACATTTAATTATCATTATTAATATTGTTATTAGTACAATCCTGACTTGCCAGAAAACTATATTATCAATACGTGATGATGGTATTATTAGTACAATCCTAACTCGTCAGAAGATGATAGGTTGGCTGAAAGAATGGGGGTGGGGGGTGGGACAATTGTGTTCACCCAACATATCATCTTCTGTACAAAACATCATTGTGTGGAAAGTGAACCAGCTATGGGCTGGAATAATGTAAGTGAAAGTAATCAAAATGATAACATTGCTGTAGAGGTGATGCGTGTGGGTTTGTGGGGTTACCTGATGTTATATTTCTGCGTATGGTCACCAGGTTTCTCCTGACTGCTAAGCGTTCAAAAAGCCTTTACGTTACGTAGGCTGCCCCACCACATATAAAGAAGAACAGACACACAAACACCCCATTCTTCACTCATCCTCTGTTAGCATAGCCTCTCATTCTAATACTGTCGGATATTATGGTCATTTGAAGTTTATACAAACGCATGCTCATAAGTCATAGAAAAAAATCCCATCCATCCATCCGTCC
>JAODKC010000009.1:3111450-3154585 GCA_026777985.1 Mormyrops attenuatus
TGTGTGTGTGTGTGTGTGTGTGTGTGTGTGTGTGTGTGTGTGTGTGTGTGTGTGTGTGTGTGTGTGTGTGTGTCTTTTGTTCAGGACAGGTCAATGGTCAGTGGGTCAAGCAGAGCAAAGGCAGTACCTCTGTCTACCACGACTCATCACCACACTTTTTCACTTGAAGGACTTCAAGTTTGAATTAAGCAGTTATTACTTGTTAATTAACTGATAATTAGGCATGGGTTCAAATCTACCAAGGGGCATTTATTTGGCGCTTCGTTTGCACATTACAGATTAGCCATCACATTTAAACCAGCTGCCTAGTATTGTGCTGGCCCCCATCTGCCAAAGCAGCTCTGACCCTTCCAGGCTTGGATGGACTTCATAAGACCACTGCAGGGGTCCTGTGGTATTTGGCACCAAGACGTTTGCAGCAAATTCCTTAAGTCCTGTAAGTTGCGAGGTGGGGCCTCCATGGATTGGACTTATTTGTTCAGCACATCCTACAGATGGTCAATCAGATTGAGATTGGGAATTTGGAGGGCAAGTCAACACTTGCAACACTTTTCCCATGTTCCTCAAACTATTCCTGAATAATTTTTCCAGTGTGGCAGTATACATCCTACTGAAATAGGCCATAGGCATCGGGGAATACCTTTGCTATGAAAGGGTATACTTGGTTTGCAACAATGCTTAGGTAGGTGGTACGTGTCCCAGTAACATCCACATGAATGCCAGGACCCAAGGTTTCCCAGCACAACATCGCCCAGAGCGTCACACTTTCTCAGCCAGCTTGTCTTCTTCACATAGTGCAACCTGGTGCCATCTCTTTCCTGGGTAAACAACACACACGTACCTGGCCAACCACATAATATAAAAGAAAACATGACTTATCAGTAGGTAAACTTCTTTTATTGCTTCATGGTCCAGTTCTGACACTCACGTGCCCATTGTACAGTACGTGCTTTCAGTGGTGGACAGGGATCAGCATGGGTCTGCAGCTACATAGCCCCATATGCAGCCAGCTGCGATGCACTGTGTGTTCTGACACACTTCTATCACAGCCAGCGTTAACCTTTTCAGCAGTTTGTGCTACAGTACAATAGCTCTCCAGTGGGATTGGACTGGATGAGTAGGCCTTCATTCTCTACACACATCAGCCTTGGGTGGCCATGACTTCTTTGCTGATTCACCAGTTGGCCTTCTGTGGGCCACTTTTGGTAGGTACTGACCACTGCATACCAGAAACACCCCACAAGACCTTTCATTTTGGAGATGCCAATCTAGTCATCTAGCCATCACTATTTGGCCTTTGTCAAAGTCACTCGGATCTTTACGCATGTCCCTTTTTTCTGCTTCCAACACATCAACTTCAAGAACTGACTGTTCGCTTGCCTAATATATAATGGCACCCTTCACAGGTGCCATTATAACGAGATAATCAATGTTATTTACTTCACCTGTCAGTGCTTTGAATGTTATGGCTAATCGGTATAGTACTGCAAAGATACTACAAAATGTTCCCCAAGCCAAACAAAAAGATTGGCACCTCTTGTATTGCTTGACATAAAATTCATAATTTGAATAATATCTTGGGGAAGATGGTGGTGCAGGAGGTAATGCTATCGTTTGGCAACCAGAGGGTTGTAGGTTCAAGCCCTGGCTCCTCCTGACCCCATCAAAGTGTCCTTGAGCAAGACACTGAACCTCAAATTGCTCCCGGTGTACAGGTTGGCGCCTTGCATGACAGCCTCCGCCGCCAGTGTATGAATGGGTGAATATGAGGCATGAATTTGTAAAGCGCTTTGAGTGCTCCTAGGAGTAGAAAAGCGCTATATAAAATGCAGTCCATTTACCACACAAACTCCACAGTCTGTTCCTTATCCTTTTTAGTACATATAAAATGGAGTGATCATGATTAGTAAGGTTCATCTGCTATATCTGTTTGACTGCGTGGTTTGATGTTATTGACATTTACACATAGAGTTTCAAATATGCGCTAATGAAGAATACAATGTGTGTAATGATACAGCAACAAGACGTAATCTACAACAAATACCAGCCAAATTACATTCAGCAATCAGGGTCAGAAAACAGAATCAAGTTGATGCCACTCAGAAGTACAGCATTGAGCCAGCATAAGATGTCAGAAAGGTTCTACTGTACTTCAGAGAGATCCTTATGTTTAATCAGGGGATGTGCTGCAGGTATGGTCTAAGTGTTAAAGTGAGGCAGGATGTGGTCTGGCTGGATGTGGCTGCGGGAGTCCCAACTGGAGGCAGACATGACAGTATTTTTTCATTATAGGGAAACATTATTATTCAGCTGGCAATATTAAACTTTATCCAAAGACTAGATACAATAGCATTTTTTTTAAAAAAGTTCAAATGTAGGTGGTAGGGATCTGTGCATGTGTTTGGAAGGTCGTGGGTTAAAATTCCATGTCTAACGTAGTTAAAATATCACTATTGGGCTCTTGAGCAAAGCATCTAAGCCCTGTTGCTCCAGGGACACTGGCTAACCCTACTCTCTGATCCTCACTTGTTTGTTGATTTGGACAAAACCGCCTGCTAAATAAACAAATATAAATGGGCAGAGCAGTGGAAAAAGGCCTTTTGGGTGTTTATACACAATTAACAGGGCAGTCTCTTGGCCAGCGATTTCTACCTCACAATGACTGCTGTTTCTACAAGGTCTTTCTCTTTAAGTGTCTGTCATCCCACAGCTGTGTCAGAGGCACCGGTGGGGAAATCCGTCCCCCAGTGCCCCGACCCATCTTTCATGGAAGGTCAGTGTTGATACCGCGCTGTGTCACCAAAGCTTCCTTTTTTCACAGTGTGTGGAACCCCTTCAGAGTGAAATGGGGTTTTCCATCCAAGGGGGCTCTGAAGAAAGGCATTATTAATAATACTTATACACAAAAACATATTAATGACTTCTGGTAATTAAAAAGGATTAGTAATGAATACCACTAATCCAACAGTTTTAAGCTGTACTGACATTTTGCACTTATAAAACCCTGTTCTTGACAAACTTGTCTACTAGTTACTAAAATTCTGTGAGCAGCAATGGCGTTCCAGTCATTTCTCAGTCCATAAAGAAATAAATTTCTCATTGTTTAAATAATAATGTGAAACATTATAGATAACAGGGAGTGTGAACAATCCATTCCATCGGCTAAAGACTTGGCTGTTTACCATTTCGCTGGCATCAAGGAAGAACTGTCTTGATTCGTTGTAACTAGAATCAGCTGTAAGAATGGGAATTACAAATGGTCTTGTGGTGAGTGGCATTATGGGTAATGCTGTGCTAGGTTCACCTGTTATGCAATGCCCATTTAGGTTTGATGCTTATTGCCCTCATTTGGAGTGTGAATAATAACCTGTTAGCAAATTAGCAATGGTTATTCATTACCCTCCCCTCGTGTACCTTACATAGACCTTGTTTACTCTGTTAAATATTGAATGTTGAACACTGCTAATTGGCCCATACCACTGACATGATACTCTGACCTCACATCCCATTCTCATCCCATTTTCTAAACTGTGATTCTCTTGGGGGGGGATGGAATGCCTTAGTCCGAAGAGATCATAGTCAAAAACTTTTCAGGTCATTACATGCTGCCTTTTGGTAATATACACAGCTGGGCCTAGACTAGAGTGAATATACCCACCACTAAAGCACTTATCTGTGCTTGCGACAGAGTAAGTCTCACCCCACACACTAGCTTGTTCACTCCCTGAGAGAAGTGGGGTGGCAGTAATTAGTCGATGTCTTCACTGAAATTTTCATTATTTTACAGGGACCAGATCTCATGATGTACGACAGAAAGATACAACGCCTATTTCAGAGAGGGCTTCTCCGCTAGTGATGAGAAATATAAAAGAAAGAGTATTTTGTATGGCCCGATCTTGCCTAAAAGCTAGCCATAAAAGCTAATCACAGAGAATAAGATGCTACTTAATTTTTTGTCTATTATAGCCAAACTTGCATCTAGGGTGTTAGTTCACAGGAGGTAAAAGTCAGGCTGACCCCATAGTTTGATTAGTATGAATAATTAAACAGTCGATACTGATGCAAACAGTGTGGCCTCGATTTCTTTTCAGTGTTGTATTAGACTGACCCAAATAATCTTGCCTCCAGATATTCGGCTCTTGCAGTAAAAGTAGTGTCACTCCTGCTCACGGCAGCCTGCCATGCAGGATTAAGGGCCATGGTGTCCTAACTTTCCCCCTGAGGATCTCGGGACAAAAGTCAAAGAAACCTGTTAAGGTCAGCTTGTGGTTCAGACAAAACTGTTGTATCTCTTTGTTACATAACATGTCACTGTGGAACTGGATGAAACTGGATTCTATATGAATTACAGGCTTCAGAGCTCAGCAGGCTGATGGGTTGCCCCTCCAACTTTAAAAGTGGCCTATAGTCCATACCCACTGCTGACAGTGCACGTGTAAACTCTCTGTCCCAGTGCTTCTGCTGGAATGGAACTGTCAAAGCCTCCAAAATGGCGCAGATGAGATGTCAAGCTTGGATGAAGCTGCTGGTTAGCTTGTATTTTGACAGTAGCCAGCAACTCAGCTACGCAAAATAAAACCTCTCAGCAAGTAACAGAAATAGCACGACTCCTCGGCCCAGAAGAACAAATGTGCCAATAGCCCAGTACTGCTAATGCTGAAAACCAAACATCATGGTCCAAAGCCAAACTATAATATAATTATCTTTCTTATGTTCTTGTCGTTCATGCCTTAAACTACTTATCCAACACTGCAGTCCGTGAAGCAAAACACAGTTATTACTTCCACCCTCTTTGGACCCATTTTTGGTTGTTATCTGACTTGCTGTTGGAGCAAAAGCCATTAAAATTTCTACTTTTTACTTTCATCACATTGTTTCTCTGTACACTTTCCCCTTTTGTTTTACATCGCTTGAAGATTTTCCTATAGTTTTTCACCAGTCATAACGGCACTGTAACATCCTTAATGCATTTTCAGTCTTAACTGATGCAGATTATTTGCAAAACAGAGAAACAGTAAAAGATAAAGAAGTGTAAAATATGAAACAGAAAACCCAGCAGTGAAAAATATTGTTCCAACTGGACCATTTATTTACAAGTCTGCTAGCTATTGTACACCTGGCTGTTCAGGCGGTTACTAGGTAGATGAAGCGAATACCTCACTTTTTGAGACATATATTGTATGTACCTTGGTAGGTAATGTATACCAATTACTTCTCATCATTTGTACCTCATTTCCATATACCAAGTTCATGGTTTAGAACTGATGATTTTCATTGCTGTTTTATTGCTTCTTTTATACATCACGGGCTTCAAATTAAAGCCTATTCTTAATTTTACTGTCTGTTCTATTTAGCAAAGCATTTTTTTCCTCATAAGTCAGCAATAACATGGTTGGATGGAGAAAAAGAGGTATAATTCAGAAAACACTTCTGACTTGAAAATAATTGAAGATAGTGTAATTGAACCACTTTTGCTTTAATGTGTATCATAGTTTTAGATAAGATGTAAAGCTGGCGTGCAGAGTCTATGTTTTGTCACGATAGGAGCTGTTTCCCTTACCAGGGACTGCAGAAATGAGTAACATGTGGAGCTCAGGATTGCCTGAGCATTTCATGGTGAGTCTTACAATGCCTTGACTGAGCTGGAACCTTGATATAGACATGGTCACATGCTTTGTAATGTTGTACTCTAGTGCTGTTTAACAAAGATGTATGCAGAATACAAGAATTTGACAGCAACATGTTGTATTTACTATAATGTTGCGTGTAGCCTAAGTTCTGCATGGTGTTAAATATAACTTTTGGGAAGGAAGGAATTATAAGATGCGATTAAATAAACTAACTGACAAAGGAAACCTATTCTGGCTTGATGAGATTAAAGAGGAGTTTAGGATGTAAACAGTCAACTGTATCACCAGAAAATGGAGGTGATTAGTATTAGTGATTTCCTGGGTCATTTTGGCCCTGCTGTTGGCCTAAGCTGGCTCTGCCAGCAGAGGGAGAATTTGTTTGGTATATTTGAAGGCGCACTGCTCATCCCAATCCTTTTGCTAATCCCCAGTAAATTGAGTCTCTCCTCTGGTATCAGGAGGGACAGGTCACAGCTGGAAACTCTGCATCTGGAATTTGGGCCGAAGGACTATGATAAATGATTAGTGTTTTACGATATACAGCAGCACCTCTTACGGTTCTGTTCATTATTAATGCTGATGGGCTCTTTGGATTTCATTTGCATTCGTTTCTCAAATGGTTTTGCATTGTAAATAATTTCACTGCAGCTAAAATGCATAGTGAGCAGCCTGTCATATTTATTATAGTCGCATTTGTTATGCTACAGCCAGATAGTGACTGATATGACTGCAGCCTGCCCTGTTGATCTCCTCTTCAGATTCAATAGAAAGGTACTGGGGGTCCTTTGATTAAAATCATATTAGCATGACTTTTATTAACAAGTCTTATCCTGTAGATATTTTAGAGGAAATGATCTGACTCATCAGTCAAGATTGTGTCATAAGCCCCTGTTTTGTCATAGGATGGGCACCAGAAACATTGATACTTTTTGATATTGGAGTGTTTTTAATAAATATGTGCATTGTGTTTATTTCAAGCACAGCGGCGGTTTAACTATTGGGCTGAAAGTGCCATTCTTGCTTCTGAATGATAACCATAAACCCTTAATCTGAAATAGCCAAAGGCGTTTTCAGGACCTCTGCAGCATGACATATCAGCCATGAAGTTGGCAGGATTGCAAGCCTGTTCTGCAGTATGTGGATTGCCTGCTTCTTGCATAAGGGTTTGTTTGATGCTGAATATGAATATCTTATAACCTTGATTGTGAAAATATTGCATCTCCTGGACTTGTGTGGAGTGTAGCTGAATACAGCCTAAGGTCTGCTGGATGCTAAACAAGGCCAGAGTTGGCTGGAAATCTAGAAGCGGAACCTTGGGGAAAAACAAACAATAAAGCTCATTAACTCCTGATTAGCCTTGGGTGCTGGAAATGCAAGCCTAATGCTACCGGTTTCCAAGGATAAAACACATTTACTGATGGGCTCACTGGCATTGCTGTATCGGAGATTGCCCATTGGCTAACCACACTCTACCTACAGCCTGGCAGCAGCAGCCCAGCTTTTTTACACTTGGAGACTTCTTCAGTCGATTCAAAGTTCCTTAAAGCCTGGTTTTTACCTTATGCCTTAATCCTGTGGCTCATCATTGAGAGGGAAACGATCTCTTTACTGATCCATTTACAATGCTCTACCGCTGAGTGCGCTTCTGAGAGGCATCGTTGGTGCAGCCTTGCACTGCTGCTTTCACAAACATACATCTCTTTCATTTAAACTGCAGAAACTAATGTTTTTTTATTCTGTACCCACACTACTAAATGCTATTGATTTACTCCATTTCTCGCCCTTATTACCCATGTAGATGTTTCTGCTAAAAACCCATAAGGCTTTTCCTCCAGTGTTTTCTATAATTTATTCGTCAAAGATAGGGTTTTATAAATTTCTAATTTTCAATAAGTTGTGTTGTGTGCTTAATGACCTGTGCAAATTTAAATTGCTGCTGATATTTGTTCTTATTGTTGTTGTTAGAGAATACAGTTTGCAACTGAATAATTTCAGCTCACTCAGCACTTGGTTAATCTATGTAACAGTTACGATTAGCATCACTGTGTGCTAGATTATTATATTTTCTTGTGGTGTATGGAGTTTATAGTGTGGCGTAATGTAAATGTAATGATCAGTGACATATTTTTCATGAGAGCAGCCATAACAAAGTCATGTCTTCAAACCTCAGAAAATTGTAAAGGCAGCCAATACCATGGTCATCCGTGTCATCTGGTGCAACCCCATATGACACAGAACCAAACTCAGACCCAAGATCAGAGCACATCTCACACCGGCTCATACAGAAGAGCAGTGTGTTCTGTTTCTGTAAGCTCAGGGAGCCAGGCTTGTAGCTCCAGGTGCCGTTGAGCAGATAATTACTCTTCATTGCTGTGACCTCATTATCATCACTGGCATTTGTCTGAGCAAGCTGGACTCGTGTCCTTCACTGTGTCGCGTTATTTTTCGGTTAGTTATATAATCTGGGTATTTATTTACTGTCGGCGGGGCATGTGGTTTTGGGTGGGTAATGTATGTGAAACTGTGAAGATCTCATATGTCCTGGTTCCAGCAGAAGCATGTGGTACATTCCATGGCTGTGACTCTTATCCCATCTGAGTAAATAAAGAAGCGTAAGCCAGGCGGCAGTGGGGGTTGGCAGAAACCTGGCACCAGTGAGTTATGACCGTCTGCCACCCCTGCCCCCGCCAGCTTTCCACCCCGCCGGCTTCTCTGCCCCTCTCGGCCAGCCTGTCACAGCCTCCATGTTTAATGCATCCCTGAGAGCCTCTTGCATCCTGATTGGCCGGGTGGCTGAAGCTAATAAGGCACTGATGGCAGGCGGGGAGCTGAGGGCGTATTAAACATGTGGACGCGTTTCAGTGGGTGTAGGAGAGGTGTTGCAGTCAGGGAGGGAGGCCCTTCACAGGCACTCAGCTGAGTGAGAGGGTGTCCTTTGGTGGAAAGTTTTAATTATGGAAGCTTCTGCATATTTTCTCCATTATTTTTTGGAGCAGATTCACAGGGACACATCACAAGGAAAAACTGAGATCCAATGGCATAGGTCAAACAAACACCCTGTATCCTTTCCCAAGCAAATGAACGCATCTTTAAACAGTTTCTCTCATACTTGAAGATCTCGTTACTATGGATTTCCTGAATACACAAATACAACTTTGTATAAGAAGAGTCTTCGTGTATGTAACTACCACCAAGTGCAATCTATTATTTAAATATGCAAGTAATTCCTTTACTTAAGTCTAAGCAAAGCAAGTCTTTTGAGATGCAAGGTATCTCCTAAAAACATTTCCTCTGTTCTTGACATAGATAGCACAGTCCTTTGAACAGGTGCCACGTTACTCTATTCTCTACAACGGGGTAAGTTACCGTGTCAAAGCTGAAGTGAAATCAAATGATTTCTTATCAAAACCACCTCACTGTTTTCTGCAGCAAGCCCTAAAAAACGCCACCAACCTAACGATAAGGAGCAGAGACAGTCTTACCTCTCGGAGTTCGCTGGCCACCTCCTTTAGCTCCTGGAGGATGCCTTCAAGTTGGTCGATCACCATCTTCATGTGGCTACGGATTCTCTCTCTGGAGCTGGGGGTCTCAGAGGTGTCCCGAGGTGGCGCTCCTCTGAGGGACATCCTTCACAGGGCAAGGTGGGGTGTGTGCGGGGGAGCCGCTTTGGGGTCCATGTCCCTGGCTATGGGGACGTACTGCACTTCTGCTCCAAATGGGAACACCGGTGATATGGGGAGATCTCAACATCTTAAAAGCTCCTGGGCAACCAAAGCCCTTCTTTGCCTTGGCTTCCTTCTCATGAACTTCACCGTGGCAGACCCAAAGCCGGTTGTGAGCAAAGGACAAGCGCTGAAGGCCACGGAACTCCCAGCAATCAAATTCGTGGCAGCAGTTGAGACAATTGTGAAAAAAACAACAAGCCGTTTTGGTAAAAAAAAGATTTTGAGTGACACTAATGAGGTGGCTGAGAAATTAATCATTATTTTGTGTGCGTGCATGGGTGTGTTATGCCCTCACCTACGTATGCGTGTAAGTTCATGGAGGACTGAACTAGCGGTTATCCTAGTTTTTGTATAAAATATGTGAATATACACGTTAATATTCCCATTTCAGTCCCATAAGAAGCAGTTCCTCAGAGAAGCTCCGTCTTGGAATTACCCCAATAAATCAAAATCAGCCCCCTATTTTGAAAAGCTCAATTCTATAGTTCATAATTGTGTTCCACATCGTTGTTAGTAGACAGAGACTGAATGAATCTCCTGCTTCTGTTGCTCATGCAAATTGGTAAAAAGCCACAGAAGTCACCAAAAAAGGTCCATCTTTGTTCTGGATTGAAACAAAAGAAAGTCGCACATTTGAAGCCTTTGTAAGACCATTTCTTTTGGGACATCTGAACTGTGCCCTTTGCTTCTTCAGGAGTGAGACAGAGCAGAACAGAAATTAGGGGGAAGCTACAGCCATGTCTTTGCCATGGTTTGTTCTGGCCCAAGTAACATGTACGATCAGTTTAAAAAAAAAAGACAACTGATAGTTGCTGGATCCGGAGCAGGAAACATGAATGGGTAAGAAAAAAGATAGAAGAGGAAGATAAATTAGTGGCAACGGCCAACATCAGGGCCAAGAAACGAATGGGTCCAGTGCAAAGTGCTCAGAATCACCCCTATTTCCCCCTCCCACGTGTCCATGGGAAAACCGGAGAGTTGTATAAAAACAACTGTATATGAAGTAATCAAACTCCCTCCGTTTGCAGTCAGCCCAGAATCAAGGGGTAATTTTTTTTTTGCTTGTACTTCCCCTATACTGAGCAGCCCCCAACCAGCAAGTTGTTAGCTAGCTTTGTGTTCCTGGGGGTCCAACAGAAGGAGATGAATGCTGTGTCGGTGCATCCCCAGAGAGACTACGGGAGGCACACAGAGGATCCAGGCTGCTGCCAGAGGGGGAATCTGCCAATCCTGCACGACACCTGGGGAGCCTGAAAAGCAGATGATGTTTTTTCTTTCCTTTTCTCAGAATCGCAGCTGTTAAAATGGACCACGACAAACCGAGGGGGAAAGAGAGAGACACGCACAAAAAGAGAGAGAGAGACATTAACTGCTGTGCTGAAACTTGCTGAATTAGCCCTGGTAAGAATACAATCCAGTCCACACACCGCGATCTGCTCACCCCTCTGGGTGACGCACCTTCTCCTTACATTGATGCGATTTTCCAGAGCTGATGCTCCCTGCTTCTTGCTGCCGCGGTGGCAAGAACAGCTGTCAGAGAGCAGCCGTGTGCTTCCCACTGGCCGTCTGGCTTTCTGTGTCCTTCAAGCAAACGCACACGCAAGGACACATACAGAGCCATACACATGCTCCTCTCTCTGTTCTCTTCTCTTCTTGCTCTCGTCTCTCTCACTCCCTAGTCCCTCCCTCCCTTTTTCTCTTGCTCGATATCACTCTTTCTCTCTCTCTCTCTACCTCCCTCCCTCTCTTGCTATCTGCTCACAGGCAAAGCTGCTTCAGTCAGTCAGAGGGAAGATTCATTCAGTGTGGAATTATGGAGCGTGTGGGTGGGTGAGAGGGGAGAGGGAACGGCATGCTGAGCCAGAGAGGGAAGAGGAGGAGAACGAGGGATCAGTATCCCCCAAATAAAGAGCTGGAACAGCACATTGAAGTAATGGGGGAGGATGATGGATGGAACAGCACACTGAGGTAATGAAGAGTGGAAAGCAGAAAGAAGAGCACAATGAGGTAACAGGGAAAGAGAAGGAACAGCACAGACATGATGAAGTTGGGATTGGAACAGAACAATTAGATAATTAGGGAGGATGACAGAGGGTGCAGCACAAACAGGTAATGAGGAACAGAAAGGGGTACATCAAGGTAATAAGTGAAGGAGACGAGTGGGGTAATAGGACAATAAATGGGCAGGCCATTGAGGCAGCCATGAAACAGGGATTGCTGGCAGCATTATAACAGTAATTATAGGACGGAGGACAGGGTGACCTGAGGTGGACTTTATATGGGTGCCAGAGGTGCCTGCTGCCTTGGGAAGCATTTTATTCTTTAAGCATCATCTATGAAATGCTTGTGCATGTTTAACAATTATTCCAACTGGATAATTTGACATTTGTAGATATTAGGTATATTTCATTAAAATATTTATCACAAAAGAAAGAAAAGTAAAAGCTCCTTTTAATATAATACCCTGACGAATATTTACCAGTCGATTATTATCATGCTAACCAGTTTCGGTCACATGGATGACGTGTATCTAGCATTTTTCCATTACTATTATTTTGGGAGCTGTGAGTTCTTGCGGTTTGCTTTTCTCTCTCACAGAAACACTACAGGCACTCCTAAAAGGATCTGTCTGGGAATATTTGCTGCTAGGTTGGTCTTTCATAAGCTCACACATGCCTCTGGACAAAAGGAATCAACACACAGCCAGGTACTGCCCTCGAATCTCTTCTGATTTGCCCAAACGGAGACAGTGGCTCAGGGCCTGGACACCTGAACAGGGTGTCTAATAAGGCTGGAGTAAAACACTATGTATTGTAATCCATGGACCTGGGATATGGGCACATGATGTACCCTGTGAGTACGTAGGGTGGGCCTGCACATCCCCTTAAGGCTGATTTATACTTCAGTGCAGAATCTACACCATCATTAGCCGCACACCCTCTACTGTAACCTGACACCTGTAGTTACATTTAAGGGAACGTGCGTGTCATGCTTTGACGTAGGGTATGTGGTTACGCCATACTGACAGTGTAGATTCTGCACAGCCTTTAAACCAGCCTTTATGTTGTCCATTCCCTTCCATTCAGGGTTGGTCCTCCCCCACAGTGCACAGGAAAATAGGCCCAAACGATAATTTAACTGTCCCTGACAGCACCTTTGAGTTGGCGCTCATGCAGTCAGGTGTTTCATGAAGGGCATATATATTCCCATGAAAAGCTGAGCCACCCCTCCTCCGTTTGATTTGTGATGGGTGATAATTGAGGAAAGTTAAGTTAGTGGTGGTCATTTTTAAGTGCTGCTCCCCAGAGACAAAAGCCTGCAAGATGACCTACTATATATGATGGTGGGTGTCTGGTCATGGTATCTCCTCTCAGATCACTGAAAGTGAATGTGTTGTATATTTATATTTGCTTAGATCGTGATGGTTGGTTTCCTGGGCCAGTAGTTTTTACTAGGCAGCTAGAATAGATCTGAAGGTATACTAATTCCTGTTCTACTTGGGATTTATTCCATGTGTTCATTTAAGGAAAAAAATAGAATGCAGTTTTTCCCCTCTCTGTCCACATATATTCTGCTGTTTCTGGTGTAGAAATTGTCCCTGTAATGTAGACATGTAGTGTTGTATCTGAGAAGCATTTTTTGAATGTGTACATACAGAAAACACAGCGTCTCTTCCAAAATATTCCATTGAATCTACTGTATGATGCGACTCAATATTGCTCTTTTGTTTATTTGTTCCTTTGGTAAGAAAGCATAGATTTCCTCACTGTTTACAGTTCTGAAGATAATACATTTTGTAAGATAATGGAAGGTGAGAGTTCATGTCTGGCCATTTACTCATCTTTTGTGTCCCAGTCCTACTGTTTAAAACATATGCAGTGTTTTTTAAGTGTAAAAGGTGACATTATGAAATTATGTGAAAACCATTCAAAGTGAACTTGGAAAGCCTATGATGATATTGTCCTCTCTTGTCCACCATGTGGCACTGCGGTGCAGATGCTAAAGTGTTGGTCCTGCAATACATAAACGTGCAAAAAGGTGTCTCATTAAAAAAAATAGGAAGGGGGGTTGCGGCTGCCCCTGTCAATCATTTGTGATGACGTCATGGGAGGGCTATGTTAAGCCCCGCCCAATGTACCTCAACCTTTTTGTGTTATATGTACAATACAAAAAAAATTGTGATTCTGTATTTTTGTAACGGCTGCATATCTGAAAGTCTGATCTGTATCTTTGAGCTAAAGTAAATGTCAATAGGAGGAATAAAACTCCTGGACCACTCAGCATGTAAGTCAGCAGTACTCTTAATTTTTTGTTTTCATTATGAACATACATGAGGCAATTCTTGGCTTGGCTACCTCTGTCCTCAACGACCTTCTCCAGGCCCTGTTTACAGTTCTCTCATGGCTGGATTCTGCTCAGTCTGACGTCGTTGGTCTCAGCAGTTCCGTGTCAGACTTTTTTCCCCTGCCCAGTCTGCTTCTCACAATTCTGCTTCGAAGCTGCTGCCCATCATCTTTCTTTTCCAGTTCTGAGCCGACCCTGCCCAGTGGGCTGCTCACCTGCAGTATGTTATCTTCTCGTTTGTCATCCAGGGGTGCTGCACACTGGCTGACCATGTACTGTGACGCTCTCATGGTGTCTCATACAGAGCAAGATGAGATAAGAAAAAAGAGAATTTCCCCACAGGGACTAATGAAGTGTCCCTCATCTCTTCAATTAATGCCAACCCCTATGCACTAGTGTACAATGTTTAAACAAATTAATCAAGTGTCCAAGAGTGACAAAGTAATCTATTTCTGACCAGTTAACTAAGCTTTTGAACAAATGATACCAGAGTAAGACACACGATAACAAAAATACAATGAGACAGAGATCTGGCAACAGCACTGTGATCCGTGAGACACATGCTGTGGTTTGACATAGCATATGCCACTTAGCTCTTTCCCGAGGAGGGCTGCGCCCTTTAACTGTTTTTGGCCTCATATAAAATTCTGCTGTGTGACCTCTGCATTAACCTACTGTCAATTCACTTTATGGAAGTATTAGCCTTGGGTGGCAGGGTGACTCAGTGCTGCCTGGCCCCTTTAGGGTCGGGGGATTGATTCGATTGGCAGCTCTGCATGTGGAGCTCTGCATTCTAATTTTGTTCACCTCCACGAAAGCCACCCTTTCCTCACCTTGCTTTGCATGCCCCCACCATCCTGGGTTCACACTGACCTCACAGTATTCCTCTATGGCGTAATTGTCCACATTATGTTGCTCTGCGAGATGTTACCACACTCCTTTCCACTTTCATCGTATCTCGTAGGGCTTGCTTGACAAGGACCAAATCCTACAGGAAACGTAGAGTAGAATCTACTGACACCATAGTCTCTAGAGTCCACATATTCAAAGGTGTTCTTACTAGAAGAAAAATTCTCCCGTCTTCATTTATGCCATAGTTCATACACTAAACTGGGTTGTACATCTTGGGTAAGCTTACCCTGTGGAATATGGAGATATAGAAGTAGGCATGTGTCCTTCCCTCACACAAAACTGTGACCATCTGCTCGAATGTTATTTATTTACCATTTATATCCGCATGGCCTCTGCATCTGTCAGACCGCTGACTAGCCTGTTGCCTGTGGAGTTTGCCGCTCTGTTTGCATTAGATGTGACTGACGGGTTATAAGTACCATTGTCAGAAACTTCTACACGGCCACACACAGAACCAAGAAGTCAAGACCGTGTGGTAATTAGTCTGACCCCCACAAATTTTTCAGTGCAATGGCTCTAAGCTGATGAAAGGCGTAGAGAACGACATTTCAGAGGGAGGAATCAATTAAATCTGAATATTAAACGTTGTGCTTGCTGGTTTCTCTCTCCCATGCATCCTAATATGTGAAGACTAAATTAATATTGTCCACAAATTAGTTGATTTTTCCAGATGTTGCTACAAGCATTTTTTTTGTCTGATGGGAGGGTAATGTGCCATCTAATGTGATGAAAGTGAAGCCCCATCTCCTTAAGCTTTGCCCTTTAAAATAGATATAGTCAGGCAGAATGTATAGTTTTTATTATAGTCCCACTTTTCTTGCACTGTTCTTATTCGCTTTTTTATTGTTATTGCAAGTCCCTCCTAATATCACTTCTTGTCCGTATGTGACACCATTGTCCTGGTGGAACATTATCGGTTTGCCATCCCAGCCAAAATAGGTACCTTATAAGTTGTAGGGAGACCGGGGACAGACTATAAAGCAAGTGCCATAGAGGACTCTCCAATGGACATTTACCACCATGAAGTACAACGGTGAACTTGCCTCAGATTTCCGTAACACCAGCAAGAGTCTCTGTACGTGATTGTCAAACCTTAAGCTAAGAATAGTGTCTGGAAATTATTAGCCTACACTATATCCCTCTGCTTTGTGCACATTTAGGTCCAGGAAGCATTTTAAAAATCAGCCAGTGTGTGTCGGTGGTGAAAGTTAAAGCAGATGATTTAGCTTCTGCCCCCATTACCTAGCGAAGCCTAAGTGGCCACTTACAGTATTACATCCCATGTACAGGAAGAACATGGCATCTGAGGAAAGAGAGGAGAGAGAGTGGACCTATCCATGGGGGCATGCCAGAAATATCTGAAGAACCTGCCATTGGGGAAGTAAAACTCTCCTAGCAGCTCTTGGACTCCCAGAGGTGGTGGCTATAAATCAGGGGGCCCCAACTATTTTTCTCGGAGGGCCAAATTCTATCAGCAACACAAAGCTAAGGTTCATTGCATCTGAAAAAAGAATGTCGACTGGGTGGTGGTCCCCTGGCAGTAAAATCTATCAACCAGTGGGGGCAGGCGGGTACCCCAACGATAAAATTCCAGCTGGGGGTGGGGGGGTAATCAATCGCACGGTTTGAATTCAATTGTGTTTCGGTCCACCAGTTGGTGACCACTGCAATAGATTATGACTGCAGTCAAAAGTGCGTTCCCTGATGGAGATTGTGGATGAGGTGGCAGTGCACCCATTCGTCTTTAGTGCCCCAAAGGTAACTTTGTATTGTCCCTAACGCCACTAACCTCCCAATTGCCACGCCCCATTTGCCTCCACCCCCTTACTGCACAAAAAAATAAACTTCTCCTGCTCTCTTCTGTCCTGGTCCATGGTCCCCTTATTAATACGCCCCCTAATTCACAGAGTGATGGCTGTGGTTAGCGAGCACCTTCTCACAATAGCTAAGACCATACTCATCCTCAGGGACATTACTCCCTCAGGCAGTCATGGGAAAATACTCGTCATGTTACTCTTAGTCACATTGTTCTTGGTTATGCTGTATTTGTTTAAATAAATATGCAGCTGTTGTTCCTCAACCAAGCATATTCTCACTTATAATTTTAAATATAAGAATAGATTATACTGTGTGAGCCAGGATGCATTTACTGGTTAAGAAGCCACATAGGTTTCTGATATTGAGAAAAATTACAGGAAAATATTCTTGGTTGTTCATCAAAACCTCCTAGCTGGATTCTTAAGAGAAATGAAAACACTTCAAAGTTTAATAGCCAAAATGTATCCCAAAGAAAGATGGATATCATTAGGCTATTAGATTGAAGTGCAACATTATATTAGCATACTGTAGTACAGATTAGCATTTGTATTCATCGGCAGGTAAGTAACGATGTTTTAATTAAAACTATTGGTGGAGGATATTTTTCTCCCAAGTGAAAGAAATTCTGACTATTATTTCAGGTGCACTTAAAAATTATCTGCTAAATAAATGTAACTATTAAAAGATATCCAACACTATACATGAACCATAAAATCGTAGTTTAGGACATTATGCACAGCACCACGTAAAAAGGTGCTTAGCACCACAATGGTTTTCATCCTCCTTTCAGATTAGTGATTCAGATTTTTATTCAGCCACACCCTTCCAATGCCCCCACACCCACCAATGCTCATTTCTGCCTGAGCTGACGACATCTACCAGAAGGGAGTGGGAGGGACTTCTACAGATTCCCTGGCTTGAGTTCACTGATGTGGGTTATGGCCTTCAGTCATTTTGGAAAAGACAGATGAGCAGAGGGAAAGACAGATGACCAAAATTATTGGCAGTTACTAGGTTCACTTGCCCTTCATTCTTAACAAACACTGTACATTGGGGTGCCCTGTTGCATTTTGTCCCCCGTAAACTGAACTCCAGTATGACACCATATTCAAGATCAGTAACTTCATGAAATCATTTCTTTCATCCAGGCCTCTCTGACCCTAGCTCCTTATTCTGCTCTTTTTGATTGCGGTGTTTTATCTCGTTTCTGCTAAATGATTCCAGTAGCTGATTTTAGAACCAGCAATGGTCTGGCTTTAGACACTGTGGTTGTTGCCAACAATCTACCAGCTTACGCAGACCTACGTGGAGGACTGGCTCACTAATGAACCATTTTTACACCATGCCTGGGCGGTGTTTGGCAGCCAGTCAACTTCGGACCTCTATAGGTTTTTTTCCTACTTACTTGGGAGGTTCTGGTTCCTCTCCTCCATTGTCTTCTGGCATGCTTTATTTCCCTTTTCCCTGTTTCATGCAATATTTTATACAAATGATGTAGTAATAGATTGCCACAAACTCTTGTCAAGTGCCTTGCGGCTACTGTGTTGTGACAAGCACTATATAATAATAAATTGAATAAAATTTTTTTTGCATGCTTAACTAAGTGTGGCCTTCACATATGTTTTCCTAAAGTGAAGCTGTTACTTTATTCAGATATTCATGGGATCTGAGATGTGGTAGGTAGATTACACTGTGTTGGCAATGGTCCCACCCAGCTAGCGAGTTAAACATTGCTCTGTGCAAACAGCCCCACCCCGCCTGCAACCTCATTCAAGTAGAGGTTTCTGCAGGCTGTGTAGTAGATATTTCGCTGAAGTCGATTTGTTTAAGAGTCTGACAAACTTCATTATACTGCAAAGCTTTGGGGGAAGAGACACTCAGCAGTCTTTCAGTGCGTCTCGTGCTCTGTTCCCTGAACAAGTGCATACATCTTTTATAGCCAAAAACGTGCCAGTGTACAGACAGGTCAAGGAGGGGTTGGAAATCTGTGGACACCAGTTACTTCTGTTAAATGGGGCCCATTATCAGTTCAAGGCAGGGTCAACCTATTTGTAACCATTCTTGTGGTTTCATTGCCTTGTCTAAACAAGTTACATTCAGTTAATTCCTTTATCTCACTTCCCCATATGTCTCTTGTTCTCTTTTCATTTATCCTTGACCAATAACATACAAGCATTTTCTCATATCGGTTTCTGCAGTAGCTTTACTATTCGGGTCAGGTCTGTACCTTGATCCGGTCCTCTTGCAGAATGAGCTGTCACATGTTAGTTCCTTAAAAATGCTTCTTATCCAAAGTGAAAACCTGTTATTTGAGCAAGCTTGCATTATTGCTTCATATATTTAGTATATTAAATGTTTCAAGGCAGAAGTTAATCATTACAATCATCATATTTGAATCAACAGTGTTATCATAAGTTTCATTATTAATTACTGATTGAATTCGCATTGAATTTGCATAACCATGGATTTTTCTACCACAGCTGAAGTAGGTGGGTGTATGAAAAGGTGGGTGTGTGGAAAGGTTTTTGGACATGTCAAAAGGTAGGCATGTGGAAAGGTGGGCATGGCAAAAGGGTTATGGGTGTGTTGAAAGATGGGTGTGTCAAAAGGGGGGCTTGGCCAAATGATTAAGGGCGTGTTGAAAGGTGGGTGTGTCAAAAGATTTATGGGCGTGTCTAAAGATGGGCATATTGAAAGGTCTATGGGTGTTGCAAAAGTTGAGTGTGTCGAAAGGTTTATGAACGTGTCAAAAGCAATGCGTGTGAAAAGGTAGGCATGTTGAAAGGTGGGCGTGGCCAAAGGGTTATGGGCGTGTCTAAAGATGGGCGTATCGAAAGGTTTATGGGTGTGTCGAAAGGTTTATGGACGTGTCAAAAGCTAGGCATGTTGAAAGGTGAGCATTTTGAAAGATGCGCATGTTGAAACATTTACGGGCGTGTATAAAGATGGGCGTGTCGAAAGGTGTATGTATGGGCGTGTTGAAAGGTGGGCGTGTTGAAGGGTTTATGGGCGTGTCGGAAGGTGGGCGTGCTGAAGAGTTTATGGGCGTGTCAAAAGGTGGAGCGTGTCAAAGGGTTTGTGGGCGTGTCCAAAGGTGGGGGGCGTTGACAGGAATACAGTGTGTCGAGGTGGGTGGAACCACGCATGTAAATTGCCTTTGCACTTGCTAGAAATATGGCATTCCGTGTAAACAAGCACAGTCATTGCCTGACCTATATGTTTGGTCTCTTTCTGAAATAATGTTTGACAGCATTTTCAACCAATAGAAATATATCACTTTGGTACAGCTGCACTATTGCACACGTCACCTCTTGAAACACCCACTACTCCATCTTGCAGAGACTCATGTCTCACCTCACCTGCTGGTATTGATGCAATCTCTTAGGGGAGGCCTTTTCTAGGGCAGGGTAAAATGGGGCATGGTATTGATCCCTCCCCCGACCAGCTTGGCTAGTTGTTGCATATTGCAAGATTGTACCAGAGCATCAATTCCATGACTCACCGAGGAGGTACTCCTGGCCATACCTCATCTGTGCCGCCTCTGCTGCTCCCTGCCGTTCTTGCAGGAGTCAGGAACATGGGAAGGGGGTGAATCCATTTTAAAGCAACAGTGCATTATGCCAGGAAACTATTACCCTTGAAACGGAGAACTTTATTGCATTCTGACTGTTTAACATCCAGGGCCTGGCCATCTGGCTCAGGAGGCGAGTACCTCACCATGACCAAAACACCGCTGTGGCAATGAGCGCCATCATAAAAACAACTGTGTAAATAAACAGAGACCCAGGCAAACAGATTGTACTTATCAGAATCCATTTCTGTGATGAACTGTTTATTTTTAATGGTGATGATGATTGTATAGTACGGAGATGAGTCCACATGCTTATTGCACTTTCATTAATAATGACTCCCGGCTCATTGGGCACTGTTAAAGACATTGGCATCCATGTCTGTGAATGATTTACGTTGGAGTGGGAGCGGAGAATGGTGAGGTCCAAGGAGGATAAGAAAAAATTAATAGCAGACTCCTTGGGAGACATGCATTTTACATGTGTAAACGACAGAACTGTTTGTCTTTGCCTGCTACCATAACCCTACCTTTCTCAGTCATGCCCCCAGGTAATTGCCGAGTGGCTAATCAGTAATTAGCCATTTACCTTCATGCTCTGTGTTCATGGTCGCATTCAAAAGTCTTTGCCACTGGGTTGCCTTCCATGTCTCCTGGCATGCAATGCAATGTTGTCTTCATCTGCACCCTTCCTTGTCCTAGAGTGTTTGTTAAATTATTGATACATGTACAGTAAATTATACCATAACTCTAGCACTGCAATATCTGTATTATCATGAATGTTGCACCTCAGGTTCAGGAGGAACGTCATTTCATTTCACTCTGTATCGTCCATGGCTGAGATGATACTAGCATTTTACTTATCTGACTGGACTTGTTATGGAACTGTGTGACGATCAAACTACTTATATTGTGGATGTCCCTTTAATGGCGGCCAATGCTGTGGCAAGATGGAGAGGTATAATATCATAGTTTCATGCATGAAGTCTAGCTACTGGTAAAAATAAGATAACATGTTACCTTTTGCTTGCTTTGAATCTAACCTTATTTGTTCTACCTTTGCATTTTCTTCTAACCTTACGCTCATGGGTGGAGTGGTGGCTCTGAGGCTAGGGATCTGTGCCAGTAACTGGAAGGTTGCTGGTTCAAATCCCATAAATACCCCGAGTCATTATACTCACTGGGCCCTTGAGCAAGGCCCTTAACCCGCAATTGCTTTGTCCTGGGTATGACATTAATCTCCATCCAGCCCTATAAGGAGGTCCTCCAACTTGCAGGAAAAAACTTGGGGGTTGGTGGCAGGATTAGTGCTCCAGCCATGGTAAAAAAACCGCAGACTAGTGTGGTGCTGACATATCACCTTCCATATGGCTGCACTCAGATTCTCATCCCTGAGGTGGTTTATCATGTGGTGGGTGTGGCAACGCACTTATCAGTGCATGCTCCTTACCTCTCACTGTATCAGTGCATGCTCCTTACCTCTCACTGTAATCAGTGCATACTCCTTACCTCTCACTGTAATCAGTGCATACTCCTTACCTCTCACCGTATCAGTGCATTCTCCTTACCTCTACCTCCTCTTATGCTCATTCATGAAATATTATGTGTTTATATTGTATGTTTGTCTCTTTATAGGATGGTCTACCACTGCTGCTTTGTCTATTAGTAAAATCGGCCTAAATGTTGTGTGCTTTTTGCCAGGCTAGCACAGGGGGCAGTAATCCACCTTTGACACAGACCGCCTTCGCTGGAGCAGGACCACATGGGGCCTCAAAGGTATGTCTGTGAACTTGGTTTTCTTTATTTATTTTTAACTTGATTCGGTCTTGTTTTTTGTGTCTATTACTTGACGGGCTACTGGTGTGGTGTTGCCCGCCCCTGTATTTCTGTAGTTATTGCCTAATTTGAGCTATTTTTAGATTCTGTTTTGGTTTTCAAGCTGGTTGTGTTGTAACCATTTTCTTTTTTCCCCACCTCCTCCCCGCCATCTATGGGGCTGGTTGTCCTGCTGGGCGTCCCCTCCCTCAAGCCGCACGGTGATTATTTTGTAGTGATAAAAGTGTGCCTCACCATTTATTGTGATCATGCCTCTGTAGCATATGTGCGTGAAACTATGCACCAGGTTGAAGAACACACACATTCACATACATGGTGAATAAGGTCCTGCTATTACACTGAAGGTGGCACTCCCTGGCAATGAGTCTGTGTTTGTTAGTTAGGCTGACCTTATTATGTTTGTGTTGGGAATTGGGTGGCATCCAGCACTGTGCTTTGGGCTTTTTTTCTTATAATGGGACTCCTTTTTTAAATTTATGCTGTGTTTTGATCTGCCTGTTCAGTACATGCAATTATATATTCATGTGGTATATGCAATTAATAGTTTGACATCCCTACTTATGATACAAATTCCCTCAGGATGAATAAAGTTTAATCTTATACAATGCCCTCTCATATTATTGCCATTGGTTTATTGAACCTTTTATGAAAGCATTGAAATTCAGCTTGCACTTGAAGTAGTGTTTTTGTTGAAATGAATAACCTGTACAAGCTTAAGTCAAACCACTGATCAAACATTAAAATATGGGTTTTTCCCCTCACAAGTTTGAGAATCTTTCCAAAAAAAAAAGTGACTTCTTTTTTGCGGCAAGCAAATGACACCTTAATTTTAATATATCTAAAAAGTTATGTAATTTGTTGGTCTGATTTAATGGTTTAACGATTTCCCACAAAAATGGTTAGCCAAAAATCTCACTACCAGGCACATACAGAGGGAGGGGCTGGTGCCTGAGCAATGAAAAAGCAATGAACCAATGAAAGAAAAATGGTGCTAGGGTATGAGTGTCAAGAAAACCCTCAGGAATGGGAAGCCAATACACTATATGGGAGCTGGAGTCAGGACCTAAGCTAAGGTCGGGAATCCGGAACGTCTATCCAGGGCAGTCACACATGCAGGCATGGGGAGAGGAATCAGGACACGCATCCACCGATCAGGGGACTGGGACAGGCACACAGAAGGGGAACCTGAACCACCCAGGGGAAAAAGTCAGGCAGCAAACCACTCAATAATCAGCATTCATCAACCATTCGTCACACAGCACACTGGTCAGACTGGTTATATAAGCTAGGTAGATGGTCATTAACAAGATGCAGTGCAGCTGTCAGTAATTGGGAATGAAGTGCAGCTGTTTAGGGTGAGAGAGCCAGCTGCCTTGTTTGTTTCGGTAAAATGCAGTGCCTTTCTGCTTTTTTAGCTTTTACTGTACAAAGAATTCATCACAGACAAATTTTATATAAAACAGATACTCAATCAAATTTGAGGTGTCAGTCTTCAAATTTGGGTAATACTTGATAGTGTGAGACCACCACCCTTTCTGCAATCACATAAGCCTAGTGAAGATACCTTCATCTATTGCTTCTTTTGATCATGTTCAAAAGAAGAAATTAGAAGTCTGAAATTATAAACATGAGTTGATCTTTTCTAAAGAAGACTCGGCGTTCATACTGCGATCTCCAACTTCAGAGTGAAAAGCACACAGTGACGTTATATTTTAAATGTGGATTAGGTGACATGAAAAGGCAGGATATATGTTGGTGTGGTAGCCATAATTGTAAAACTCAAAACATTATGTCAGTTCTAGGGGACTTCAAACAGGGCCTGTATAGAGTAGGTTTATTAGCTGGTATCCGGTATATCTATCAACTGTGTAATGTACTTGTGATGTTTGTTTTGCATGTGTGTTACAGGAAGAGAGCAAATATAAGGGAGAAAAAAGGCACTTCGTTACATACAAAGGCAAAAGGCTGCCCTTGGTTACTTGTATATTTATTAAGGGCGCTGTAAGGAATATCAATCAGTGGCAATAAGGCTGCCAGAGGCAGTACAGCCAAGTCCTCAGCATCAGTGTGTTTCTAATGGAACTGGACAGGAAGTGGTTGTCATAAGTCCATGTGTATTCTATCACTGCATCTCTTACTTTGAGACCTAAGATTAGAGCTGACATGTCTGGCTCTGTGTGACACCCACATTACCACCAATCCTAAGGTTACAAGCTTGTTTGTCTGATACAGAAGGGGCTAATCACGTCTCATGTTTTCATAACATTACTGCTTCTTAGGACCTGGGAATTATCAAAGCGAAATACAGTTAGCAGGAACTTGGGAAGGAGTTGTCCTGCATCGCAAGTCAGGTGGGTTTTGTACATATTTGGATTGTGTACAAGTTTTTAGCTGGGTTTCGTAATACTTGTTTTGGATACCAGAATCCCAAAGCAGTTGTTGAAGCTGCATTGTTCATACTTAGCCTTAAACCAGACTGTGGAGATTTATTGTCCAACCTCTGGTACAATTTATTGGTTTTATAAACTAAAGGCAGTTTCCCTTTGTTCTCCTGAGGTGCTAGAGAATAGTGCATCGCAATTATAATGAGACATCATACAGACAAAAACCATGGGGTCATTTCTCATTAGATACATCAAATATTTATCTGGGAAAAGGACCTAGTTTACAGTGTGGTGTAAGTTTTTAGAACTAGAGGCCATGTATTATTAATAAAAACATAGATAATTCAAGTGATATGAAAAAAAAGTCCTGTGTTTATAAAAATCATAACACAAAGTGAGGCAGAAGTGAACAAGGAAGGTCAGTGGCATCATCTCTGAGAAGAATAAATAAGGAATCTGTGAAGAGGCAGTGCAGGAAAAGGGATTCAGATGCAGATTGGTCTCAGTGAGCAGAAGCTTTAATGCGATGGCCAAACCATAACATCCCCTTCAATGACCATCCCCCAATGGCTGATAAAGGGCTTTGGGATGGTCACGATGAAACTCACTGATGAGAGAAGGATTCAGTACGTGTAGGGTGGGTACCCAGCAACACTCCCCAGGACCGTACCCCTCCCAGTCAACAAGATACTGAAAATCCCTGCCTTGGTGTTGAACATCTAGCAGGCGATTCTTGGTGTAAACCTCACCTCCTTCAATCAGCCAGGAGGCACAGGTTCAAGCAAACAGACATACAATCCAGGTACTAATGTCGCATGGATGCTGGCAACTTCTGCCGCACTGCAATAGGGTTGATGACTTTCGAAACGGCGACAGGTCCCATGGACCAGGGGGCATGCTTTCGTGACTGGACTCGCAAGGGCGGATCCTGAGGAGATGGTCAGATTCTCTGAGCCACTCGGTATGAGGAAGCCAGGTTCTGGCACCTCTTGGTGTATTTCATCATCCATTGTTGTGAGTCCTAAGCTAGCCGCCAGATTTGTTGACAGGAATTGGTGAACCAAAGGAACTGCAACAACCCCCTCCAGGTCCGGAAACAACGGAGGCTGGTACCCCACTCAGCACTGAAAAGGAGATAGATGGTGGCTAACACTAGTAGGTAGGAGTCCATCCATCCATCCATTGTCTGGCATCTATCCAGGTCTGGGTTGTGGAGGCAGCAGTCTAAGCAGGGATGCTCAGACCTCCCTCTCAGCAGCTACTTTCTCCAGCTCCACCAGGGGAACATCAAGGCGTTCCCAGGCCAGCTAAGCGATATCTCCAGTGACTCATGGGTCTGCCCTGGGGTGTCCTCCCAGATGGACATGCTTGAAACACCTCTGTCTGCCTGTTGATCTATATGGAAACCTGATGAGAGGCTAATAGTAGCGCTGATCAGACTGCAGAATTCTCTCCAGACATGGGATTCAACCTGGGGACCCCTGTTAAAAAGTATATTGACAGGCAACCCATGGAATCGAAAGACACGTTCAATAACTAATTGAGCTCTCTCCTTAGCAGGGGGGAGCATAGGTATAGGCACAAAGTGAACCGACATAGAATCATTGATCCACAATAGTGAGGATTCCTGTAAACTTAGAACGAGGCAGCCGCCAAAACGAACTCTAATGCAATATGGGACCAGGGTTGGTGGGGAGCAGTAAGTGGTTGAAATTTGGATGGGAGCTTGTTACATAGTTTTATTGCGTGCACAGATAGGGTAAGCAGCAACATTTTCACAGACATCCTTAAGTATAGACAGCCACCAGAATCGTCCCTAAGTAGGGACAGATTGCAGCAGGCACTGGGGCGAGTCTGTGATTACAGAAAATCAGGAATGAAAAGGTGGTTAGGTGGATACTCCTGAGGAGCTGAGACAAAATGGTGCCTAGCCGGTAGGAGATCTGGAATTTAAACATGTAAAATTAATGGTCATCTAGCCTGGCAAGTATTCACCTTCTTGGCAGTCTGGAGGTAATGAAGGTTTTGTGATCTATTCAGATTAGAAGTGGTTCCCTGGTACCCTCAAGCCACTGTCGCCATTCTTCTAGATCCAACTTTACTGCCACTAATTCTCGGTTACCAATATCGTAGTTCCTCTCTGCCGCTATGTCCTTATACTGTAGGAAAAGAAAGCACATGGGTGTAGCCTATTATTGGCAGAAGAATGTTGAGACCCCTACCCCTGTCTCAGAGGCATCCACCTTCACAATAATATGCCTTGAGTAATCAGTCATCTGCAGGACATGGTAACATGTTCTGTGACAGCCTCCTGGTTTGCCTTAGTCCATTGAAACCGGACTTTGAAAGTGTGGTGAGGTGAGGCAGCCACACTATACCCAAGATGAAGCATCTATAAAAGTCAGCAAAACCCAGAAAGCATCATAAGTCTTTACGTGCAATGCACCGACCAGCTGGTGATGGCCTTGAGCTTCTCTGAGTCCATCTGGATCGACCCCTCGGAGATAATGAACCCCAGCATGGATACAATGTGCCTATGGAACTCACATTTTATTTTCTTTATGAATAAGTTACTCTGGACTAGGTGATGCAGGACTAGTAGTGCATTCTGGATGTGGTCACACATCAGGATGTCATCTAGGTAGACAAACACAAACTGGTTCAGCATGTCCCAGAAAACATCATGTATCATGTTTTGAAATATAGCTGGTGCATTACTTAAGCCATCGGGCATGACCAGGAACTTGAAATGACCTCTGGGCATGATTAAGATGGTCTTCCACTCATCTCCCTCCTGTATCCTAATCAGGTGATAGATGTTACACAGGTCCAGCTTGGTGAAGATGGTGGCACCCTGGAGCAGGTCAAAAGTGGAAGCTATTCATAGTAAAGGACAGCAGTTATTAATTCTGATATCATTAAAACCTCTGTAGTTGATGCACGAACAAAGGAATCCATCCTTTTTCCCAACAACAAAGAAAGATGAAGGCTGGATTATGCCTGCTTCTAACTTCTCCTTGACGTAGTTCTCCATTCTCCTGACAAATGGGAGCCCTGGTGTCCCAAGCGGCGGTTGCCCATTTTCTGGCAAGACTGGTCAGCAGAGTAATAACATAGGCAGCTCAGGACCACTCTGTGGGAAACACGGGGGGCGGAAGCTCAAAAATTAGTGAGCACTGTGACAAGAACAAGTCCGAGGTGCCCAGAGGAGGCAAGCCTGGCTCACTGGAGTGGGTGGGTTCAGCCACAGATCAAGCCGGTATAGCTGCTGGATCTTCATGGCGGTCCCAGTCCTGCTGGTGTTGAACTTCCAATGATTCATTTATTATGGCTAGTTGCAACTGATGTCTCCTCAGCAGGGTACCTCGCTTTCCCAGTGCTTCCAAAAGATTCGGGACTCCACATGGATCCACTGAGTTTGTGAGATTTACTCGGGGGGGGTACGTGAAAAGAGGACTCAGATGCTGATTGTTCACAGTAATCAGGAGATTTAACATGATGGCCAGAAACTGAAAATCCAGGTCAAATTGAAGATGGGCAAAACAGTATGCAAATTGTCGGTTGAATAGGTCAGATGAGAGATGAACAGTCGATCACAGGACAAGGCAAAACTTGGACAAAGAACAGGATGGGCTCAGAAAAAAAAACAAAAGGCAGAATAGTGCACAAGAAAACAAACCCTTGAAATCTCAGACTGAGCAGATTTCACACTGGTAAAAGTGCCCAGGAGACTAAAATCGTGAAAGTTTTCACAAGCATCACAAAGTTTATAATAGTCTATTTGTAAGCACAAGTTGTCTGTAAGTCAGAAACAAATTAAACTTCTTTAAGTATACAGTTGATATCGGTATAGAGAAATGGACAAGATGGGATTTTTTCCCTACATGCAGCTCAAACCATAGAGCCAAAAAAGAGTGGGTGAAGAGAAAGGAGGAAACTAGCAGCAAAGACTCTGATCAGTTATTCTGATGGAATTGTGTGGTTTTCAACATTCCATCTGGGGTGAACCCCAGCCTATGCTCCCTGGAATAGGCTCCAGGCCCTCACATGAGCCTGACCAGGATAAGCTGCAACATGGCTAGATCGATGGCCTGTGCTCCTCCAGAAGATGAGCTAGGGATTTCTAGTTTTAGAAAACAAGTTGATATCTTCTTATTTTTTTGTTTCACAAATCCAAGAGTGTAACAACAAAAGAGAAGCTGGTATAGGTATATATTAATTGTTATGGTGGCGCGGCATGTTGCAAGTGGGAGAAGATGCAAGGGGGGTTTTATTTAAGGGAAGTACAGAACACTGGTTATCACACAAACTAAAGGACCATGAGGGGTCAGAAAACTATAACAGAACTTAATAGTAAAACAAGCTATGAAAACCATAAAGGAAACACAACCAGGAACACAGACAGCAGAACCGGGTACAGGGTACAGGGCAACATTACCCCATGACATCACAATGGCAGACTGAGTGAGGGAAGACAGTTAAATACACAGACATCCAGGGAAAAACAAGAAACATGTGTAACCTAATCAAAGAACCAATCAAGGGAGACACAGGAGCAACAAGAAACAGGTTGACTCAATAACCCTAAGAACACACAGACCTAAGAGAATTAACAAACATTAAAGAATGAGAATCTACAGCAAGTGCTAGGGGGAACACTGTCAGGAAAAACTAGAAACAAGAATACACAGAAATAATCACAATCAACCCACAATCAAACACGAAATACTAGAGAACAAAAATCCAGAAAAAAAATGGGTGAGACTGGTCTGAAGCCAGCCTCAAACCCACGACGCAGGGGAACAGTATCTAAGCTGCACACTCAGCCCACTGGCCTGTGCAACAGTCTGGGGAACAGGGAAAACACGCAAGAGAAGACAAGGAGCTAAGACAGAGAGGGGAAAGGCGGAAGGGTCACAGAGGGCGGGGTCGGACGGGCACTGACCCTGACGTTAATAGGTGATGGTGTTGCCACCGAAACTTAGGACCCCCATAAACAGAAAGCAACAGGAATAAGCAATGTCCCAGATGCATTTTGCAGGAGGTGCTTCTGTCTGGAGAAATCTATATCTATTGAGGGGTACTGGTTTATCAGCAGCTTTGCAGTGCAAGGTTTAGGATAGAGTGACAGCAGAACAAATGATGTAATCTCTCCAGGAATGTATGTGGAATTTTGTGGAAATTTATGGCTATAAATGTGATTCTGTAACCTACCGTATGCAGTGTAGGCTGTGTACATATTTCTAGCTGATGGCTTGATCAACAAAACAGCTGAATGATGTTGGCAAATGTTAATTAAGCAAAATATCAAAAGCACTTCTGGGTGCGAGTTATGGTAATATTCTATACAATACACTAAATACTTATCAAGTTCTTATTTTTTGATGCTCATTTATTTTGCTCTGCTTGAGTGTAATGATGGTACTTTAATGTACACACTGCCCTGTTTTGGACTTTGGTGCTCGTCGTTTAGTCTTAAGCACATCCATGCCTGCAGTGACTGCATGAACTCCATTCCCACAAAAGTGTATAAGTGATCAGGCCACCAGCCATGTTTAGAGTACCGTTTCACCCCCCAGAATGAGGAGGAAAAGAAGAGGTAATAGCTCTTTTAGTTAGAGTGCCCTTTCCAATATCTAAAATTCATCCCTGGGGCACTGTACACAGTCATTCAGGATGCTTTTCTGAAAGCTGGAAAAAAAGCTATCTGAGGGGCTTTCTTTGAACTTTCCGGATGAATTCTCTGATGAAATCGACGTGTTGTGACACAGTCAGTACAAACTGGACCTACAACCTATTACTTAACTCCATTTTTTGCATGTATATCAAGAATAAATCTTTTTAAACACCACACTCCACCTTCTCAGATGATTAGTACCATCAGCTTGTCAACCATGAAATACAATCATATAAATAATAATCAGGTCCAAACTTACATTGGTGGCTTATGTTCCTTATTGTTAGTGATCTACGATGGATGTAGCATGGGTGATTCACGTTAAGTCATCATCGGTGTGTCATCTTCAATATGCCACATCTGATGATGGAGTCCGCATCTCATGATGGTTTATATTCAGTTCCAGGTTTCATTGTCACATGTGCTAAGGAATGCAGTGCGATTGTTGTGCTACAGTTGCAGGGTAGAGGACAGGTGTGTGGAGGGACAACAGGATCAACAGCAGTGCAAATGAAGGCCCAAACAACGGTGTAGTAGAAAAACTAGCCAATGCAAGACAAAACACTCTGCAATATAGGAATTTCAGTCGCCGCAAGGTGTTTGATAAGGGTCAAGGGTCATGAATGTTAAACTGCCATGGAAGAACAGTGCAACTTTCCTTTCACGCTCATGTTTAGCAGACTCCTAAGCTGGTTCATAATAAATTACTTGTACTACTTACATTTAATTTATGTATTTAATTTTATGTTTTATATAATACTGTGTGGTACGACGGTTTGCTGCAAACCCACCACGCCAAACACCAGGAAACATTCAGCTCCTTGAAAAACATTTCTAGTATGGGAATAAATAAGTGTAGACATCACAGGCAGGTTTGTGTAGCTATGAGGCACAGGCATGAATGATGTGAGGGTCCGTTGCAGTTATGGGCATCCTTTGACAATCAGTCAAGAAGGTTTGATGATGACATAATGGTCAACATTCATTGAGAAACGCATGTTGATCCACACGTTCTTTGCCTATTCCAGCCTATGCAACTTATAAAACTAATTAAAGTTATAAAAGGTGTTTATCTAAGGCCAACTTTAACCGTGCAAATCCTGTGTTTCTTGACAGGGCTGGCTTTCAAAACAGTTGCCTGTGAACTGCAGAAAAATGTTTTTTCCTAAAACTTATATAAATACCATTAAGCTAGCATTCAACTTAATTTTAAAAACTCACCTTTGAAATCACTCCCCACCAGTAAACTCTGTAGACCATTGGCCATCGTGGGTGCTGATTCGGCTAGCTTAATCCAAAAACAGGGTGAAGAACACAGAAAACATGAAATGGAAATGTGAAACTTTTCCAGAAAGGTGGAAAGGTGATGTCAGCAAGGACAAGAAATAGATAGAAAAGACTTTTCTTAACTCTATTTTATTATAGCAATGAGATGTACAGTTGGGAACTCTTGCAATAAAAGTACCTTGCAATAAAAGTCCATTGGTGATGTGTGTAAAAATGAACCAGACCGTGCATTCCCTATAGTGCTGTATGTGCACTGTTTTATAATTCTAACATTTTTGGAAAAGAGTCACCCTAGAATGGGTTGTGGTTTCATTTACCCAATGCTTACCGCGCTACTTGACCATCCACTGTTGCCCACTGTGTTACTGTGACTCCACTAGAGGGTAAAAAACAGAAAACGAATGAACAAACACACAATCAAACAAAAAACTGACTAAATTAGGACAGAGGAATCCAAAGGGTCAATATGGAGAGTGAAGGAGACGAGAAGAATAATGGGAATGATGACATAATGTGGATAATTGTGGATTGATTTGGAGTGAGGAAAGGACAATTGGGGAGAATGGGAATGAGAAAAGGGAGAGTGGGTAGTAGAGGGTTGAGATGGAGGGAATGAAAAACAGGGAATGATAAGAGGAGAATTGATAGCAGGGTGAGGAACGGAGTAGAATTGAGTTATTCAAAATCAGGCCTGTCTGCACTATTATTTTGTTAGTATTTCAAGCAAGTTAACCTAACCAACTAAATTGGGGGCAAAACATTTCCTGACAGCTTTTATGGATTCCAGATGGTATACATTTCGTAATACTAATCTTATCAGAGAGTTATATCCTCCTGCAATTGTTGGCCTATCCTGTAGCCACGAGTGGAATATAGTATAATGTTCATTCGTGGGCTCTGAGAAGTGCATAAAGGAAGCCCTCAGGCCTGCTCTGAAAGGCCTGTTCCGCCTGCTGCTACTGGAGCTTGCAGCTGACCGAGGCAGGCCACGTGAGTGAGGGCAGGAGCTGCAAATGGCAGTCTTGTTATGAGCCGCGGAATTGGAAGGCAGTGGGAACAGTGGGTGGGTTCAGCTCCACTAGCTGCTCTCTGACTTCAGTCACATTTTATGAGAAGAATTAAATTTGCACCATGCCTCAGTGCTTGCCGTTCCCATGTATCAAACCCTTGCAAAACTTTAACCCCTGCTGACTTCTCTTGGGCAGTTTTGAAATGCAGTACTTAATTGGAAGTGAAATATGGTCATAGGTGAAGAACCCAGAATTGGGCTATTCCCTTTTGATGTCCAGTACATTACAATAAATTCTCATCTTACTTGATTCTTTTGCAGAATATCCATCCATCTTCTTTAATCTATTCAGAGTTGTGGGGGGGGGAGGTTGAAGTCTATGGTCACAAGCAAGGGAACAACCCAAGATGGGGCACCAACCCATTGCAGGGCAGAGTCACACACCAGTCACTCACACATGCGCACACATGCACACCTACAGACAATTTGGTAACTCCAATTCACCTCAGCATGTTTCTGGACTGTGGGGAGCAACAAGAGTACCTGGAGGAAACCCCAGAAAGACATGGAGAGAACATGTAAACTCCACACACGTGTAGCCATGGCAGAGGCTCAAACCCTGGTCCTAGAGTTGTAAGGCAATAGTGCCAACCATTGCATCACCATGCCGCCCCTGCTCATGGAACAGTGAACACAAAAGAGAGAACTTTGCATTTAAAATCAGATCTGTTCAGGAGAAATGTTTCAGGAGCAACAAGACTCTCCTTTACTTCTGTCCACCCTGGACCGGATTTTATTGCCATGTCACCCAGCATGCGGCGCTGTGCGAAAGACGTACAGTGCCAGTCAAAAGTTTGGACACACCCACCCATAGAAAGATTTATTTGTACTATTCTCTACAATTTAGAATAATTATAAAGACATCAACACTATAAAATAACAAATATGGAATTATGCACTTAGCAAAAAACTATTAAACAAAAAGGGGGTGGGGGCAGTTCTGTGGGTTGGGACTTGCTGGTTCAAATCCTGTGGCTGGCAGAATGATGCCACCATTGGGCCCTCGAGAAAGGCCCTTAACCCCAATCGCTCCAGGGACGGGCCGACTTTACTCTCTCCTATATGCCAGTTTCATGAGGTGGCCTCCTGAGATGCTTTTTCAGCTGTCCTGAAGGAAGTCCCATATACTGTATGCTGAGCTCTCATTGGCCACTATTCCGTCACTCTCAGGTCAAACTCCTCCAAAACCATTTTTGCTGTGTTTTGGTCAGGTGGCCAGGTCATGTGATGCAACAGTATCCCTCTCCTTTGTAGGTGGCTTGGCATGTCCAAATCTTCGACTAGGTAATAAGTGTATATTTACGCAGAAAAAAAAACTATTTAATATTAGAACATACACAGACTAACAGTACTACAACTAAAAATAGACAAGAATGTCTTCTATTCTGTCGTGGCCGGGCTGAGTGGAGGATGTGGGAGCTGGGGTCAGGGAAAACAAAGGAGGTTCATTTAAATGCACTGAACAGGACTAGAAACAAATCAGGATCGCAGGAGATCAAAAGGGAGGCTAGGGCAAGGGCTACAGGAACACAGAACATCAATGACAGAACTGGGAAACCACAGGTCCGGGAAGCACCTAAATGCAGGACTAACAAGGGACCACAGTGAGAGGCAGCTGGAGTGAAGCACAGAGGGCAGGAACTACTTTTGGTAGAGTCCACCTTCAGAATCACTAACCTTGAACAACAAGACAGAACAGAGTGGAAGCCTTGGAGGTGGCTTTTAGATATGAAAAGCATAGAATACTGATATATATATATATATATATACACACACACACACGTTCCCACCAGGCAGCTGTTGCCAAGCCACGCAAACATTCCTAAACTAAGTAACGGTTTTTGGATACACCTATAAAGCAGAGTGATACATCATATGTGACTTGTCCAAGTGCGGTTATACTTTAGTAACAGCACTCATAGAACGCCTCTTGTTCAATCAGACTTCCTGGTTTGAACTAACTGTCGTATAAAAATGAATGATTTGACTTGACTTGATCTGAGACCTTTCACCTTTTTTCTGTCTTTAACCAGAGATATGAAAGGCTGAAGGGGAACTAAGTGCCCCATGGTTCCCCAGAACTGGACTTACATCCCTAACTCAAGCCCACCTGCTATTTTTCTCCCTTTGTCTTTTGTCCTCTAATTACATTCACACCTTTTGAGCAACCACCTGCTCTCAGCCATCTCCTACCTTTTGTCTCATCTTCCCTATCCTTCTTTTGCTAGTTCATTATGACCTTGGTGGATGACATAACTACTCATTGCACAAATTACTAGTCTCCTATAATTTGAAAGTCTGACCTTGCCTTATAGAGGTCAGTGGCAATAAACAGCTGACAAGAAGGTGGATTGGTGTAGCTTGAAATTTTAATCTTCTCCTCAACCTTTTCTTCCCTTGGCACTTGAGGAGGCAATTTTCCCCTTCCTCTTTTTCCTATCAGGTAATGTGCGGGATGCAAGAGTGTCGGGGCCATTCCCACCTAAAACATCAGATTTATTGATATTGACCTTTTGTTGAAAGTAAGTAAGCGAATCCCTGGATAGTGAGAGCAAAGTTTACACTAATTGGAAGATCAATTCAACAATAAATTAGAACTGAAGAGATCTGTTCATGAGGGGAAATTGAAATTAACATCTGTTTTTCAGCATAGAAACCTTTTCTACTAGGTCAAAAAGCAGGTACATTACTGTAGATGAACAGAACTTTAGAGTGGATACTGAAAACATTACTGGACATTTACCAGTTTTCATTGCCTATATCTTAGTAGCCTCTTATTGTAAGCAATAGATAAATTGAATGATGCCTGCAGAAATGTAAGAGAATTGTCACTAAAATGGCTGTGTAACTGTTCAATCTGTTCAAATTAGTATATTATAACTGATTTCTGGTGAATGCAGGATGCCAATCGCCATGTCACCTCTGTTAATGGTCTTGGGTTAAGTAGGATTGTGGGTAGGCACAGTGTGGAGTGCCCATGTTAAAATGTGTTATTTTGAAAGCAAATTATGAAACTGGGTACTGGTTTCTTTTCTTTATTTTTGGGGCCTGGCCCTGTGCCTATAATCCACTTTCACAAATAATTTTAATACAGTTTTCAGTGCCATAACTCTGTGCTCTTCTCAATGCCCATCCTTTTCTTTTCTAAATTAAGAGGATCTGTTTTACATGAGGGCAAAACAAATACTGCTATTTTTCAAATCAACAAATGAATTGATCGTGGTCAGTATTCTACTCTGTTGCCAGCAAAATAAAATTACCAAAGGCAATGTTTGCAAACTTCAGATGCTTCTTTCTTGACAGCGATGACAGAACCCATCGCCATGGTAACTTAAATGCATGGAGTCTTCACTTTCCACGCTTCACGTTACAGGTCATATGTCCGCATTCATGTTTACTCATTACAGTTGCCCTCTTGTTTGAGTGTTTCTACTGTTTCCACTGATGCTAATGTAAGTTGTAAATGCTTTTAAGAGAAAGAATAATGTTCATAGTATCTAGATAAATCTCTCCAGGAAACATTATTTTTAATTAGCTTCTGACGTTATCATCAGTAGGAAAGACACAGATGAAGGACAGCCATTAGTAATCCCATTTTTACATTATTCCCCATAAGTGAAACTAATTTGTGGTCAGTTTTAAAGCCTACATCATGGCTCTTCTGCTCTTTTTCTGAAGAACAATGTGATCTGTAGAACCTTGAAGTTGCCTTGGAAACCATTCATGGTGGACATTAAGGGCTTTTATAAAAAGGTGTTTTGAAGTTTTTTTTTTTTAACACCCTGTATGTTTGTCCCAGTATCCTAACAACAGTATAACAAAGATGAAAGTCAGCTGGGTGGCTTTCAGATCAGGTTAATGTGAAAGCTCAGGGTGAGTCGTTGACCTCTAAGATTGATCAGGTATTAGCTAAGCTATGCACAGTTAAGGACATGAAACACTGCGCTCAGGACCCTTGCAAACGCTAAAGGGTGTGACCTTATGGATCTGTTGCCTCCCCAGTACAGAAAACCTTACGCAGGAGCTAGGAGCTCTCACATGAGGAATCAAATACAAACGATGGATGAATCAGAGAGTGGGGATGAAGATAAATTTGTTAATTAAACCTCAAGCTCCAGTTATAATGATTGTGGCGAAGCAGTCCACCAAGACCCGGAATACGACCAACTGCTGACTACGCCAGCCCGGACCTTGCATCCAGGAATATATTCACGTTAACACAAATTGTGCACAAGCACACAGGTTTGATTAACTGAAGGAGGACAGAGATGTTACTTGAATTGACACTTTATTACATTCCAGACAAAATCGTTATACCCTGAAAATAATTCACTCAAATGCAGGGCTCAAAGTATAACATCCACCGTTCACAGGATAAAAGACACCCAGACTGGACCTCTGAGTGGCCAATTGGACTCATGCTCATAGACGCACACCCTCAGTGCACCTAAGCCAGGTGATCCTACGCCACGCCCACATCATGAAGTGAAGACCACCACCAGCGAAGGAAGGATTTAGGCCGCTACCCCTGAAATATAGATAAAACAGAGGATTAAGATCACATTTGTCACCCAGCGCTTTGTACACCATCTGAGGCACTTATAAGGAGATTAAAACCCCAAAACAAAAACACAGCAACAGAAACGGTCTCAGGACAAATCATATAAAAACAAACAATCGACAAAGCGAAATTATATACTAAACAACGTGAAACCGAATTCCTCAGGAAAACAAGGAAACGGTTATCCAAAGTAAATACAAAGTAAATGAATACAAATAATCCAAAAGAAACTTCGGGCAGTGACTTCGGGCTCGTCTACACAGGACTGCTCCTCACACCGACTCACGCGCTGGGCGACCCAACGCACGCCGATGATCCCCAGGGTACATCATCGTTAATACCATGACAAAACAGCAGTGATGTCCAGCTCCCAGGGACCCTGGAACATATTACCACAGTCAGACATCACACTAAACATTACCTAAAATTCACTTAAAATTACCCGTCAGACTGATGACAGCACTGGAACTGTTGCACAGGTTCCACAACCTACAGAAGAGAAAACGATACTTATAAAATCATCCGGCCCCAGCAGAACTCCAACTAGCCCTAATTAAAGTGGGCTTACCTGGAGAACAAGCTCCTTGTAACTATGCATCACCCACACCATCAGACCTGACACGAAATACTCGATTCTGCTAAAGCAGTAGGGAAAGTGCAAATGAATCATGCTGCCCTGCTGCCTGATTATGGCTGGCTGCCAAAATACCGGACAATTCAGACACCATTCCTTCCTAGGCGCTCACTTTATATACGGCCAAGCACCACCCGTGAAAAAAAAACAACTGCTCACACCACTACACAAACACAAGCCAGTACACCTCTGGAAGTATGTTATCTGTACCCTGTCCATCAACATCCTCTTGTAGTGTGTGGTTCCAACTGCAAGACAACACAATATTACAAAGAATTAAACATGCATTTACTCCACAACAATAATATACAAATATACAAAGGAGTGATGCTTTTATGCTTTAGGCTATATTTTAGGTAACTATAAAAAAAAACTAAGTTTGAAAGTGAGAAGGGTAATATTTATTCTCAGGGTTATTATTAATGGCCATGTTGGCCATCCGTGAAATGGTAGGATAAACTTAACCACAGTGAACCTTGTAGCAAAAGTCAATGCTAGGGCTCTGCATTCTCCAATCCATTTGCGCTAGATGCCAGTGTTGAATATGAGTTATAATGCAATATAAGATGACCCTGGTGATTGACAGACAAGGCTGGAAGAAGCTCACTGTAACCCTTGTGCTGCAGAGACTTGAGTCAGATGACATTCTATGTTTGAGACATTCCTTTACGTGTTATTTTATTTTATTGCATACTTTAGTACATCTGTGTCATTGCTTTTATCTGAAGACGGGGCATGGTGTGGGCAGAAATGAGGGTGACGATCCACTGTCCAGTTGTTTTTATTAAAACAACTGGACAGAAACTGGGGAAGCCACAAACTGAGCAACACAGTGAGCATGACTGTGGATTTAAGGACAACTAGACAACACCGTAACGTGATACAAAACAGGCACCTAATACAATGACTGACTAAGGAACTCCACAAACAAGCACATAAATAGGCAGACAACCGAGCTAACAAAGAGGCAGATGTGGCACATAAGACAATTAACTAATAATGACACAAGAAAACGGGCAACAGGTTCAGTGAAATACTAATGGACACGAGACTAGGGAAACTCCAGCAAACACTGAAAGTATGAAACACTAATCACACACTAGGAATTCAACACTCAGAAAATATAGGAGCAAGTGGAACATAAAAGCTCAGAGCTCAGTTACATTACTCGTTGAAGGTAAGGCCAATTGCTCTGTTTGTTTTGAACCAGAATCCTGATCCAGAGTTTTCAAGGTTGTTTTTGTTTTGTTTTGTTTTTTTGAGTCTTATCTCTGGGTCTTTTGCATGCTGGTATCTCATTTTTGGGTTTCCGATTCTTTTGCTGGCATCTTGTACCCAGGTCCATGGTTTTGGTTGACCAGGGCTCCACAGCTCTTTGGAAAGAATCTTGGTTTTATGTTTGTAGCGTTGTTATGAATGTCTTGTTTTTTGTATTTAAACGTCCCTTACTTGGCCCCCATGGATCCATTCCTGGCTGCCATGACATGAATAATACTATTAACTGTGTGATGGGATAGATTCTGCGATGGGATAGACTCTGGACTCCACTGATCCTGTATAGGACAAACATGTATGGAAAATGGATGGATGGATATTTTTCTGTGTGCATTATGGTAATTACAGTACTTTTTGCTCCCTGCCACAGGATAGCCTAGCAGCATAAGTGGCAAAGGCGAATAGTAGGATTACTGGTTAACCTCTGTGCCAAGAGAGGTGCCAGTGTAGAGAACTGGCTCTGTTTCAGCTAATCTGGAACTCACACATGGGCTTCCTATGGAGTACTGCCAGCCTCCATCTTCTCACAGATAACCATCTCAAATCATGAACTTTCCACACATGTGAATCGTTTGAAACTAGAAACCTGTGTTGAATTTTGAATTTATGGGCAAACTTGATTTAGCCTTAAGATGATTCCATAAAAGTGCAACCTAAAAGAGCATTTATTGGACAGGAATGTCTTTTGAACACACCAGAATTGCCCTTACTCTGCCTCTCATCTTGTGCCCTGGCACTAGGCAACGGTTTCATGACCGTCTGGAGAAATTCCACTGTTTTATGAAATAGAGGAGAAAGATTTGGAAGGATTTAAAATCAAGAAGATAATCATTAGAAAGTATAACTGATTAGGGCTGATTAGATTGATTTGATTCTGTTTCTATAGCGCATCTTTTAGACTGAGGATTTCAGAACCACAGCATAAACAATCTTCAGGCATGTTTTTATTTGTTTTTATTTTTAGCTTACTCTACAGCTTGTCTTTTAAAGTAATTAAAACATTTATTTAATGTGTTAAATTCTATTCATCCATTCAACTTCTAACTGAATCCTGAATGTGTTTGTTTGCCTTTTGTGTATTTTTAGTCATTGATGATGGAAGTGGGTGTTCTCTTTTTCTGTGGATGGGTGCCCTGATCATTTCTCTAGCTGGAATCCTTTCTCTTCCCAAAGCACAGCCACTGTCCAGGCCTATATTCCTGAAAGAGCACCTGCTGATGTACTGTCCATCCTGCTGAGATCCCGTAGAATGTTCTGCATCAAAGGTTTATCAGTTAATGAAACAAACCAACAGGTATTTCCTCTGGATTTGAAGTGGAACTGGAAGATTTAACATACAAAATATATCCAGAAATGCCATAATTTAACATTAACCACCAAGCAATCAAACTCAATATCAGTAGTACAATCATACATCTACCTGTACATACAATCATTAATCAAACACGTAAGAATATCACTGCATTTAAGTGTTTTAAGTATTAAGTGAAATTTGATCATAATGACAAAATCACTGATTAAACTGAGGCAAAATGAGTCACACTAAACTATATAGCTGTTGTAAGATGTTTATTTGTATTTTAAATTTTAAATCCAGTCAACACCATCATTAACAATTGGTAGGCAGCCATTGTTGTTAATACTTATGGAATAATGCCATCTATAATTTCAAACCATCATCAAATGTTTGTTCGGTTTCTTTTAATTATAATAAAATTTTGGCGCTCGCTAAGTGTAAAAGTAGAGAAGTACAAACCTATGTCTTTGCAGCAGTCATTATTATCATCTAAGTTACCTTTTGAAATTGTGGGTATTTTATAGTGCATTATTTGGGGGAAAGGGAGAGGTTTCAAATACAGACCTAATAAACATCTAACGAAACCCAACTGTCCTTGGTTAGGCTGTTGAGTGAATTAGGATTTAAACGGGGTCATATGGATGGGTTTTTAGGTAGAACTGGGAACATAAGAACATAAGAAATTTACAAACGAGAGGAGGCCATTCGGCCCATCAAGCTTGTTTGGGGAGAACTTAACTAATAGCTCAGAGTTGCTAAAATCTTATCTAGCTCAGATTTAAAGGAACCCAGGGTTTTGGCTTGCGCTACACTAGCAGGAAGACTATTCCATACTCCAACTACACGCTGTGTGAAGAAGTGCTTCCTCAAATTCTTTTTAAAATGTTCTCCCACTAATTTCCACTTATGGCCACGAGTTCTTGTATTTAAACTAATATTGAAATTTAGCTGAACAGCATCCTGACCTGTTAGAATCTTATACACCTGGAAGTTGTTAGGACTGTTTCAGGGAACCTGTGTGAGGCTGCAAGAGTCTAGTATAGTGATAGATCTGCTTTATATGTTGCTTTATGGTTTTCGCTGACCTTTGGTGCCTTTTTAAGAAAAGTAATATACTTCTGTTTCTTGAAATTGTCTTATCCTGTCCCTCTCCCATTATGTACAGGCAATTCCGCTGATACAGGCTATTGTGTGAAGAATAGCATGTGGGTTTATTCATTTACTTTTTTGGTGCCCATGTTTAGACCTATTTTCTAAATAACTGCTCATAGGCTGAGTAATTTGGACTATGGAGCGTCAGTGCTGTAACTGGTTGTTCGCAGAGGCAAGAGCCACTCAATAATTTATGTCCTGCCCTCATTTGGGAAATTTAAGAAATGATTTATATATGCTGAGATAATGAAAAGCGGTAATATCTGGCTTTAGCAAAAAAAAAAAAAAATGCTTTAAAATGTTTCTGCAAATGTATTTATTTTTCCTTGTGTGTCCTACTTTGTACAAATAACATGAAGCCTTTTTCAATGCTTGACTGTTGTCTTTGTTTCTTAGCACCTTCCTCTCGACTGACCGATTTGTGGTGATAACCAGCACCACCCAGGGGAGCTGTGCAAACCAATTTCAGCAAGTCAGGGCTGCATGTATCTTCTGCAGAGCCTGGTACCAACCAGACCTGCCTGATTCCCTGCACAGGTAATGTCTCTGAATATACTTTTATAGAAGTGTAACTTCTATAAAATCTTAATTCATGCCTTAATATGGCATTTACCTAACTAAATTCTTATCCCTAAAATGATTCTTGAATTTTTAATCTATTATGTCCTCATTATGCATATGCGGTGCATTTATTCAGCGTTGTTGCTGGATGCGTCATGCATACTTCTAGCCTGTTGGGTTTTGCTTTAGTCTACTGGGTCTAGAGATTTCATACGGGACACTGTATATGCTACATTAATCACACTAATGCACCTTTTCTTCTCTTTGTAAAGACTGCAACCCACACACAGTCTCTCCCATATTTATTAAATGAAACATAGCTTTCAGTACATTTATCCTGCATGATATAAAAATTCTTGAACCAAATCAACCCTCAGACATATGAAATGATGGTAAATTGAAAAATTCAGCCTTAGAACACTTACTTATTGTGAGTGTGCCAAAAAAATGCATCAGTTGGGTCTGATAAGCTGATACTGAAAGTATGGCAGACAGGTCATTTTCTTCATGGAAAATAAAACTGCTTACAAACCAAGCTGTCTTTGAACACTACCAAGTCTTTTGTCGAACTCTTGGTTGCTTGTGAAGCGTAGAAGGAAATTTACTAAATAACCTAATAAAGGCTGCTGTTATAAATTGACCCTAATAGTCACATAATTCCTTCTACTTGCTGAATCACTCCATGACATACACATTCTTTCGGTCATCAATCAATTGATTTTATTGTGGTCATAGTCCTTCTACATGGCAGTTGTTTTTCGCCTAAGAGAAGAAATTAGTCAGAAAACGTTCCTCCCCGCAACTATGCCATCAGTTTTTAGAAACCAAGTCAGATCTTAATTACTGAAGTGTCTGCTGTTTAGAGATATTTTGACCTATCGCTGTCAGCCCCACATCTGATAAAGTAGACCTCTGGGCTTCTATCTGCTCTCTGCGGAAGGACCCCGGCTTCTCCTTCTTGTAATGAAATCCCCTTTGTCCCATTTCTCATCATGTCCACTCAGCTCCTCGTAGACATCAGGCACATACAATAAGTTGTAAATACACACACACACACATGTGTGGTGAAAAACAATGCCTGGAGAACTGCAAACTGTTATGATATGCACAGAAAAACATTGCCGGTCTTGTCTGCACCGACATTATCAGGGTGAACTGAGAGGTATATATGTAATATGTCTACAATCTGTTCACATTATAAAATTTCTGAATTCTGAAGTATTGGAGGGCATGTCCCATCCTGTCACGCTGCAGGCTGAGGCGAGCGGGGAAGGAGGCGAGCGAGTCCAGGATACGGGACAAACGGGGTTTATTACGGGTAAACGGGGAACCAGGGGAGCATTAACAATGACTTCAATGACAGATCTGACGGGACTAGACAGAACGTAGACTAAATACAGGAGGT
>JAODKC010000009.1:3204471-3234457 GCA_026777985.1 Mormyrops attenuatus
AGGATGGCCAGCGATGCCTGCTGGCCAAACGGGGAAGGGACACAGAATGGGACACACATGGGTGCTGACCCTGACACGGTGTGTATGCAGGTTTTTGGGGTAACCTTTTGGTCAGCTTTTCAAACCCAGGTGTGAGGACTCTTCAGCCAATCAGTCCTCTAATTAGTAATCTAATTAGAGAGCTGCAGCAGAAACCTGCATACACAGTGGCCCTTTCTGGGTAAGACTGACCACCCCAGACCTAAAGGGACAATAGTTCCTGGTTGTTGTTAATGATTAACATTAAGGAGATTACTCTATAACATCTTACACAAGAACTCATTATAGACTTGAGTCACAGTCCCCTCCCCAAAACCCCCATATACGTTTCAGGAGACCCCATAACTGTCACCAACACATTCAAACTTCTTGGCACGTACAACAGCAATACACTCAAATGGAACATCAACACAGACCACAAAACCAAAAGAGGCCAACAGAGACTGTTTTTCTTAAGACAGCTCAAAAAGTTCATTGTAAAATGCAGCCTTCTCCTTCAGTTTTACACAGGCATCACTGAGAGCACACTCATCCATCCATAACAATTTGGTTTGGTAGCCCAGACATACAATAAACTCCAGCACATTGTCAATAAATCATCCAAGACTATTGGCACCCCCTCCCAACCAGCTGAATCACTATCACAATTGCACAATCAGGGCAAAAATAATGATAATAATAATCTCTGACCCCTCTCACTCTGCCCGCTACCTCTTCTAGCCGATGCCCTGCAGGGGGCACTATTGGTCCCTGGGAGCCAAAACATCCTGTTTTAAAATCAGTTTTTTCCCTACTGCAATAAGAACTCTGAGCACTTCTCTCTAACCCTGAAAGATGTTACATTTGCACTTAAATCTCCTGTGTCAATCTTGTAAATATTCCCTGAGAATATTATCTGTGAATTGTGGCTTTTGGTATCTGTAAATATTGTCTGTTCTGCTAGTCACTATTTTTAAGGTCTAGTCATGCTGATAGTCTATCATAATGTTAATATCTGTCTACGTTTACATTATAGACACTGTTGATTTACCTACAATGCTGTACCAAAAGCAAATTTCACTGACTTGGGTCATGTGGTCATTAAAATGATTCTGATTTAACTAACTTAGAAAATGTGCAATCCTTTCTCGTATTTGATTTGCTCCTTTTCCTTCCTGGTTTTGCCTTTGCAGCTGTGAATTGTGGGAATGGATTTCGTAGCCTAGCAATAAATCTGAGCTGCTACTCCTAGACTGTACTTACTGTGCTAGGCAGTATACACTTGTTTACATGTTCAGTCAAATCCCGATTAGTATTCTAATCCTAGGGTCTGCTCCAATGACTCATCTCAACCATTGTGATTCTCTACTTTTTATGTTCCATGCCAACGTTGGCTTTGTCTCCTTTAATTACAGTGCAGGATTATTATTATTTAACCTTTTGTCTGTGTCGACATCATATACACAAAGGCCATATTGAGGCAAAGCCTTAGTACAAATTGCTTTTGATCTAGAGGCCCACAACACTTCACACAACCTGCAGAAACTTTTCAAACTTTATGGTGAAGATGATTAATGAGACTCAAAGGAAATGTATGCCGTATTGATTAGCTTTTCTTTGTGGAAAAGATGGGCAGAACGTCAGCATGCTAATCCAGAAGCTCCCTGAGTACACCTAGGTTGCCTGTATAGTGAGTGGGATTCAGATTAGTCCTGATAGATAAGTTAAAATGAGTGGCACGTAAGAATGAAGTCTAGAGTAAACTAATTTCTCAAGGAGCCTTTCATCCATTACTGCTGATCTGCTATTGAAGTTATTTTCTTTGCTGCATTCTGACTCTTGATGCAGAGTGTAACCTTGGATAGTAAGTCCTCAATAAAGGGCAAAAATCAGCTTTTGTTTATTGAAAGGCCAACTGGAGCTACTGCAACCTCATTTTGGACTCATCAATACATGAAATTGTGAAGGGATATTCTCAAACTGCACAACAGATTTTTTAGGTATTATAAAGCAAAACGAAACAAGAAAATTCTTCTGCTTCATATCCACTCCGCAGTGTTTTTTCAAAGTCAGAGCCAATTTACTGTTGTCAGTATTATATAATATTGAAAGAGACACTCACCATCACCCCCTAGTTAGAGGAAAAAACACATACAGTAAGGAATGTTGCCATTAAAAAGAGTGGTCTATGTGCTGTGCACTTTTCCTAAAAAAGCAACCCTCCATAGCATGACTACATATCATATTTTATGCAGAGTATGTAACAGATGGGGTTGAATTCTTCATTTCGTCAAGGGCATTTCTTTGTTTTCTTTTTTAAAAAAATCTTCATAAAGTGGTAATGATGGTGGGATTATAACAACGATTCCGGTTTCTTCTGAGGGGAATTTACTACAGAAATGTTCTGACTAGCCTTGGATTAATTTTAGTTCACCACCTTCAGCAGAGAGACTTTCAATATTCATTGGCATGTTGTTCAGTGGAAATAAGACGCATATCTACAGAACATGTGATATTAAGGGATAGTTTTATAATCTGTATAATTTGACATCGTAGTCCGATAATTTCTCTGCCGCCATGTACTGTAAAAGGAATGTCCCTCAGGAGAACCTGTCATCACATCGCTTTCAGAACTCTGGGCCTCTCAGTATTTCACGCTGGAGCTCCAGTCAGTGAAAACACCTAGGAATCCATGGCCTTTGATAATCAGGGAGGAGGCCTTCCTTAGCTCGCGTTCCTCATAATGTGGTCTTTCATTCACATCTGGAGTATGAAAGATTTTTCATTCTGGTTCTTGTTTGTTGGATTTTTTTTAACAGAAACAGAAGAGACATTTTCACTTGATGAATTATTGTTATAACCAAAGAAGCTTTCATATAAGAGGTTTCAGTTGGGTTAGAGGTGTGTTTTTCACTGTAATCACTGGCACTTTAAACAATGCTGATTTTCTTAGATAATCGTCCTTTTTGTAATAATTTAAGTTCACTGTATTGGAATACAAGCCACAAAGTCCCCAAAAGGGACAGAATCAATGAATAATGGCTAGTGGTTTTGATATTAATAGGCCAAAGATTTGAATCAGAAAATGATCTTCGTATATTTTCGCATCACTGTTTTGTTGTCACAGGGGGGCCTGGAAGACATCCCAGTCACAATGCCAGTGTATCACAGGGCACATACATAGTCATACTCAAGACACACCGATCTGCATGCCTTCGGAAGCCCATGCAACAGAGGGCAAACCTGCCAGTCCCACATACACAGAGCAGGGCTGGGATTTGTACCCCCAGCGCTGGATGTGTGAGCCAGTGTGCCACCCCTTTCACTGTTTCAGTTCAGAAAGAAACAATTTTCTTCATAGCTGGAAGGAGGCCACTGGCCTTCGAAGACAAAGAATGTGAAGAGCAGAGTCTGCAGTCCAAAATGAATCCAACTGGCTTTGCAGATGGTCATGTTGACTCTGGAAAACTATCAACCTGTTGCAGTCCAGGAAACCCTTTTAGCACTAGGACCATGTACGATCAGTCTGGGAAAGAAAAACTTTGAAGCTTTGCTCTTTTTTTTCTTTGGCAGCCTTTTGTCGGAGAGGCAAATAGGAGTCAGCAGTGCAGTAAGCAGAGACTGCTACTCAGAGGTCTGAGAGAAATGCTTTCACTGCACAGGCACCATCAAGGCAGCCAGGAAGACCGGAAATTTTTGTGCTGCTTCACCGCCAACAGCCTGCGACCTCCCCTCCTAAAAGCCCCACTCCATAGAGGCATGCCCTAAAGGGGTGGCAGGCACAAGGATGGGATGGAGCCCATACTGCCTCCAGCTGTAGGACGACAAATGGGCAGAACCAGCGGGCATCACCTCGCCTAAGGCCATCTTTTCTGTCTCCCACTTGCGCAAGGCGACCGGCACTCAGCAAGCATGATAAGTCTGTTTTGATGTTTCACACTCACTAACTTCTCGGCAAGATCTGTGGCTATTTATATTTGTCAACAGTTTGGTCTTCTCCGGTTGGGTTCTCGTCCGGCCATGTGGCCCGCTACCGGGATATGGTCCGTGGGGTTGTTGCTGGCAGCGAGCTGCATGCCGGCCGAGGCTCAGGCCCAAGATGCTGGTACCCCATGGAGACAGATGATCCAGTGGGAGAACAACGGTCAGGTGTTCAGCCTGCTGAACAGTGGCGCGGAGTACATGGCTGCAGGCCGCCAGGACGACCAGAGGCACCGGGTACTGCTAGCCAATGCATCACCCCGCAGATCACAAGGCGGCTACGTGCGTAGGCAGGCCCCCCCTAGGGGCGGCATGGAAACAGTGCGGGGCCAGGCAAGACATCCTTTTGGCTTTGGGCAGGTGCCTGAGAATTGGCGCCAGGGGGCGCTAGGTACGGGTGAGCCCAACAGCCGCTTCCAATCTTCCTCCAGCGTTCGATTCAGACCCTCTGGGGGCTCTTCCTCCTCATCATCCTCATCATCCTTCTCGCAGTCGTCCTTTACTTATCCATCCTACCCACAATACCCTTTTCCTCAGCAACCATCCTATCCCGTGCCATACGACCCAAGTGCAGCAGAGACACCGGCCCGGGGATATGATCCAGCCTTCCAGAGGGGTTCCAGCTACTCTGATGGCTCTCGTGGTGGTTTTGTTGGTGGGGGGTACACTTCCTCTGGCTTTAATATGGGCAGATATGATGCCGGTGGTCTTGTGCCAGGGGGACCTCGTCCTCCTTCGGAGTACAGCGAGGATAGCTACCGCTTCTACCAGTCCTACGGTTCATCCTATCTACCCAACTCAGCAGTGCCAGCCCAGCCATCATACTCTGATGGTCTGGATCGTCGCTATACTCATAGTCTATACAACGAGGAGCCCCCTGGAGCCAGGCTGGACACTAATGTAGCACCTGCCGCTAACCCTGTCCCTAATGCTGCTCCAGTCAACCCACCTGTGGACAGAACACCTCTGCGCAGTCCCCAGTACGAGCAGTTCCCCCCATTTGGGAGAAGACCCCCCCTGCCTCCTGTTATCCAGCCCTTGCCAGCTGGCAGGAACCCCCAGTCGCCCAACATGGCACTGGAAAACCCGAGCATCAACGTTGGGAGTGTGTACCGACCAGAGCAAAGAGGTAAGTGTCTCCTGACAACACATTTAGAAATCCATCGAGGTTTAATGTACAAAGTCTGACTCAAATCCAAGCTTTCAAAAACATCTTGAGCGCACATACTCAAGCATACCATATACACATGCACACACTTTCAGATATAGCAAACCCTCAAAGCATCTACAAAGTAACTATTTCTTAAAACTAGATACGATAGGAGAGTTTTTTTTAACGATTGGTTCCTTTAATTAACTTTAAAAAGATGCTCAAGCATGAAATCTTACTACTATCTTTGTCAGCTGTTTGGTCTGTATCTATAGTTCTATCACTGGTCAGTGGTATATTTTTGTGTATTTCTGTAGATGTGTAAATGTAGCAGTCATTTTTTGTGACATAGTCATCGGTACTCTTATGAGGCAGTAATTTTATTATATGTGTTGTAATAATTAACAGCGGTTTTCACTATGGGGTAGTATACTGACTGCTTTCTGAGATAACTATTCTGCAGGGGGTTTTTTGCATAAATTTTTAGGATTAATTCCTTGTTGGTATTTCTTAGTTCTAGATATTCTATTACTGCATTGTTTTCCAGCAGCCTATTTGCAAGTCAGTTTGCAGTCATTGCAGATACCTTTGGCAGAGTATAAACAGGAATAGGGATTATGGCTTTAAGTCTGCAGCTGCAGGGCAATGTGAAGCAGACACATGTGTTGAGTTAAATCCAGACTCCTCACTCAATGAGGCAAAGGAAGCAGGGGAACAGGGAGTAAGATCTGGGAGAAAAGCACTTTGCTATTCTTCTGTATTTCCTGGCAATGTTCATAAGTCTGTAGCTGAAAGATGGCTGATTCTAAAGCTCTTTGCTTTTGAGATGTGACGTCTTGGGTACTTCTGTGTTTCTCCTCCCATGAAGTACTTTATGAACCCTTTTTTGTAATCTGGCAAAGGAATGTAGAACAAGTCTGATCCTACTGATTCAAAAGGCCAACTTGTTAAGATGTAACGCCACCCAATTTCATCAGAAATGCTTTAAAACAACCATCAGCCCAGATTAAAACTGTGCCTTTACTGAGAATAATCACTGAAAGAGGGTTTGCAGTCTTTTCACTAAGTTTTTTGTGATTTTGTGGAATAAAGCGTGTATGTCTTGTCTTAGTATTGGGGGAATAAAGAACTTTCCAAATCAATGATATTCATATACTGAAATCTACTGCACTGGCTTGTTGCTTAATTCAAGACAACACCACTACTTTATCCTCTCTCGCCTCATGTGAGTAATTGATCGTTTCTATTATGGAACCTGCTCGTTGATGTGTGGGGGGGGGTGTAACAGGAACAGCCAATTTAACTTACTGACAAGGACAAATGTATGTAGAGTGCCTCCAGGCGTAAACAAGGAGAAGCGGGAATTTCCAGTGTGACAGCTGCAAGGATAACGTGTGACCGGCAGTCCTGGCACATTCCAGTTGATTTCTGGAATAGCTATGCATCAGTCTGACTTCACGTTTGTCTCTATTCCATGCTCTCTGTGGCTTATTCCTTAGGCAGACAATTCCCCTTTTTTAAGTACTTGCTGCCTTTCCTTGACTTACATATTCCCAGCATGTATGTGTGTTATGGAATTGAATAGTAATAGATGATGTTGTTACACAAAGAGAATTAAAGTTATCCAAAGCCAAACCAAGAAGATCAGGCCTCCTCAGATTTCGGCTGGTGAGAATAGGTGAATACTGGGCTTTACAAACAGCTAGATGTATGCTGTGCCTCCAGGACAGCAGCTCAAATATGTAACTCATATTACCGTGTTTCTTTTCTCCTCTTCTGAATGAGACTTTTTATTGTATAGGTAGAAAATCAAATGCCAAAATTAAACAAAGAATCCATAATTTTACTAGTGTACCTAGTAAAAGTAACCTGGTAATCATTTGTTTGTTATGTAAATATTGACTTGTCCCTGTTTTGCACTGTAGGGTTAAAACAGAGACTGCTTCCAATCCAGATCTGTTTTTCTGAGAGGAATAATCAGGTTTTTGTTCTGTTAGCCCAGTGCTTACTGCAAGAAGAGGAAATATGCAGTTCCTGTCGATTAAGTAAGCAGAGAACAAGGTTTTAGAAGAGCCAGCCCCCTCAAGCACTTTCCACAATCGCTCGCCCATCTATACTCTTACTCATGCTACACATGATCCCCCCCCCCCCACACACAAACCCTCAAGCACTTTGACGCAATCATTCAATATTTACAGCGTTTGCTGTAAATATCAGGGGAACTGATGTGGATTGCATAGTTTACAGGAAGCACTATAGGTAGTTGCCTTTGGTCCATGGGATTGCTTTCTGACAGGGGTCACAAACAGCATGTGTAAACAATTACGAGAATCAGAGACAGCTTTGCTGGAATATTACAGATATCTCTGATGAGGCAGCCATGGTTATTACTCTGTTCATCTTATTTCAGGGTCTACAGTAGCCAATGGACATCGTCCAAGTTAAATGAGGTCACATCCCTTTAGTATGAGAATCAGAATCAATTTAATAATTATCAATTAACTTAACATCCCGATACCAAAAATGATAGCTACCTAAATTTATAGTGCTATCTTATAACCCCAATTTAATATCAAACATTACCCAAAAGCTTTGAAGTCATCTTCAATGTTACCACATGTGCCATGTGTTTTATGACCGAAGGAAGCCTTAAAGTCTGTTCCTTCTCATTCTCTACTATAGAAGAAACCAACTAAACTCTCCGAAGCCCTGAAGTTTTATAACACTTGTACTGTTTATGTAACTGTCCTAGTTGTATCAAAAGTGAAAATTAGATCATCCCTATACACCATACCTTAGATTAAAAAGTTACTTCATTAAATGCCACTAAACACAGCGTAAACTGGGTATGCTGCTGGGTATTGAAAAACATCTACAACGCTACATTCACTACCACTGTGTTCTCTAAAAGTGGAAAAAAAATGCAATGTAATGAAATGTAACCCTGGTTTTTAGTTCCTTATTGAGGTTATTAGCATATTAAATCTTTCTTGTTATGTATGCCTGAAGGACATACTAGAATTATCTATAATTTAAAACTAACAGAGTATTAATTAAAGTAGAATTATTGAGGTTTCTTGCTGATTATGCACAGCATTTTTTGTACAATAATAAGTCTCCTGAGGAAGAATAAATTACAAAAGAACAGAATATAAATTCTGCTGTAAAATTTCGAATAATGGAAAGGATTCTTAAAAGTCTGGGGAGAATATCGCAGACAGAACACAAACATATCTGAACACCCATCAAACACACAAAATATGAGATTATGCAGTATGAGCGCTGTTGCCTGTTTGACACAGAAGGTCAAGCCCGGTGTGCAATTTGACATTCCTGCGTTTGTGTGTTGTCCACAATGATGCTATGCAGCTTAGTCTTCAATGCTGACAGATACAAAGAACACAATGCCTATTATAAACCGAGTAAAAATTACTCTCACATCTCACGTGTTTCTCACATCAGGTTCGCCTCAATGCAGGGCATTCACGGGCCATGCTCCCCAAATGTCCCATTGTGCCCCTCCCAAATGCCACGCACCACGAACACTATCTTTTATTTTATTTATTTATTGTTTAATACTGGTGTTCACCCTACAATAAATCTCAGATGCATGGCAACTGATTGTCTACAAAGCTGACATTTTTTTTTACAGTGACACCATTTCAAATTTCCTTAATTATTTGTCGTTAATTATTTGTATTCAAGGAAGCTGCCTTATTAAAATGGAATGACCTAACTCTGGTTCTATTTCGCTAGGTTTGCCAGATCTGGTTCCAGATCCCAACTATGTGCAGGCCTCTACGTACGTTCAGCGTGCTCACCTGTACTCGCTGCGTTGTGCTGCGGAGGAGAAGTGTCTGGCAAGGTGAGATTCTCTGCATAATCTCAGGCTTTACAACAGGGATGAAAATTCCTCAAGCACTGAACCCACATCTTGTCAATCAGCACTGGCACAGTGGATAGACTAACCAATTAGGTGACTGAAATCAATTTTGAAATTTGATTCCAGCCAATTTATAATACCATTTTAAACATTTGTATAGCACTTGTGAGGTTCAATTTGCCTCTACTGGTTTAGTGTGCATCTCTCTCATGCATTTTAATTCATGACTCTCTTATCTATGTGATTCCCTCATCTTCCTAACGTGTGGAAGTCATCAGGGGCGTCGGAAAGGCATGGATATGCTGGCAGATTCAGGTGGACCAACACTTGAAAGCTCTTGGAAATGTAAAATCATATGTAAATTTGGGTGGCAGAGGCCCAAGGTGACTTTTTTGTCAGGGAGCCCAGAATTTCTAGGTACGCCCCTGGTAGTCATGGCAAGCAGATGGTTTCATTTTTCCCGCATTACCAACTGCTCCCACACTGAGTTTCCTTTCCGCCACTAGGTGTCATTCTTGAGTCTAACCCTTGGTATTTTAGAACTTCAAGTTAAGTGTTTCCTTTGCAATTAAAAAGGAGAGAGTTGCACAGTGTTCAGAACCTGAAGAAAACTTAAGCCTTAACCAGCACAGTGGAACAAGGGATTAACCCTAATATATGTGAAATTCTTTATAATCTTTGCCATTATTGTTTATCTCGATGCTTAGCAGAGCATGCTTGTGATCGAAAGGTTGCTGGTTCGAATCCCTGACCAGCAAGGCACCACTGAGGTACCCTGAGCAAGGTACTGCCCCCTAACACTGCTCCCTCGGACCTTGAGAAATGCTGCCCACTGTTATGATACATATCGATTAAATGCAGAGGGCACAATTCATTGTTGTGGTGTGTCAACAATGACAATTACTTGCTTTCAATTCAACATGGATAAATAACAGGTTATACAAATTCAAGTACAAAAATCGAGTCTTAATACATCTCATTCCTACAATTGCCCTCTGTCAATCATTTGTGGAAATTATGGTGGTCATCATTACAGATCTTGACCGATGATAACCAGATGTGCATTAGAGAGATGGAGTTTTTGTAAGTTCAGGTCCTGTCAGCCAGTTCATGGTCAGCTCTTTCTTGTTTTCATCATAGCTCTGCCTACGGTTCTGAAACAACAGACTACGACATGAGAGTTCTTCTGCGCTTCCCTCAGAGGGTTAAAAACCAGGGGGCGGCTGACTTCTTGCCCAACCGCCCTCGGCACACCTGGGAGTGGCACAGCTGTCATCAGTGAGTACAGGATGTCTCTGCATTTTGGTGCCTGGGAATGAAGGGAGGGATGGTGCTTTCTGATTTCTTGGTGACCTACTGAATTTTTTATTTGATATGTTTATACCCTAATTTTAAGGGGGGAGGGAAAGTGTCTCAGAGTGTGCTAGCCATTTGAAAAAGGGGCAAATTTCTTTACCAAAATGCTGAGGTTGTGAAATGAAAAGCTTTTTTTCCACAAGAAAACAGAGCTGTATAGAGCTTGGCTGAAGCTAGCCTCTGAAGAGTCATCTCCGCTTAAGCCATCCTGTCTGGCACCAGTTCTTTTTTTGTAAATAGCTGTGGTTTGGCCAATTAAGTTATGTCCCCACAGACTTCTGTTTTCAGTCAGTTTGGTGCTTTTATTGTAATCACTATTCCAAGACTCCCACCAAGCTCAGATTGGATGCCAGTGACATTTATACTTTCTGGTATAATAGTCTGGGATCTCCAGCTATCACTGGCCCATGCCACGTCATCCTAATCACAGTGCAAAGTTAAACAACCATTAACAGATTGGGATTCTTGCTGGGTGACGTTGAGCCACAGTTTCTTTATTTGTTTCTGGAATGACTCGCTAGCAACACCAGGCAACTTAGTTAGTGAGAACTGAATAAACAACGGCTCTGTTTTCCTGACACCAGCTGCCCTTGTCTGACAGTAAAGACGTGGGCTGGCAGAACAGACACACAGTCTTACGTACCATATCCCAGAATTGGCCCTTGGGGAACAGCATACTGATTCTAATAGAAATTCAGAGGCTGAACCTCATTCTTACTGTGTCATGGTCTTACCACAAATTCTCCAGCTATATCAGTGTGGAAACGTATACTAGTGTCCATCCTGAAGCAATCACCAAATTTTAGCATAACAGGACCAAATATACAGTAACAATAATATCTATAATAACAGGGATGCATCTCTCCTGGAGCTGACACCTTATCGTGGTGGAGGGGTTTGCGTGTTCCAGTGATCCTAGGAGCTAAGTTGCCCGGGGCTTTATGCCCCTCGTAGGGTCACCCAAGGCAAACAGGTCCTGGGTGAGGAACCAGATGAAGTACGGCTCATTAGACCCCTTATGATGACAAACAACATGGATTCACGTTTTCCCTCGCCTGGGGGTGGGGCTCAATGGCGAATGCCTGGTGGCCAGGCCTGCACCCATGGGATCTGACCAGGCACAGCCCGAAGAAGTCACGTGGGTCCGCCCCCCAATGGGCTCACCACCTGTAGGAGGGGCCAAAGGGGTCGGGTGCAGTGTGATTTGGGCAATGGCCAAAGGCGGGGACCTTGGCGGTCCGATCCTCAGCTGCAGAAGCTAGCTCTAGGGACATGGAATGTCACATATTTTGTCTGGGCGCCTGTGCATTGGGGTTCACTGCAGTGGACGAGAGGGTAGCTCCCCTTCGGGTGAGGGGATGGGTCCCGACTGTTGTTTGCACTTATGTGCCAAATGGCAGTTCAGAATACCCACCCTTTTTGGAGTCCTTTGAAGGGGTATTGGAGAGCGCTCCTTCTGGGGACTCTCTTGTTCTGCTGGGGGACCTCAATGCTCACGTGGGTCAGAAGGAGCTTGAACTTCGCCCATGTCCCGGGGGAGGCGGGGGACACTGAGTCCGAATGGGCCATGACCGGAGCTGTGGACGCTGGTGGATACCGGTAGTGAGGGGTCCTATTGGGCCTTTTTGGCCTGTGGGATTCTAGAGGCAGCTGATGAGTATCGGCGGTTGCTGAGGCAAAAACTCGGGTGTGGGCGGAGTTTGGGGAGGCCATGGAGAACGACTTCCGGATGGCTTCGAGGAGATTCTGGTCCACCATCCACCAGCTCAGGGCTGGAGTGCAGTGCAGCATCAACACTGTTTATGGTGGGGATGGGGCGCTGCTGACCTCAGCTCGGGACATTGTGGGTCGGTGGAAGGAATACTTCGAAGACCTCCTCAATCCCACCAACACACCTTCCAATGAGGAAGAAGAGTCTGGGGACTTTGGGGTGGACTCCCCTATCTCTGGGGCGGAGGTCGCTGAGGTGGTTAAAAAGTTCCTCGGTGGCTGGGCCCCGGGGGTACATGAGATCCACCCGGAGTTCCTCAAGGCTCTGGATGTTGCAGGGCTGTCCTGGTTGACACGTATATGCAGCATTGCATGGACATCTGGGGCAGTGCCTCTGGACTGGCAGACCGGGGTGGTGGTCCCCCTCTTCAAGAAGGGGGACCGGAGGGTGTGTTCCAACTATAGGGGGATCACACTCCTCAGCCTCCCTAGTAAGGTCTATTCAGGGAGAGAGGGTCTGTCGGATTGTCGAACCTCAGATTCAGGAAGAGCAGTGTGGTTCTCATCCCCTGACGGTGTAACAGTGAACAGCTCTATATTTTCACCAGGGTCCTGGAGGGTGCGTGGAAGTTTGCCCAACCAGTCTACATGTGCTTTGTGGACTTGGAGAATGCATTAGAATTTCTAGGCGCAGCCAGGGGGTTGAGGGTGTCCAGTTTGGTGACCTCAGGATTAGGTCTCTGCTTTTTGCAGATGATATGGTTCTGTTGGCTTCATTGGACCGTGACTTTCAGCTCTCACTGGAGCAGTTCGCAGCCAAGTGTAAAGCGGCTGGGTTGAAAATCAGCACCTCTAAATCCGAGACCATGGTCCTCAGCCAGAAAAGGGTGGAATGCTCTCTCTGGGTCGGGGAAGGAGTCCATCCCCAAGGGGAGGAGATTAAGTATTTTGGGGTCTTGTTCACGAGTGAGGGAAGGATGGAGCAGGAGATCAACAGGTGGATCGGGGTGGCGTCAGCAGTATGCGGGTGCTGCATCGGTCTGTCATGGTGAAGAAATAGCTGAGCCAAAAGGCAAAGCTCTCGATTTACCAGTCGATCTACGTTCCTGCCCTCGCCTATGGTCATGAGCTGTGGGTAGTGACCGAAAGAATGAGGTCGCGAATACAAGCGGCCGAAATGGGTTTCCTCCGCAGGGTGGCTGGGCTCTCCCTTAGAGAGAGGGTGAGAAGCTCGGTCATTCGGGAGAGACTCAGAGTAGAGCCGCTGCTCCTCCGCATTGAGAGGAGCCAGATGAGGTGGCTCAGGCATCTGGTCAGGATGCCTCCTGGACGCCTCCCTGGTGAGGTGTTTCGGGCATGTCCCACTGGGAGGAGGCCCCAGGGAAGACCCAGGACATGCTGGAGGGACTATGTCTCTCAACTGGCCTGGGAACGCCTCGGGATTCCCCCGGAGGAGCTAGACGAAGTGGCCGGGGAGAGGGAAGTCTGGGTTTCCCTGCCTAGACTGCTGCCCCCACGACCCTACCTGGAAAAGTGGTAGAAGATGGATGGATGGACAGGGATACATAGGTGAATACTGAATGTGACCTGCAAGAGGTTTGCTGGAAAGTCAAATTGAAGGCATGTTACAAATCTCATTTCATGTAGGGCTGTGGTGATCTGCTAATCATCATACCAGAACCAGGTATTTTGCGACAGTATTCTGGCACTCACAAACATCTGCATATTTCATTTGTTATGTCATTCTGATCACAAACATAAAAACTCATACTGTAATATATATTTAATATAAAACATGTTAGCATTCCTCATAATACCTTATTTCTCTGATTGAATTAACACATGCATTACCACATGTTAATTTTGATACCCCGATGGAAGAATAATATGAGCAAATAGTTTATTTTATTTTTTATTGAAGGCTAATGCTTTAAAATGAGGGTCTTTCCAGTAAAGTGCAGTTTCAAGGCTTGTTAGGCTTCTGTTTTTAAAGCCGTCTGTCAAATACACTATATGAACAAAAGTATTTGGACACCAGGCCATTATACCTACAGGATTTTTATGACATTACACTTTAAATCTATAGGCATCAATATGGAGTTGCCCCCCCCCCCCAATTTGCAGCTATACTGTAACAGCTGTCACTCTTTTGGGAAGGCTTTCCAGAAGATTTTGGAGTGTGTCTGTGGGAATTTTTGACCATTCATCCAGAAGAGCATTTGTGAGGTCAGGCACTCTCGCTGGATGTGAAGGCCTGGTTCATCCCAAAGGCGCTTGAAGGGGCTGAGGTCAGGGCTCTGTGCAAACCAGTCAAGTTCGACACCAAACTCACCCAACCATGTCTTTATGAACCTTGCACTGTAGCACAGTCATGCTGGAACAGAAAATGCCCTTCCCAAAACTGTTCTCACAAAAGTTGGAAGCAAATCCACGCATAAACAGTTCCCGTCATTTGAAGTAAAGGGGCCCAGCCCAACCCCTGAAAACCAACCCCATACCATTATCCCTCCTCCACCAAGCTTTATGTGATTCATCACTCCACAGAATACATTTCCACTGCTCCAGAGTCCAGTGGCGGTATACTTTACCACTCCATCCAACACTTGGCATTGCATTTGGAGATGTGAGGCTTGCATGCAGCTGCTCAGCCATGGAAGCCCATTCTATGAAGCTCCTGGCGCAGTTTTTGTGCTGGGGTTAATGCCAAAGGAAGTTTGGAACTCTGCAGTTATTGAGTCAACAAGGCATTGGCGACATTTATACGCTATACGCCTCAGCACTCGGCGACCTCGCTCTGATACCTTACGTGGTCTGTCACTTCGTGGCTGAGTTTCTGTTCTTCCTAAATGCTTCCACCTTGCAGTAATACCACTTACAGTTGACTGAAATATCTAGCAGGGAAGAAATTTCACAAGCTTACTTACTGCAAAGGTAACATTCTGTGACAGTACCACACTTGAATTCACTGAGCTCTTCAGAACAACCCATTCTTTCACAAATGTTTGAAAACCTGACTGCATGGCTAGGTGCTTGATTTTATACACCTGTGGCAATGGGTCTGAATGAATCACCTGAATTTGATGATTAAGAGATGTGTCCCAATACTTTTTTTCCTAAACATTCTTCTTCTGTTTTGAGAGCAATGCCATGAACTGAGAAAAAAGTTGTGGAGTGAAACCCTATTAAGTCATAGCTGCTTTATTTGATCCATGCATTATTGAAATAGGCATAATTAATTTTTTACTTTATTTTGTGATTCTTTGGAATAAACATCTATAATGAATGAATATACAAACTATATTCTTTATTGTATTGCAAAATGATTCTATGTGCAATTAATCATATGATTAATCACTAATGTGTTCAATTAATTGTATGATTAACTGCAGGTGTATGATTAATTGCTATTTTAAAAAAGTGACAGCCCTAAAAATAACCCATCTATACAGCATCTTTTTTAGTAATAAGTAAATGGTTTTTTTAACCTTCTGAGTTTCAGGTTATGGTTGATGTTATATATTTTTGGGCTTAGTTTCTCCATCTGGGGGGTGTTCCACGAAGCAGGATTTCTCGGTTAGCTGGGTTTAACTTAGCTAGAGGTCATGATTGTCCAATAGAAATGCTCCTTACCTAAACTCTTATTGGACAATCATGAGTTCTAGCTAAGTTAAACCCAGCTAACGGAGGAATTCTGCTTCATGGAACACCCCCAAGGTCCCTCATGAAACTCATTAAATAGAGAGATTTAGATTAAGACACTGATGCATGACATACCATTCCTCATTGTTTCCCAGAATCTCATTTCATAGTGAATGTTGTGTTGGGGTCCTGACAGCTCAGGAAGGAGGGCCCCCACCGCCCATCTGATTCGCCTGTCTTTTTCATAGTGTTGCTCACTCACAAGAAACTAACAGTTGCCTTTAAACTGATACAGAATGTTCCAGCCTTAAAAACTAAGGAGGAACGGAAGTCATCTCAGTTTCCTGCTATTTTGCACACAGTAAATCATGATGTACACCGTGTGATCGGTAAATAAGCATCTCTTCGGTTTTACGTGACTATCACTCTCCAAGCTTGGCACCGTCTTTACCAAGCCGACCCTTCTGCAGTGGAAAGTGAAGCGAGCTGGAACCGCGCTATAACTAGTCTCTCTTTACGGTATGGCTTGGGTCAAGTTACCATTTGACTGCACCACTGGAAAGTGCCTTCCCCCATCTCAACATCTCTACAGGTGTTAGACAAGCTTTAAGTGTGAAGGGCAGACAGTATTCTTTTTATTTGCATGGTTTGCCCTGGAAATAAATATTATAGAAGCAGCTGTGCCTTGGGATTTCGAGTAGAAATGCTGTTTGAGCATTTTTTTACCTGATCCTTGTCTATGTCTATAATTACTGACATGGTTTACTCAGTTGGAATCCTCAGCCACACATACATCCCTTTTGGACAGATTTCATGTAACAGTAAAAAGAGTTTGGTTACTGTGCTTGGCGTGTAATGATAATTGCCATTACTTTACGGTGATTTGATTTTCGATTGCTCTCTCACCTAGACAGAACAAAGAGGCATGTCCTCACAAACACATGAGACTGTGAAGCAATAGGCAGTCATCAGAACATACAGCTGTACTGCTGATATTTACACAGATACTCTACATTAATTCACAAATCCTGTAGGCCTGTAGGAGTGATTAAACTAACACAAACTGAAGCAGAGGCCTCATCATTACTGTTAATGTCTTATTTTAGTGTTACCGGTAATTGTTACTATTAAAATGTGCTCTTCATGGGTATTTCTGAAGTTTTGCAGTTCTTATGAATATTCATTATGTGAGGTACTGCTTTTTGGACATGCAGGTTCTCTTAGAATGTCCCTGCAGAATCCATCCATCCATCCATCCATCCATCCATCCATCCATCCAAAGTTTATACATCATACTAAGGTAGTTGGTAATGAAAAAGTACCCCAAAACACCCTATTTCTGTTTACAAGAGGGCTATTTTATTCCTTTTGTTATGTTTCCCATTCATTTCTCCCTATAACCCCTGCCCCCTCTACAGGCATTTCCACAGCATGGATGAGTTCAGCCATTATGACTTGCTGGAAGTCAACAGTGGGCGGAAAGTGGCTGAAGGCCACAAGGCCAGTTTTTGCTTGGAGGACACTACCTGTGACTTTGGGCACCTGAAACGATATGCCTGCACATCCCACACTCAAGTGAGTGTAAGGCTATCTATGTAAAAGCAATGCAATCCCTCACTAACACTCTGTAGCGTTAGATCTTTCGTCGGCTGAGTAAATGCTTTTAAGTTAGTGGTTTACTTCAGTATATCCCAATCCAATCCTTGGGGACCCACATGTTTTACCAGGAGCTGGGAGGGAGCAAAAACATCGACTGTCTGACAGGAAACTTAGAGGGAGCAAAAATGTGGACCGGTTGTGGGTCCCCGAAGACCGGATTGGGAAACTCTGGTTTATTGAATCAATATGAATGCATCGCAAAGAGTAATACAATAGGCAGGTCTTCTCTACATGGCTAGAGAGACTAGCAAAAGGGGTAGGTAAAATTCTGGGGTTTGGGGGGCACATACTTCAGTCTTGTTGTGTGATCCCAGTTGTAGAACTTCTGAAGACCCAATATCCATTTTGTTTCTCTGTGTATTTCTCTTGCGCTAAAGCCAAAATGACTGCTTATTTGTCTTCCTCTATGCTGTTTCATTAAAGTCAAATAAAGCCCCTATTCCATCCTTATTTCCCCAAGCAAGTCTTTCAGAGTACCTCACAGACCTTCTCTCATCAGGGTCTGAGCCCAGGATGCTATGACACCTACAATGCTGACATCGACTGCCAGTGGATCGATATTACTGATGTCAAACCAGGAAACTACATATTGAAGGTAGTGTGGAGAAGAGGCTTACAGTACACATGCAATTACCATTATTTTGCTCTCTAATGGGTCCTTCTGGTGAAGGTCAGCTGAGCAAGCAGCTCTACCCTTTCTGTCCTCGCAGCTCCAGGTGAATCCCAAGTACCTGGTGCTAGAAGCAGACTTCACCAACAATGTGATCAGGTGTAACATTTACTACTCGGGACAATTTGTCACCACCACAAACTGCAAGATCACACAGTGAGTCTGACCTGCCTCTTACAAGGTCACACTGCTATGCAGAGTGTAAGGAGAATGCATTGACTGATCTATGTGGAGAGTTGCATCTCCATAGTTTTATCTTCTCTTTACATAGTCATCCATCAGCATGCAGTATCACAACTGCCAATATACAAGGCTCATTAAGGCCGTGAAACTGTTGCATCTATGTAAATCAGAGTTCCCTCAGCTCATCTGGGATGATCTCAGCAATTTCATTAAACCAAATCCCTGTCATTGAGTCTATGAAATGTATAAATTTCATGAATCATTTAACAGCCATCAAGCTGAGATATGATGTGCCTATCTCCAGTTCTGAAGAGATGAGCTGTTGGTCCTTGGTAATTAGGTCAGCGATGCTCGTCAACAGTGCCCATGCTGAATAGTAGGACATGCAGAAATATCATTGAGGTATAATATACTTCCTGTGCTGCCACAGTGGAATAAAAATTACCCGCAGTATGCATATAATTTATTTGCTGGAAAACAGTGCAATATGTTGGGAGTGCCTTACATAAATTAATTTACAATGAAGGGACATTTTTGTTCATTAAGTTAATTGCTAAGCCCAGAAGTTTCATCTAACGAGCCAAGGCTAAATTCGAAATCTGGACGGTATGAGGTCAGATTTGGACAGAGTTGGGGCAGGAGGACAATAAAACTATGTGAACCGTACCATGTAAAAACAAGAAAAGGTATCGGCCCAGATGTTACACTTAGTCACCTCAAAAACTGTGCTCTGTGTCCTACCCTCAATAAATGACATTTAGCTTAAGTTGTGTTCTGGCTTAAAACAATCACATACTTATACTGGAATCTTGCATCTTGTTTCGTTGTAAAATTGTGCAGATGAATTACTGTATTTTCCTCAATGATTTAACAAATTCTGTTATTAATAAGGGATGCTGCTGCGTGCATTCCTCTAATGAAGATGCTCCTGTGTTTCTGTTCACTTAAAAGGTCCTGATCTCCTGTTCTCCTAAAGTAGACCACCCATCACCCCAGAAGAGCAGAGCATATGTGTTGGGGCTGCAGTTCTACTAGAATGTGAATGGGACTCTCTTTGATCTTTGTTCCGGTGAGCCTATGGCAAATTGAGGGTTATGCAGTGATGATTAGATAAGGTGACATTGAGAAGACAGAGAGATGCTTTTTTGGGATCCAGCAAATGCTCTGTTCTTTATTCCTCTGTGTATCTCTGGCCTAAGAGCATCTTCAAAAACACAGCAACATGGCACAAACCTGGTAAGCTAGTCACCTGGAGATCTTTCATTTGCCATCAAATAAAGTTTAAGAAAAGCTGGATTGAAATTAGTGGTTACATCCGAATCCAACGAAACGGTTCTCCTGCCTCTTGCATCTGTTTCAGGGGAAATGAGATGTCAGTGACCAATGACTGAAAGGGACTGTTATATCTGTTTTAATGTTCTGCTTCTCTATGTACCATTTAATAAAATAATGAAACTCAGAGCACATCTGGGAACTTGTGGTGAGATGTTCTGTGTGAAGCAGTCAGCACTTGTACGCCCCGGTTACCACATTCCTAAACATGGCCAAGCATAAGTATGGTGTTGCCCTTTTACAGGGAAACCGTAAGTCATCGCCAATTTTTCAGTGCTTTGAGTAACACTAAAGAGGACCAAGTAGCCACACTGTCTTTACAAATATCCATGATTTAGACCGTTAGATTTTAACTCTTTGATCAGTTACAGTACTTGTTAAGGGGGACTTCACCCAATAAACATTTGTCAGATGCGGAACAGTCTATCTTAAGCAAGAAGGTGTATCACAATTTACCCACTGTTGCATGAGATTGTAGAATTGGTTTTCTTGATTGTATTAGCTTCATATTTTTTACTGAAAACTGTTCTTCTGTACTGTGTCTAATTTGTTGCTGTATTTTTAAACATCCTAGAATTTATGCTTAATATTTCATATCCAATCAATGTTTCAGTAATGCATTTGCCAGCATAGGCTACACTAAGGGGGAGGGGGAGTTAATGGAAAACTACTGGTAAATCACATTTATAGAAGTATCGCTTGGTGTTGCATAGAGCTATAACACTGTATGTACCTACCTCTGAAGAAATTAGCTAATGTTTTCAGCAAAATGCATGGTTTATACTGAGAACTCATGAAAGAAATTGTCAACACCAGTGTGTGGAATACCCTTCAATATTCGGGGGGGGGGGGTCCCCATCTCCCTATTGTTGCGCAATACCGATCTTGACACCCCCTTAAAATTTTGCTTTTGTGGCTTTCGGGGTATCTCATGGGTTAATCGGGGGTGTCGAACCCCCCCGTATTTCGCACACTGATCAACACCTTGTACCTCAGAAAAATATACATGCTCTGGGAAAGGGAGAAATGACATACAAAGAACACAAATTTAGAACTTTAGCTATTATAATTCTAAAGCATAAATACTTGGTGCACTTTCTCTTCAACCATGGACTAAGTTTCTTAGCAACTTTTGAGATTCGCATATTTGCAAGTTCATTATGGGAGCAGTAATGAGGTATTTAGCTCTGCATCATTAGCTCAAACTACTACAACTGCTGTGATCTGCCATTGGGGTAATTTGCTTGAAATCTGTACGGTTTTCCCCACCTAAAATGATATTCTCCATTTAGAATAAAGAAATGTACTATAAGAAAGTGTCATGTGAAAAATCTGCTTGAATTAAGACTGATGACATCAGGGTATCCTGAAATGCTTCAGATGGCTTTTCGGTTAGGTTGAAAGGATTTTTTGGTTGGTTCAAGTTGGTTGGTTTAGAGATCATAGTTTGGGTGGTTGGTGGTTTGTCCAGACAGAGTGCCGAACAGCCCTCCTTGACTCTAGACTTTCCCACAAATTTAAAAAAAAAAAATAAACATGCCTCAGACACAGTTCCTCCATCAGTCTACTATCATTCATAAATGCACTTTCTGATGCCAGTAAATACGCACTACTTTAAATACAATCTATTTTCACATATAAGTATATCACAATTCACATCTCACATTGATTTGACATGCTTTGAATTGCTCGATCTTATATATAAGCATGTACATCTGTGAGGAGGTCAGGTAGATTGTTTGCACTGTCTGTCTCTGGGGTTACTGTACAGGGGTATAGGATTGCGGAAAATGCCTTCATCTTAAGACAAAATGTATTTGTGTCTGAGTGACAGTGAGTGTCCATGCATGGATGCCCATTTTTCCTAACCTTGTGGCAAGACAAGATAAGCCTTTAAAAATAATAATAATTTTAAAAAGTTGTATTGAGTCTTACATTGCATTAAAGATTCAGCGTGTCGACAACAACAAGCGGACAAGCACACGTGTGCAGAGTGAACGCTTAACGTAGCTCATTAATGAAAACAGTCTACTCCTCTTAATAATGATTCGTGACTGCAAAAGTTTTAGGCAGCCACAGACAATGATGTTTAAATGATCTTTATATTGCTGTAAAACTATGATATTATGCTTGTCAAAGTGTGTTAGCTTAGCCATTTGAAAACCCCTGCCAAAATCACCCCATTACTCAGCAACAATCCAATACACCCAACTATTTATTGACCCAACAGGCTACCACTGCCACTAGCACACCTTCTATGGCTAATCAATATCTCATTGACTTTTTTAACAAATTAGTTAATTAATTAAGCGAGTTGGTGGTGAAATTTTATAAATACCTGGTATGGCTGAGGTACCCTTGAGGAGAGGTTTGGGAACTGAAGTGGCGATCATCTAGCCATCCAACTAGATATTAGTAACTTTTTGTACAACTGAAGAAATTTTTAGTTTTTATTGTGTTACTCTTAATTTCCTTATCTTCTGTTGTTGAATTGTGTTTTTTGATCTAAACGAATATGTACTTACTGCCCAGATAAGTAGCCTGAAACATTTCTTTTGACTTTTGCACAGTGCTGTACAACATGCAGACAGGCTCAGTGCAGCTAAACTTTTATTTAGCGAATACTTCATTTTCCAAAGCAAATGTATGAGTGAGAATCAGAAAGCAGGGTTAGCCAGCAGAGCTGGGGCCACTGAGGTTAAGGGCCTTGGGCAGGGGCCCGGCGGTGATACAATTACTCAGCTGACCATGGAGTTTAAACCCACAACCTTCTAGACATATGTATACACCCATAACCCGCTGAGATACACACCACACCACCATGACAGAGGTCAGAGGAGGGTGGCCAGACTCATTAAAGCTAACAAGAAGGACACGAGTATAAAAATAACAGCTGAGTATAACAGTCTGGTGCAGAAAGGCATCTTTGTACGCCCCACTCATCAGATACATATTTAGCAGACACTTTTACCTAAAGTGATGTACAGTTAGGAAACAGGGTCCACAATGGTCCTGGAGCAATAGAGGTTAAGGGCCCAACACTGAAATCACTCTGCTGAACGCAGTATTCAAACTGGTGACCTTCAAGTATCTAAACCCATTGAGTCGCACACCATGTACAACAGCTGTATTAGCTCATCAACTCTGTAAATGGTTCTGGGAATAAATTAGAGCCCTACATGGTACTATGTAGAAGTTCCAAAATATGTGGAACCTGATTTGTTTGTTCTGCAACACACATATACAGTCATATGATCTTTGTAGTATAGTACTCCAGCTGAGTAGTTCAGGCTCATTTTATTGAAAATTCCTCACTCGTCTGGCCAAGCCTGGACTCGGAATATGAGACATAGTGTTGAAATTTAAAACAAGGCAGTTAAATAAAATGAAAGCAGGAAGAAAGGAAAATACCCCAACAAGAATTTTCCTCCTTTTTGAAGAGTGAAAAAAACAGAGGGAATAAAGTTTTCAAAAATTGCCAATGACAGGTTATTAGAAGGTTCTCCAAACAATACGGAGATGGATTGCATCCCTTTGAAAAATCAGATGGAGATGAAAGAGAGGGGGGGGAATCATTCCCTGCACAAAAACAGCAAAAATACTGACAGCTCTGAGTGAGTGCATTTTTTGTGCAGTATACAGACTGGCTGGTCTCACAAGGACAAAAGACTCCCAAAGGAATGCCATTTATTTGGGACTCTTATTTTTCTGGTGTTCTATTTTCAAATGCAGCTTCATTTTATCGTAATATATGTGTACATATATACAGTATGTATACAAATATACATTTCAAGTCATAAGATTTGGTTTTTAATCTATGGCTATAACCTTCTATGGCCCATGTTGTGTCATGGCACCAAAAAAGTGGCCACTGAAGGAGTGGATTATCATGCGATGTGATCTAATTATGATACAATATGAATGAGTAGACAGTACTTAATGGGTAGACAGTGTCTGGCAACACACTGAAAACAACTATAATTCAATGCAGGGCATAGTCCCTTTGAGGCTGTTTGCACGTTAACTTGAAACACAACTCAAAAATGCCCTTGTTTGCACAACTATAAACACCCTCTGGCTGTAATCAGTTGGAGCCAGGAACCTGATGCTAGGTTGAGGAGAAATGTAGCTGTGCAGAATGGGCTTAAGGCCCTTGGGAGGACAGGCATGGTGAACCAGACAGAACCAAAGAATGCTGGATTGCAGAGCCCCCCTGAAGATCACATTTGAGGTCAGGCGTATTAAGCAGGTTCGCCAGGTAATGTCTCCTAAATAGAACGGATCAAGCAGTGCTGTGATTTAGACTGTATAAACAAACTGTCTGAAATACTTCTCAAATTCTGTGTGTTCAGACTGGGTCAGTTGAGGTCTACCACCTCCCTCTCATTCTGAAGCATGGAATGTGAGAAAGAAGTAGTGGGAGAATCAGAGTCAGGAGGAGACCCCTTAAAATAGTCCTGCTTGATTTCTACTGCTGACTAAGGCAAGAAGAGGAAGACTATGGACCGTCTGCCAGGTGTTGGTGCAGTGTTGAGTTGTTTACTTCATTTCATTCTTCCTCACTCTCTCTCTCTCAGGTAAATGCTGTCAAATACAAAAATGCTTGACAGTATTATTATTTTTAATGGAATCAAGTAAATTAACGATAACATTATCTATACCAAAACAATTCCAAAATACTTTGTGGATAGCTATTCGCTCTGTTTATGTTTCCTCTACACTCTGTCCCTCTGCCCCTGAGCCTATCCCAGCTAGTTTCAGGGACAATTTGGAAATAGCTGCACCCTTATTCCCAAATGCCTGCTTTGGGCCTCAGGTCTTGGCTCCAAGTTGTGTGCAGGACGTCCTGTGAGCTTGCCAGATGCTTCCTTCCTTAGTCTAACCATCAGAGAGCCAGAAAAAAACATAAAGATGCTCTGTCCATTACTGTGCTTAGAAAGGATGTAGGAAGTATGTGACCTCCTAAGTCCATGCTGCAGACATGAGGCCTCTGTCACTATCACTGCTATAGGTGTTTAATCTCCTTGATGCCACTTTTCTTGCAAGTTAATGGAATCACTTATAGAGAACCTCCACCAAGTTGGAGGGAGAAGCATGGATTCAGGTATGAAAATGAAGAAAGACAAGCAGTCATACAGAAGCTGTGTCCCAATTCAGGGGCTGTAACCTTGGAAGGACGTAGTCTCCGTAGCCTTTGCTAGACTGTGTCTTTTGAAGGTCCGTGCAATGAATCTTGGGATAGAGGATGGATCCTTAGCAACCTAGGAAAAGAAGGATGCATTTCTAGGCTGCACTTGAAGAAGCCTGTAGCCGCTCTGACAAATTTCATCTTCAGTGGAAGGAATAAATGGCTGCTGAAGGATCCTCAAAGGAATAGAGAAAACAGAGTGCATTGTTCTTTTCTTTTTCTAAAGACCCATTCCCTACCTGAGTTACGCTTGGCTGAAAGCAAGCCCAAGAATGATACATTGAGTCCACCTTAAGAAACTCAACACAGATGTGTTGAAAGTAGTATACATATCTAATGGTCTAGATGGATCGTGTAACATCCCTGAGCTGCACCCTGCATGTCCCTCCTCTATTCTGTATGGTTCGCAGGGCTGGGCAATACGGACCAAAAACCATTTCTTGGTATTTACCACCATCTTAAGGTGGTGAATGTTGGAAACCCCATCCCAAATGACTGGTGACCTGTCTTGTGATTGACCGGGATTGTGCTTGATTCGATTTATGCTCTTTTGCACTTTCTGAGCATCCCGGATGTTTTCCATGTTCTTCCGAACCTGAATTTCTCAACAAAAAAATTTCCCGACCTGCATTTATAACCCAAATTTTCAAGGGCTGAGTTTTGCAACCTGAACTTTTTATTTTTTTACCTCACAAATAATATAAACTCGAATTCAGATTCTTTAATTCAAGTTTAGGTAAACATATTAAAATTCAGATTCTGGTATTCAGGTCATGAAATTCATAATCAGATTAACACATTCAAATCTGCGTTGTGGTGAGTCCGATTTGACACCATACTCCCCCAGCTATATGGAAAACCTGGAACTTCAGGCTACCACATTGCCTCCTTGTTCTTCTCATTCTTTCTCATTAAAAAACAGTTTGAAAAGGTAGGGAGCTGAAAAGGATTTTTTAGGAAAAAGGACAGACCTCCAAGATCAAAGATCAACCAGACAGGTCTTAGTCTTGCCCACTCCTCTGAAGGTATATCTGTGAAAACGTTTTAGGGGGTCCAGTCACAATCAGAGGAGTCACTTTGTTTAGCAGAATTGTTACTTGCTGTCGATTCTCATAGCCATGAAGATAGAAAGAGACACCCACCTGCCTTGCATGTGGTGCTACATGTTGGAAGCAACTACCATTCGCCACTGTCATGAAAAATAACTGTACCTCTTTTTAAACTTTTATTTACATTTACCACCGAATAGCCTCCTGCAGTTCAGCTTTCCGTTATTAGTTCACTATTCCCTTATGATCTAACATCGACCTGTGGATAAACATTAAATAAGAAATTGTTCTACTAAACAATGGCACAATTTGCAAATCAAAAAAAAAAGCCTGAACACCATTGAAATGCACTGAACTGATTTATTACTGGCTGCAAAGTTACAAAAGGCAAATGGACCACACACAAACTCAGACAGTGGGGCGAGAACAACATGCTTTACTAATCCAACAAGGCACCCACACATAAAACCAAAACACACAGATTATGCTTATTTTAGGCTGATAAGCAGAACCTAGACACAACACTTGTGATTAATTGGAGATACTGCTTACCATTACAGTCTAAACATAAGATTTCGTAATCTGCAATTATTCATCTTTTGCATTGTCTCTCTCTTAAAAAAGTCTTTTCTGAAATTGAGCTGGTACTAGGCTGCCTGAGCCTTACCTCACTTCCCACTCCACACCAAATGACTGGCGCAAAGGAGCAAACAATCAGTCATGAATACATATCATGCGGTAACCAGCCATGTTCCTCTTTGGATATCAACAGACCCTCCAGACCTTTTTAACATCAGTCAGCCCTGAATTGTCTTCATTCTGCTTCTATGAAAGACTCGTCTTCTCTAAACATGGCCTCAAGCTTGTCTTATGTAAAGCTGACTTGTTTCAGCACAAGATGTGTTTACCATATGAGTTTATGTACATTTCATTAGGTTTCCATTGCAAATGCTGGCAAAACACAGTGTTGGAAGACCTTTCAGGTCAACCGTGAAATCAGCATTCGCAAAACGGGCTGCAGCTTGTTACGTGATGGTGAAACGCGGTGTTTTGGGAACTGTTTTGTTCTGAGTCAGACCGGCACCACCCAAGCCCACTCATACACATTGCTGAGATGATGTCATTTGTGAGCCATGATCACTAAACCAAAACACCAGGAGTGCTGGCTTCATCTCTTTATAATGGGCTTTATTCATCATTTTTTAATCTGAGCCAGTGCTAGATTACTTTCCTTAAAATATTCAGAGGTTGCTGGGCATTCGCAGTAAACGCACAACATCACAGCATCATAGGACCCTACGTCACTGCGTCATGTTTGAATGATTCCATCACAAGCGCATGGGCAGGGGTGAAATGGAGACAAGTCCATTTAAAGCGCTTTTAAATTTAATACAGAACGATGTTCCATCTCCTAAATTGACCAGGGTAGAACTGTGGAGTGTTTTAATGAATAGTTGGACAAGTTAGACAGCCTCACAGAGAATACACTAGCAGTTTCGATCCCACAGCTTCTCACGCCCACCAAAGCCAAAGTTTTTTTTTTTCTGGGAAATGCCAGAAAGGAAAATGAGTCACACACTGCCCTCTTTTGGACAGCATGGTGAACTGCTTAGTCGCACTCTGAATTCATGCACTAAAACAACAGTGCTATCCATTACAAGGAACTAAGGCACTCAAAAAGCCAATTAACTTTGTTCGTTTTAAGTTGACTTACCATCCAAACTACTATCCTGCTCAGAGTTATTAGGTGCCTGGTGCCCATGCCAGGTAGCATAAGACACAAGACTGGCATACACCAGTCCATCACAGGGCACACATACCCACACCCTCTTGCACACCATCATAACCTAAGGGCAATTTAGCAATATCAATTCACCTAATCACATCTTGTTGGACATGTGGAACAGGGTCAGGACTTAAGCCTCTGACCCTGGAGATGCAAGACAAAGGTGCTACCCACTGAGTCGGTGTGGTGCTATGAATGGCCACACTTGACTATTATATGGATATATAACAACATTTATAATTCAGACTCATTATATGAATATTAACAAAGCTGAGTACTAAACAGAAAAACAGAGAGCAGGTGTTCATAGGGTGCGTGACTGTGGACAGGGAGGTAAGTCATTCATAGACCATTAAGGTGAAGGGAGAATAATGCAGCTTGGCAGTGGAACAAGCTTCATTAACATATAAAGGTTTAAGAGGATGATGAAAGGTAGAAAACATAGATAACAGAGAAGCCTAACACGGGGTGTTAAGTGTAAAGGACTGCTTTTGCCTTTATTAACACCAGTAACATGGGCAGACCCCAAACAGGAACAGTAACCCTTACCCATAAAGACACACACACAAATCAACAGATGTCAACCGTCGCAAGGCGTATCACACACACACACACACACACACACACTCAGCATCTTTCCCATATACTCAGAGTGGTGACAAACAAACAAACACATTTTTGAAGAAATTATAAGATTTTAGACCATGGCATAGTCAAATTCTGGAGTGTGAAGGGTGTTGATGAATCCTCTATAGCCACACATGCGGTGCCGGACAGGCGAATCACAGCAGTAAATCAATGCATGAGTACTCAGGAGGCCCAGGCAATTACCGATTCTGCCTATAGCTAGAGGCAGCTATGTTTCTGCCTGCACGTAAACATTCTTATTTGATGTATATGGTTCTGTGTATATACTATTTTGAATTTTGTGTAATTATTCTTATTTGTAAACTATATATACTGTGCGTGTATGTGTGTGTATATAAATATATACACACACACACACACAGTACTGGGCAAAACTCTTAGGCAATCAAGACAAAAGTTTAAAGCTTTTTATATTGGTAGTGCACATTTGCTCAAAAAAACCTAGTTTAACATTATAGCACATGCAAATTAAAAGTAACAATGAAAACTAAAAAAAAATTCATCTGTCCTCCAAAAATTTTGTGGTCTAGTTGGACGGCTAGATGAACACCACTTCAGTTCCCAAACCTCTCTTCAAGACCACCTCAGCCATTCCATGCATTTGTAAAATTTCACCACCAGCTCACTTAATTAATTTACTTCACTAGTTATAAAAGTCAATGAAATATCAATTAGCTATATGAGGAAAGTTAGTGGTTGAGTCAATAAATACATGTGGCTATTGGATGGTTGCTGGAAATAAAGGGGTGATTTTAGCAGAAGTTTTGAAATGGCTAAGCTAACACACTTTGTCAGGCAAAATAGCATAGTTTTACACCACTATAAAGATCATTTAAACATAATTGTCTTTGCCTATATACATATATATTCCTATGTATATATACATTTTTATATAATACACACACACACACACACACAGGCATTGGACAATAAAACTGAAATACTGGCCAAACTGATGTTTGTGGTTTCACCCCTATATATGCGTGGCCTGCTAGCCAGTTTTCACTGACTGCACATTCCATCAGTAAAAGGAGAGTGTGAAAGTTGAATTAGCAGAGCAAAAGCACAGGAGTACATTAAATATTGCAACCCAAACAACATAATGGGGGACTTATTTATGTCATGACCGAAGAAGTAAAAGTGGCCAATGCATTGAGTAAAGCATAGAAAAGGTAAGAAAAATCCGTAAGAAAATGACAACCAAATAATCAAATAACCTTATTTGCCGTCAGAATGATACAGTATTCTTTGAAATTCAAGTACTGAAGAAGTCATCAGTGCTCTGCTTAAATGGCTGCTGCCCTGTGGCACTCACACCTGTCATCATGAAGGGCTTGAAGACACTAGTCATGGGCAGGCCCAAAGTGGCCAATCGGGAGACTCGGGAGAATTCCACAGAGTGGCCAATCGGGAGACTCGGGAGAATTCCACAGAGTGGCCAATCGGGAGACTCGGGAGAATCCCACAGAGTGGCCAATCGGGAGACTCGGGAGAATTCCACAGAGTGGCCAATTGGGAGACTCGGGAGAATTCCCGGTGGGCTGCTTAGCTATTATGCCCATCAGAAACAAAATAATTTAACAACTTTAATATTCTACAACAACACTTCAGAAAGTTAACCGGTGAGTTTTCTCACATACATGCACACCCACACACGCACACACACTATAGACCACGATTGCTCTGCATAGAAAAGCGTGTAAATGCACAGTACACGTGTATGTCTGATCGTTT
>JAODKC010000009.1:3234557-3254779 GCA_026777985.1 Mormyrops attenuatus
CACACACACTATAGACCACGATTGCTCTGCATAGAAAAGCGTGTAAATGCACAGTACACGTGTATGTCTGATCGTTTGTTATTTAGAATTGAGTGAGCGCAGTGCCCGGTTGCACAGGTGCCTAAATTAGTTGCTTGCTATTGTTAATCACTGGAAATTTCGATGGATGTTACAAATAACCGGTTGGGCTAAATAAGTCAGACTGCTTGAATACTTCAATATGCTATTTATTATTTATTTTCGTCTTGAAATGTCAGTAATAAATTTATTGGGATAATAAGACTTCAATTGAGGCATCATTTATCAATGTTTGACTCTTTAAAGTTACTAATGGTTTTGCTGTCAGAAACTGCTCAAGCCACATCAGCAAAGTTGCTAATGACACAATAGTGATGAGTCACATCAGCGGCAATAATAACAATAACACAAACAATAAATTGTTACATAACGTGGACAAACCAAAGCAGACGATCACTGACTTGAGGAGGACCCACTTGTAACTGCACATCAATGGTTTCAGCATGGAGAATGTCATGAGCTCCAAGTTTTTGGGTGTGCATATCATGGAGAACCTCAACTGGATCCTCAACACCACCTCGTTAGTCACTAAAGGATGTCCCATCCCAGCCCTCCACAGACTCTTTGCCCCCCCTGACATCTGGAAAAAGGTACTGTGGCACCCGGATGTCCCCCAACACCCCAACTCAACAAAGAGCGCTTTCTCCGTCACCCATCCCTCGACTTTCACTACCAACTTTATTGCATTACTATCTCTTCTCTGGACTGTTCTGGAAAACAGTGGCACAATTTATCATTCATGGAGTGCTTCTATTTGTGTCCTTTATGCTCTTGCATACTTTCATGCCGTCTAGTTTAACCGACGATGACCTGTATAATTAGTGTCTACCGTGTAATTATTTATACTGTGTTGTATATTCATTGAATCATGCTGCACTTTTTTTTAAAAATATAAAATTTTGTACATTGTATTGTCATGCCATTTGACCTATACATGGTCCTGTGTATGTATAGATTGTCCTGTCTTGTATGTTGTACCATGGCCCTAGAGACAGGCAATTTAATCCCTATCTATAACTGAATATGGATGATAATAAATATGATAACGTTTTAAATTGTCCAAAGTGGCATATGTGTCAACATTTCCAAAACAGCACCCTCAAGTGGTCATTCTGCAGGTACCAAGCACGTTAGATAGATACACACACATCTGCATTTAGTGTGTCTGCCAATTTAGCAAGACTGGTGTCACATTACAGGTGTATCTGTTGAACTGCCAATGTTAAATTATAGAGGTAATTGTTTTTCTGGAAGCAGGTTGATAGCCCTTCTGGAATTTGCCTGACAGATTTGTTCTTGTTAGCTAGTACCAAAGACAACACTAAATACAGTAGTTCAGAACCCCCAGTTAAAAAGTCAACGAATTAAAGACTCCAGTAACATATTAAGCACTATCAGGGCTTGACGTAAAACAAAACCGGAATGGTGTGCGGCTCAGCGGCTTTTGATGCTGCGGGTTCGAATCCCTGGATCAGCAGAGTGATTTCATCATCGGGCCCCTGAACAAGTCCCTTAACCCTGATCACTCACCAGCTAAACAAAAATGCAAATGATATCGCTCTCAGCTTATTTTAGGGTGAAATTAGTAATATTTTTCAATATATGTGTTAAAATCATTCACAGCATATTCAAAGTCACACTTAGAAGTGAACCGGCTATTAATTAACCAACTTCTTCACCTGCAGTGTGGATTCTCAGAGTGTAACAAGAGGGATGTAGTAGTAAATGGATTATGATCTTAAATTGGTGTCAACAAGGTACATTATAACTTGTCACCTAAAGCCGCAAACACAGGCTGTGGTCTTTACCGGGTTGGGCTATGTTACACCAGCAAAGATGAGTCTGGTTTTGTTCCAAAGTTGGGAATGGTTTGGTATTCCATACATCATACCTACAATAATAAGATACTTTATCTAAAATGTCCCAGACAAGTCTCAGAGGGTACAGACCAGGGGTCTCAAATTACCTGGGGGGCACTGGCTGGCAGGTCTTCTCTAAAGGGGGCTATTTTTGATGTGCAAAAAGAGAAATGTCAAAGAGGAAAGTATAATGTAACATCTCTATTCTGTTCAATATTCCACTGGGATGTGGCCTGGATGTGGCCCGCAGGCCAGTAGTTTGAGGCCACTGGGATAGGCTATGGCTTCTCTATGCCATAGGAAGTCATATCATGAGAGTAATACTGGGAGAAAACGAGACATGTGACCGAATCAACTGCATTTCTAAAGAGTAGCTTAAGAGAGTCACAAGACAATGGGGTGTGGAGCCTGTTAAGACGGACTCATCCCACATAAAAAAAGTAAAATGTTACTTCTCAGGATATGACTGTGACACTCAGCACTGAATGGGTCAAGGTCCCTCTAACAAAATTGAACAATAAAGAAAAACACATATATAAAGAAATTAAAGTATAAGAAATGAGACATGTTTACAGTTCATTTTACTACAGTATGTCTATGCAATGTGCCCGTTTTCCTGAGAATTGAAACCCTTAATAACTACGGGGACAGATAATTCCTTATTATAACAGGTTGGAATAATCCCTCACTTGCATTCTTCTCTTAAACAACTATATGTTGGCACCTTTACAATCTACATACGTGAATTCTGATTATATTTTATGATGATGCTACACGGAAAAAGAAGCAAATACTTGTAACTCCAGGTTAAATAAACAAACACCAACAACATTAAAATAAAATAAAATAACATATAGTGAACAGTACAGGAATCTACATAAAAGCACTAAAAAGTACAAAAAAATCAAATCTAAATTGTACAGTATTTGCTAATCATAACAAACCATGATGAATAACGATGCTTTTCGTGTGTTCATTGTATTTCATGTACTTTACTTAATTGCTAATTTATTCGCTAACTGCTGCTTGCAAGGCTTGCCTAGTTTGGTATGAAATGCCGCTAATCATGTATTATCTGATAAATTTCCATTCATATGGCAGTGAATAATATCCACCTGTCATCTGCCAACTCCCAAGCCGTGGGTAACCAGTGCGACCTGAGAGCTGCGAGCCTCACACACATCTGATTCTCATGGAGGTAAACCATGGGCTCAGAGACGAGTCGGGAGGGAAGACATTCTGCAAAATCTGCCACAGAAATGGGAGGCTTGGATGGGTCACTTAGGCATGGGGGGGGTGCAGGTTGTGTCAGGTGAGTCTTGTCGCAGCCATGTCATAAACTAGTTTCAGAAAGCAACTAAGCACACAGCGGAAAAAAACAGTGCTGGGGAAATTCAGTGCTGATGTAACCAGGGATGTTGAATGGATTTTATCAGTCAATTCTTTTCTAACCCTACCCATCCCTCCCCAAGCCCGCTGGTGCTCTACATCTGATTGTCATAATTGTAGTCATAGTCGGGCGCACTGGAATACTCCTGCTGTTGTGCGCCGCCCTGCACCGCCCCCATGGCTGCCTGCTGCGCCGCCTGCTGCACATGAGGGTTCTTCCATGCGCCCGTGGCCCATTCCTCCTGGGCCTTGCTCATGCTGCCACCACTACCGCGGTAGAAGTTGTGCACCTGTGGGGAGATGGTCAGAGGAATGTGCAAAGTGGAGACACAGCCAAGACATCTGAGGAGCACATTCCCAAAACTCTCTCAGTCCATGTTTTTGAGAAAATTTCCGGGGACATAATGATTAAATGAAAATTTAATAACAGTTCTTCATTGGATAACAAGTGGATTGAGTGAGGTTTGGCAGCATACCATGAGGAAGCCTGACTTTAGGTCATTGGCAGTCTCCCTCTCAAAAACAACAGTAAAACGGACTGAGTTTTGGAAATTTGCTTTTCTTTTTGTTAATTTAGATTTTTCCTCTTTATTTGTTTATGTTGTGCTGCTAATGTCTCTGGCATTTTGGTTGTTTTGTAACTTTGATACATAACAATTTATTTTCCACTTTTAATTACTGGTATAGCTCAATATTTACCCAAAACATCAGAGACGAGAACACTATTTAATCAAGTATAAAACAGAAGTTCCCATCAGGATTTAAAGTTCTTTATGATATATATCTAAGACTAATTCTTCATGTGCTGGGACACCTATGACCCCAGGAAGCATTTGTTAGGCATTGTTAAACTTTTGTTATACAGTAGGGTCTCGCTTATCTGACATAAACGGGCCGGCAGAACGTCAGATAAGCGAAAATGTCGGATAATGGGAGACAAAGCCTATTAAACGTCAAACTATGTTATAATTTTACACATCACGAACCTAATAATCATGTTTTAGTGTATACGGGCGCGCCACTATACAGTCGGGGTAACTAATTAGCTGCGCTAGAGTCAGGAGCAAGAAAAAATAGACGACGCTCACGCTCGCAATTTGCAGTTCTTGTTGCCGATTGATGCGTTTTTTTGGTTTTTTTGCGGTAGGACGTTGGATAATACGGAATGTCGGATAAGCGAAGGTCGGATAAGCGAGACTCTACTGTATTTGTAATCAATGTAACATGTTATTTGTTGTTCACAAATCCTAAGAAACAGAATGGTTAAAAATGTTCACTGAATATGAGCTTTTTAAAAGAGAATTTGTATTGTTCTTCTATAGGTACCAACAAAGGTGGAAAGCTTAGGTTCAGAAAGTACAAATCCAGACCAAGATTTTGTTTCAACCAACCAATTGAGTGTAAAGAGTCACATTCTCAGAGTACTCAAGTGGCTGGATGAAACAAAATCTTGGCCTGGATTTGTACTTTCTGAACCCAAACTTTCCACCTCTGGGTGCCATCCTCTACAACAGTGCTTTCCAACCCGGCCCTCGACATTGACTGTCTGGCTGGGCGTAGAGAGGGAGCAGAAACGTAGACTGTCTGGGTGGGAGTAGAGAGGGAGCAGAAACGTAGACTGTCTGGGTGGGAGTAGAGAGGGAGCAGAAACGTAGACTGTCTGGCTGGGCGTAGAGAGGGAGCAGAAACGTAGACTGTCTGGGTGGGAGTAGAGAGGGAGCAGAAACGTAGACTGTCTGGGTGGGGGTAGAGAGGGAGCAGAAATGTAGACTGTCTGGGTGGGAGTAGAGAGGGAGCAGAAATGTAGACTGTCTGGGTGGGAGTGGAGAGGGAGCAGAAACATAGACTGTCTGGCTGGGAGTAGAGAGGGAGCAGAAATGTAGACTGTCTGGGTGGGAGTAGAGAGGGAGCAGAAATGTAGACTGTCTAGGTGGGAGTAGAGAGGGGGCAGAAACGGAGACTGTCTGGGGGTCCCCGAGGACCTGGTTGGGAAACACGGCTGTGAAAGTCTCTGCAGCCTACCCTGGTAAGCGCGATGAAGGAGAGCACTGCCACGGCCGTGAACATCACAGTAGGGATCAGCATGACTACAGCAGAGCCGATGTTGGTGCCAAAGAAGGTGATCGTGGCGAGCCAACCACTGCGGGGGCAGAAAGAAGAACATGCTCAAAGATCTTGAGTGTAAGACACATGAATGAGAAGACAGGAGATCGTAATTTGGGTAAAATGAGTATTGTTACAAAGCACTAAAATGTGGATGAATTCTATCAACAAATCAGAAGATACAGCTAACCAAAAAGGCTAGAAGGAAAGCTGAGACTGCATTAATGGCGATGTCTAAACTAAATTACCTTGTCTGCAAATTGCAGGCAAGAAATGCAGTATATATAAGGACGGAGAAGTGTTTCTGATGGTTCTTTCCAGAACCTTAGGGTGGACATAGGTCCCAGGTGTCAGGATCTGTCTCTACTGTGTCCGTCATGTTGCCGTTTGGCCAACAGATGTTGCTGGCCATCCTGTCTTCCTCTCTATTCCCTAACCTGTGCTCATCAAGTGATTCATAACTTGCACCGAGTCCTTGTTTAACCTCTTCACCCTGGTTCTCTGCCGGTCATTGTTAGTGTTGGAGCCAGTGCTTCCTGTTAGTTCCCACTCTTGGTCTGTCAGTGTCAGTGCTAGTGTTTTGTGTTGCCACTCGCCCTACCTCACCCTGTGTTTTGATCAACCCTGTCCCTCCTAATTGATTCTCCATGCCTCTTGTTGCCCTATTGTAAGATTTGTTCTGTAATAGTCACCTTCAGTTTATTTAAAAGCCTGTATATGGATTGTCTCTCCCTTCCGGTGTCCAGTCATGACACTTGATTTTACTACTAGGACATGAGTACACAGCTCCTCCGTTTAGCCCTCAACCTGCAGCCAATCTGAGTGCTTACCACACACCCCAGCCAGGAATCCCCACTGTCTGGATGATGCTGATCACCACCTGGGCCATAAAGACGAAGAAAAACGCCATGAAGTTGAAGGAGCTGTCAGTCCTGCGTGGGGGAAGAAAAAAGGTGTTTTCAACCATGTTGCCCCCATGTGGAAATGATCCAACAGGGGCAACTCAATCTGGGCAAGTGCAGTGAAGTGCAGTGAAATAGAACTGCGGCTCAGCAGCATATGAAGTTGTTTTATTTTAATACCTAAAAGTAGAACACAAATATTTTGCAGTGATGGATTCGCTGTAACATTCCACTTGAAACTATTTTAGGAAGTAGGCTCAGATTTCTCTGACTACAAATTCCTCACATTTATCTGACTCTCAGTTTGGCGGATTGTATTCCTCAAATTTCTCTGACTGGATTTGGCGGGTGCTATTCCTCACATTTATCTGACTCTCAGTTTGGCGGATTGTATTCCTCACATTTATCTGACTGTGAGTTTGGCGGATTGTATTCCTCACATTTATCCGACTGGATTTGGCGGGTGCTATTCCTCACATTTATCTGACTGGGAGTTTGGCGGATTGTATTCCTCAAATTTATCTGACTGTGAGTTTGGCGGATTGTATTCCTCACATTTATCTGACTGTGAGTTTGGCGGATTGTATCCCTCACATTTATCTGACTGTGAGTTTGGCGGATTGTATTCCTCACATTTATCTGACTGGATTTGGCGGGTGCTATTCCTCACATTTATCTGACTGTGAGTTTGGCGGATTGTATTCCTCACATTTATCTGACTGTGAAGTTGGTAGGTTCTCTTCCCAGCTTGCCAGTCATGACAAATGCATCAACAAAACAAGACAATCAGCAGTTTTGTTTTTTGTTGTCCTTTAGCCTCCTCCGGCTCCTGACCCTCTCAACACAGATCTGTAAACCTGACAAATTTCAGGCAATCTTGATGTATTACGGAAATAAAAGGTTTCTGTGGCTAACCCATTGTAAAAGTCACACAAAAGGAGGGAAGGGAAATAGGACAACAAGCACTGACCCATTAGGTTTAAGGTCCTAGATATACCCCTGAGAAAGGTACTTATCCTGAACAGCTATAAAACCTAAAAACGGGAATATATCTGACAGTTCCTGACAGAAAAGTTATGCCATAATAAATACTTAAAAGAACTTAGGACAACATGTGCTAGGGCTGCACAATATCACATCACAATTATATGGTGCATGCGCAATAATCACCAAGGCTTTTGATGTTGGACGTAAATATTTGCCCAGACACCGGGTTTTCAGTACTATACAGACATTTACTTGCGGCCACAGTTTGGTAATTACGCCTAAAATATTAGTAATATGTATAAATTCAGCATATCCTTATGTTTAATGACCTTGTGAAACTTTAACCTGCAAACAGTACCGCCACACCACTGACATCTTTTTACCTTTCTTATCCACAATATCTCCTTTTTTAAAAAATGCTATGGCTGTTAAGTTGAGTCTCTTTCTTCAACACTATTTCAATGTGCATCACTTCCATGATATACCAAAACGGTAGCATGTGGCGTGCTACGCTAAACGAATTTAATAAACATAAGGATACCCTGAATTTATAGATTGCTAACTTTGTGCCATCACAATATGCCTCTCATTATTATTTTAGGTGCACTACTAATCTGCTGACCAAATTGTGAGTGTAAGTGAACGCTACATAGTACCGAAAAGCAGGCGTCCGGACAAATGTTTCGCCCGTCATCAATAGTTCTGGTGATTATTGCACATGTGCCACATAATCACTATTACATCGCAAAGTAATATCATGCAGCCCTAAAATGTGCAAACAGAAAGCAAGGGCTAGAAGCAAACGATGGATCTTTCGGAGGAACATCCAAGCCCTGGTGTAACCCACATACTTGAAGGCCTTGTAGATTGGCCGAAACCAGCAGACATAGGAGCAGGGCGTGAAGAGAATGAGCCAGATGATGGACATCCCAAAGTTGGTGGCTCCTCCTCCCCCACACATCCAGGCAAAGCAGCCAATCAAATTGACGGCCAGTGTGGCACTGTTTACTGTAAGAGCACAGACAGCATGTTCTCAGCGGACCACCCTTAACATGGGACACAGAATCAGTAGCCTCAAAAATACACAGAGCAGGCCTGGTCAAAGACACAGGAAGTGAAATGAATGAAAAACTGTGACGCTTATGTAGTTTGCCATTTTACTGTTAACGTTCATTGCTGGTTCTGACAGAACATTTCTCTCTGTGCAATAATCCATTCTATAATCCAGAGGAGACATGGGCCCCTACTTCACGGCAGCCAAACTATTCTTATTAAATTACACTTAGAGTGCACGTAGTTTATATCACACCACATAATGTAACACAAGAGCAGAGGGCAAGCTAATCATAGAAGAGAGTTAGTGAAAGAAAATCAAGACCACAGCACCACAGAAGTCTGAAGGCAGGCACAAGCCAAAATCGCTCACTTTGTATGGAAACAGTAATCACCCCGAAAAACAAAAGAGACAGGATACCTTTTTACAGACTTAAGCAGCAGATCTGTAAAAAAGTAGAAGGCCAATACGACAACAAGGTCTGATAAGACAGAAAGACATTCAGAGACTGACATCACAAATTTTATTTTTACCAGAATGACTCCCAGTTTCCTATGCATTGCAGTATCGACACCTGAAGGACTGGATGCTGTTAAAAAAGTAACAAGACCGACCCTATGAGCCTGGGGAAGGACAGCAGAACAGACGTAAACACGCCAGCAGCCTGGAGCGAATGTCTACTCACAAATCCACAGATGGTAGAGCCTCTTGCACATGGTTCGGTGCAGCTCGGGGATTTCGTTGAAGTCCTGGTAGAAGCATGGCTTCACGGGAATGAACCCAGGCAGAGGAGGGAAGTTGTTTTCTGCCACAAACAGGACAGTCACTTTCCACTTTACAACACTATGGGATAACTGAATGCTATGCAACAGGACAGTCTCTGCATTAATCAGGACTATTACAAGTTTTATCAGAAAGTGTTAACATATTTTCATAATTAATCACTGTCCAAATGCTGAGAATTCATCACACTATTTAACAACAATTAAAATTACTTCACGGTATTACCTGCCATTGAGTAAACTGGATGTATTCCTCTGGTTAGTCTCCTAATAGTTTTCTTTTTTCTTTCCTGAAGCTGACAAAAATGAAAATAAAGATCCCTCATTGTAGTTTTGTCTAACACCTGGAAAAGCAGAGGAAACACCGTACTCCGCATCCAAACGTTATGTGGAAGGGGTGCAGAGGCGTACATGCCATCGTGACATAAACAGAACACATCACACTACACATATCCTATACCCAGATAGGCCCCTTTTACGCGTTGAGCCATTTGGATGTTGAAATAAGTGAGATGAAAATATTGCAAATCGTTAAGATGTCTTTGAATGGGCATGATTTCGCTGCAAATTCGAGTGGGCCTGAAACCGAAAAAAAAGACCTCTGAACACTCATCACTGTCGCACATTGAAAAAGGGGGGGTAGGGATTCACAAGCACTACACAGCCGTGTTAGTGCATAGCCGAAGACCGCATAACGGCAATGTCAAAAACAGACCAAAAATAAATTCATTAATTTCGGCATAGCTGGAGCATGCACGAGTCAGACACAAAACAATAATCTGTAATTCTCCTATTGTGATTCTCCGGCTGGCAGTCTTACAGCGGAATGACCTAAGGGTTTGGAGCCTGGAATTACACTGGACATCCAACATAATCTTCTTACCTCCTTCTCAGCGCAGGAATGTGGCTACAATGCAAGGTCCCCTAACTGCATACTATGTGCCGACTTTTCATCAGATGCGCGAATAAAATGCTTAATCTGCCGACACGTGCTTGCTGCGCCCGTTACTTTGAAATCGATCACACCGAAGGTGAGAGTCAAAGGATTATCTAAATGCTTGGCTACCTCAATCCGCTGTCCGTCACAGGTCTGTCACCGCGGGATGAGCCAATCAGATGCCCCCGCAGCAATCGCGATAACTCCCTCCACTGTCTCCGCCCCTTACGGTGGTGCTGCTATCCGCGGTGCTGAACAGCTGGATAGCGACTGAGCCCTGTTTATCGAAGTGGCAGCTGCTTTCGTAGTTACATAGTATCGTAGGTGATACAGGGCTAAACGAACGGCCAGGCACAGTATATGACTTGTTAATCTGTAATCTATTTCAAGAAACAAAGCTATCTCGTCTAGTTAGCAATGAGGTCATGCGTAATAAAACAGGTGACACATAAGTGACGTCATTCATGTGCAGAAGGGGGCTTTTACTCGGCTATCGCTATCTAGTTCGCATATACATGTAATTATTAAATAACGTATATGGCCAAGTAAAGCTATATCCATGACTAGGTTTACATTTTGAATCTTTCACTGTAGAACTTTTTCCTGTACAAAGATGTGTATGGTCTTTTAAAATTTGCCGTGGTGCGTGTATGTGTTGTGTGATGGACTAGCATCCCGTCCAAGGTGGGCACCAGATGCCTGAGATAGGCGCAATCACCCAAGTAGTAATACCAGATAGTATTCCAAAAAGGAAAATACAGTAACTAGTTTCGTGTTATGAGCTGCCAAAAGATGGCGCCATTGACCTTGTCTTTCTATGAATAAGCCTTCATTACTGAAGTTGGTATTTGAACAGCCGTGGTGTATTTACCGAATTTTTTGCAACTCTTTTGGTCCTTCATAAAGAATGTTGTAAAAATACAAATTTGCCAAGATCTTACAGTGAATATTGAAGACATCTTGGAATAGGTTTATACATGTATATGTGTGTGTGTGTGCGTGTGTGTGTGTGTCTGTGTGTGTGTCTGTGTGTGTCTGTGTGCGTCTCTGTGTGTGTCTGTGTGTGTCTCTATGTGTGTCTGTGTGTGTCTGTGTGTGTCTGTGTGTGTGTATGCCAGAAACAGTGCCATGGGTGCACATGAAAACAGCATAAAAAACAGCATCCTTACAAATGCTCTTGTGGTTTAATGGCCAAAATCCCACAGACATACTCCAAAAAAAAGAAAGCCTTCCCAGAAGAATGTGGGGACCAGCTCCATATCGATGCTTATGGATTTAGAAGGGGATGTCTTAAAAGCTCCTGTAGGTGCAATGGTCAGGCGTCCCAATACTTTTGTCTATATAGTGTACATGTACATCGTGACTACCAGTGTATATTACTCAGTACAAGACCCCTGATGTCCATGAATCAATGCAACTGGGCAGAGCACCTTTGTTGAGGGAGGAGAACCAGAGATGGCTCTGGAACTGCTTGTGCCAGTACTGGGCGCCTGGACACCAGTAGTTCTTCAGCCCCATGTGCCCTTATATAATATCTACTTAACATCTACCCAGTTATGAGCCTCATCCTTTGCTAATATCACCCAGAAACAGTCATGCCAACCAGTCATGCTTTCTTTCAGTATTTGTCAAGTCAACACCTCTTGAGTATTGATCATTCCAGGACATGTTTATGTTAAGGAGAAGGTGTCCCTCCTTAATGTCCATGGCATTCTGCTATAGATCTGCTCCATGGTATATACCCCCATGGTATAGACCACCAATTCTGCTGGTTGCCTTTGGCAGAAGATATCAAGGACTGTCCTGCTCCATTTGCACCCAGACAAGGACTCCAAGTCAACTGCCCATGGGTGAATTGACACCTCTACCCATTCCTTGCCAGATGTGGTCCAACGGATAGCTACAGACTTTACTGCTGATTTGTCTCTACCCCTCGGCCACACAGTTCACTCTGTTCATACCCTGCTGGATTTCCGATGCTACCACAAACAGTTACAGTACTGAGCAGACTGGGAGGGGTACGGTCCTGAAGAGCAGTCATAGATTCTGGCAGGGGATATATTGGACCCAGTTCTCATAACAGACTTTCGTCAAGACCAGACCAAGACCCTGTGTGGTATTTCCTGTGCAAATAGTTAAATGCCACTTGCTTTCATTCACTCCCTGTGAGGTATGATGAGTTCAATGCTGGACTGAGCAATTCTCTCTGCTTGATAGCTGCCACCCCATTTCCCTTCTGCTTGTGTCTCGACTCTGTGATTTGGATACTGTTATGGTTTTTTGTATTGATTGCCAGTTTACGACTTTGAGGTTTGGATTCTGATTTGGCTTTGGTCAATAAATGACTATGGACCTATCCCCGATTCATTAAACATGAATCTTAGGGGAAAGTTTGCCTCAATCAGTTTTGTATGGAAACTCCAGCCAGATTCTGGGATTTGTGTCTGTTATGTGCGAACAGACAGCAGGATGATAATATTCTCCTGTTTTATGGTGTGTATAAGACCTTGTAATGATAAACAATATTAAGAATGTTCCACATGCTGTAATACAGTACGTGTGATGTCATGCTACACTAACAACACTAGAGGAGGCAATATACTCTCTTTAAAAACAGATGAAACCCCAGCTGCTATAATTATCTGGGCATGCTCGAAGACAGGGGGACTGTGACCCAAAATCATGCATCACACTAGTTGCCTGCAGTAGGCAGAAAGAAGCAGAAAGCATGTGGAACTGCTGTGCAGAGTGATTAAATGTCTTCTGCAGTCCACACACAAATACAGCCATTTACACAGCCACTCAAAGAGACAGAAGACACGAAATCCCGGAGACTGGCATGGCCCCCTCCACAAGACGGTGTTAAATATTAAACTCCCTGCGACAAACTATAAATACTGAACAGCCAAGAAGTGGAAAGTCACTTCAGATTTTTTGCTTAGACACATTTCAGGAAATAGAGTTTCAGTTCTATAAACAAATAATATGTTTTTCAAAACTTCACACTGCAAAGTACAACATATAAAAATTGAACAATAGAGCTTCTACTGTACTGTACCGATTTTCATTCATGAAATATGAATTACACTTTTTCCTCATGGTTTACACATCTTGATTAATGCACCAAGTTATCAATAGCTCATGTGAACATCACAGATCCATACACTTTGTCTCCACAGTGGTATCATCACTACTATTTCATTACAGTTATCAAATCAGATGCACATATTTTGCAAATCTGCACATACATATCTCAGGCACAGTAACACAGCTATCAACGTGAGTGCTGCTATTTTTACGGAAACACCTAAGCCAGCAATTAAAACAATAGGTTAATTCAATCACCCGCGTAACACAGAATTCCAGCGGAGTTTGAGCTGGTATACTGTAGCTGAAGTCATTAGGAGATTTTGTGATGAAAACAGGTAAGTCTCAAGGTACAGTTGCGTAATTGTGGCTTTTCTATATTTAGGAGACAGTGAATATTTTCACTGTACCCTGCAGAATTAAAAAAATAAAAAACATCAAATGGTGGGAGAAATCTTCTCTTCAGCCTAGAGCAAGAAGAAGAAATGATCAATGTAAAGATGCCAAAAGACGCCAGGCTGTCCTTGTAAATAAGAAACTCTTGTTAATGCTTTGCCTAGTAAAATAAAGGTTAACAAAACTCAGAGAAGCACAAAGACAAATCTTAGTGGACAATCGAATGGACTTTAATATGCAGAGTGTCACTATATCTGCTATTAATCAAGTACTTAGGAGAAACAGTATATCGATCCCGTTGGAGAAGAACACAGAGCATGTGAGAAATATGCAGCATGTCTATGGACAAGTGAATATCACTTTACAGCACTCAGTAATTGCATTGAAAATTTCCAAAACTGACTTAATCCATTTTTGCTGTTTTTGAGAGGAAACTGCCAATGACCTAAAGTCAGGCTTCCTCATCATATGCTACAGTTTTGGGAACCAAAACTCACTCAATCCTAATGTAATCCAACAGAGAACTTTCATTAATGCTGTTCATAACTTGGGGATGTTTCTCAGAGTCCATTTCTGTATGGTAAATTACACTGAAGGGTACAGCTAGGGGACAATGGGCAGACCCTTGGGGGTACAGCTAGGGGACAATGGGCAGACCCTTGGGGGTACAGCTAGGGGACAATGGGCAGACCCTTGAGGGTACAGCTAGGGGACAATGGGCAGACCCTTGAGAGTACAGCTCCAGTGACATGCAAAGATACAAAGTGGTACTGCACACTACACAGAATAAACCAACATGTGGATTGCATGACCCTCAACTGCCCTTACTCCCTTTCTCCTTTTCAAATAAGCCCCGCACTCTCTGGGGGACCTTGACCTGGATTTCAACCAGCGTGCCTTAACCTGATTGCATCTGCAGCTACCCTGGAACTTCTGCACAGCAATCCTACGGCGACACCAATACCTGGGACCCCTCAACCTCCTTTTGCTGAGATTTTGCCTAATAAATAGACAGTTATGTAGGATCTATTTTGGAATTCACAAATAACCACCAGCTGATCTCTAGTGGTGTCACAGCCACAGCCTTCTTCTCGCATGCATTGTTTTTGTTGGGGGGGGGGGGCGGTCGGGTTTCACATATTTCACATACTCTATAAATCTTCTCTGGAAATTAGTTTGATTGACTTAAATGGCAAGACAAGTAACCTTTCTTGGCTGCTATTTCGAATAACTTTAAGCACGGATGTGTGTTTATTGAATTGAAAATAAATGGTCATAATTTGTACTGAGGTCTGTAAGTCCCTGAAGGAAGGCCAAAAGCAGATTTCTCATTTAGAAATTCACTATGACAACACAAATCTGTAGCCCTCCCCCATCAATGAAGTCATTAAGATCCATTCAGAGTTAAAATGGTCTACAATAAAATCCACAAGTTCCCTTAAACTGTAATTAATGCTTCTTGCTCAGTCTTGGTAGTCAGCTCTCTTTGTCTAGCCTCCTGGTTTTGAATATTTATCTCTTGCTTTTCTAGATATATTTTCCACTTTCATTTCTGGTACAAGAATACAAGGATTATTTACATTATTTATTTACTATGTACTCTTTTTAAAGTGTCACTGATTCAAGGTCCATGGCAAATTTCACCGACGATTCAACAGACGATTTAATATTTAAAAAACTTCTGGCTGCCCATTTGAGGCATAAATGCGAGACATTTATTTAATGATTTGTTAACTTACAGTAGGGATTTTTCATAGATACACTATTCAGTTCCCTTATATCCAGTTACTCTAGCACATCCACAGATCCAGTCGCACAACCCTCATGTTAATTGGGCCACATGTGAATTGCTCAAGTGGTCCGGCGCATACATGGAAAGCTGTTTTTCCCTTTGCTGAATATGCTACAGCATACAAACAACACAGGTCACGGAAGCTATAGAGATTCTGACCCTTTACACTGATTTGAAAGAGGTCTTTAGTTAGAAGTGGGCTGCAGTTCTTCCCCCCTCACAAACCATCTGACCGTGCAATAGATCTCTTGCCAGGAGCAGCGTCTCCGAGGTGCAGAGTTTATTCTGGAAATGCGAAGGAAAAGCAGAAATGAAAGAACCAACTGATAGAGTTATTATATCAATTGAAGTTATCCAAATCGGAGAACCAAATAGAACTGGAGAACCACGTAATAAGGAAAAGATTCAAAACCAGAACAGAAAAAACATGAAAGTTTTAATAGAGTAATAAATTAATGCGTGTCGGTATGGAAGCTGAGCATGCCTGCAGCAGGTAGTCTGTGAAATTTGATTGTAGACTTGACCTGGCACATGTATCATGTTGTCTATTCTCGACAGTGTTCCTCTGGACACTTTCCACAGACACAATGTCATTGAGAAGCATGTCCTTTTTTAAGTAAGTTAACAGGTTTTCCAAAAGAAGAAATATCCTCTTTATTTTAGCCTCTCTCTTTCATTTCAGCAATGGCTTCCTCTCATCCGCCACACAATGCTCCGCCTTGCCCCTCTTTCACCCTTCTGCTTTTTCTCCTATCTCTCTGTCCCACTCCGTTTTCCCATTTTCCTCTTCTCCCCAGATTCATGAATATTCAGTGCATGCCATCTGAACAGGCCTTCAGAACTCCTTGTTAACACCAACTCTAATGACGTGCACCATCAATAGGAAGCCAAAACACCGATAAGTGACGGGTGGGAGAAGCCCCTCCCCATCACCTCCCCCAAATAACAAGGCCCTCTTTGATGGGACACTTGAGGAGACAAGTTACTGAGTTCCCCTGGACCCCCCTTTTACTGAGCCATTGCCTTTTACTGGGGTTTAAAACCTGCTTTTAAACTAATTAGGATAGGAGCTTCTTCTTTCATGCAGTACTGCTTCTAGCAATTGCAAGATATTTCATAGCCCCTCCTTCTCACTGTTCAGTGGAGTCATTTAAAATAGGGAAAGTCACAGTGAAACCACAGACTTGGGAAATGGCATGAGCGACACATTTTTTTTCCATAACTGTCATGCTGCATGTACCACATGACGGCAGGTGTATTTTTTCATCTTTATGAATGTTCTCTTCACATTGCATGCCATTTGAAAGATACCTTTGCAGACTAGCAATATAAATGTTACGTTGTAACATTTGCAGACTAGCAATATAAATGATAAATTGGAGTTTCATGAATGGTTGTTTTGGGAAAGAGTTACTCCGTTACCTCGCTCAGATCTTGTCGTCATTGCGGCGGAAGCGAAGGAGTTCCTGGACAATATATGGGCGAGAGGAGAGCCATGCAAATGGGTCATTGACAAGCCATTTCCACAGTGACAGGCTATTTCCACAGCACAGTCCACCCTACCACCCTCTATCTCCTTCATAAACTCAGTGAATCGCCCCCCGAAAATATGGGTATTGATGTAGGGTTTGCAATAGAATAGAGGGTCATCAAAACAGAAACAATGTGAACTAATTAACACTTACATGCATGTTTTAAGGCCTATTTTTGTAATCACTTAGTGAAAAAAACACCAACATATTTTTGATCAGTGAGATGCACACACACATTCTCCAAGGATGCAGGGTTCCTCATGGGGTTTGGTGTAACGGTCCCACTCCTACTGGGTCTAAGCCTCAGTTGCACCTCCCCTGCACCTCCTTTGCCAGATCCTTGCCCATCTGCCCATGTGTCACCCCTAAGTTTTGGTTTCCATAGAGACCATGTCCCTTGCACCAAGCGTCCCACTGGCCATCTTCCAACAGAGTGGTCTGAGAAGGGAACAGATAGAGTAGACAAACAGTCCCTTCATGAATGCTGACAAATATGGAGGCGCAAACTGTACTGTAATCGAAGGCTTAACACATTGTGTTTGTCATATAGGGGTTGGGGGACATTGGAAGGAACCTGCCAAAAAATACAGAAAACTTCTGTTGAAACAGCTGTTCCAGAGCCCTTTCCCATCTCTTTGCCTTTCAAGGCGCTGTCCCGAGACCTGAGTAACCCAACCCTGCTTATCACTCTCTATATCACTTTCTTTGAAAAGCTACGCGAAAGGTCTGCAAACCACCAAAATAAGCACTACGCAATTACAAGTGCAAACATTCAGTAATATTTGCAAGTATTGTGCACGTCTGCTTTACATGATAAATGGCATAGATAAATAAGAACCAATAAACTGTTTGAGGTGAGCTACATCACTTTCACTGTTAAAATCTGATGTCTTCCATAAAAGTACAATACATCTGTCAAAGAATGTGGAATTGGATTCAGAATACTATTTTTGAATTCATTTCATTGAAATCATATATAAGGGTGTATCTATGCAATACTTGGCCACAAACTGGGACCACAAGAGGAGCTACACTGTCAGTGAAATATGGTCACAACCATCAAGCCAATAATGTAAAAGGGGTAAAATAAACTACAACTGCTGCAGAAATCCCTGACCACCACAATATCTCATATGTCCATCTCAATAAATGCCTGAAATTAGGTACTGGCAGGTAAGTGCATTGACAGGAGGAAAGTAGAATGATTTGCTCAAGTGTTTCAGATTCATTATGGATGTCATTTCTCTGCCCAGAAATCCACACATCCATTCATTTTGTATACTGGTTTGTCCAATTTATGGTCGGGGGGCTGGAGTCTATCCTGTAAGCTATGAGCACAACTGTTGATAAACATCAAATATAAATAATTTTACATGAAAACAAAGAATACTTCTTACTCTTTTTACTGATCTATGCCTTGTCATTTTTTTTTTCCAAAAATCCACTTTGAAATTATCCATTGAAGTGCAACATTTTTCCCAACATTCTTCAGCTAAAATACTACTCAGTTTCTCCTTCAATTTTCTTATATAAGCCACCACTAAACTAAGCACTTAAGGAAAGCTTGACAAACAAAGAAACAACAATGACAAAAAAACTTTTCAGGAGATTCACAGCAGAGTCCAAAAGCAGAAACTCACCCTGGAAATGAAAGTGAGGTTCCCACTCATCAGGTCAGGGGGTGCCCCGACAGCAATATCTCAAAAACCATTAAAGATAATGACTTGATTTTTATGTCTTCATTTTGTATCAGAATAAAACATTCTAACCTATTAAATATCTGGGCCAATTTTCAATTTCTATAAGCGGGTACCAACTGAAATACTGAGATCCAAAAGAAAACTCATAACATAGTGTGACTCATACAGAAAATCTCTCCAGAGAACATATTTGTGCTAACAGATTGAATGAAACACACTGTAGACTGTTGTTTCAGGAACTATGTCTCACCCTTGCATGCAGACCTTGCATTCGGACATTCCTTTCAGATGGGCACCCCGATGGAGACTGGTTATGAGAATGAAGCATGAAAACACTCTGCACGCCCACTAAATGAAAGTCCAGGCTGGACTTAAAGGGGTAGGGCACAGATTTGGAAAAGGCAGAGGATTATGTAAGTCAGTGCCATGTGTTGAGAATGGGAGAGGGACAATGATAAGGTGGAAAAGCAGGGGCTGAGTCTTTGGCAATGCCAGCATGCGTGACATTTTCAGGAATCAGTCAGGTAATCCATGTGAAGCTAAGCAGGTTTGAATGGCCAGTACTTAGATGGAGGAACAACTAGGAAAACTTTGCTGCTGCTGGAGGTGTTGGCCTGGCCAACAGGTTAGCCCATCCTGTAGTCTACGTGGATCCCTATGCCCCAGTGAAGTGCTACAAAAATGGAGCAGCTCTTCGGATGAGAAACTGAGGTCCTGACTCTCTGAGGTTATGAAAGATCCCAGTGCATCCTTCAAAAGAGTAGGTGTGGTAGCCCGACGTCCTGGCTAAAACTGCCCATTGTGGCCCTATCAGGTCTGGCCTTCTAACCATCCCCTATATCTAACTGGTGAATCCTCTCCTGCCCCTTCACCATCTTAACTACTGTGTGGTGAGTGTACTGGTGCAGAATGGCTGCCGTCGCATCATCCATGTGGGTGCTGCACAGTGGTGCTAGTTGAAGTGGCTCCCCATTGCTTCTGTAAAGCGCTTTGGGTGTTTTGAAAAGCGCTATATAAATGTATCTCATTCATTCATTGCAAAATGATCTCAGCTGAAGAAGGTGACACTTTTCTCTGAAGACAGCTGTTTAGATACGAAAAGCAGGTCATCAAATATTATGGATTCAACAATATTTTCTAAAAATAAAATTACATCATAATACTCTGTAGAGTGGGAGTATTTTAACTTTGATTTACCATAATATATGATCATCTGCATGCATGTTTGTGCCCTGTAACAGGCTGGCATCCCATCCAGGCTATACCCCCACCTTGAACCTTATTCTACCTGGGATAGACTCCAGTCCTCCTCCCTCAACCTCCCAGTCCAACTCAGGTTAAGTGTTTAAAAGATGCGGGGTATCTGCGAGCATATTACACCTGTGCTTGCAGCCCTTCATTGGCTCCCTGTCCATTATAGGATTCATTTCAAAATTCTTTTATTCATTTTCAAATCTGTACAAGGTCTGGCACCTTCTTACATATCAGGTCTGTTAAAAGTTCATACACCATCCAGGGCTCTTAGGTCAGCTGACCAACTCCGCTTGGTCATTCCTCCCTCTAGGCTAAAAAGCAGAGGTGATCGGGCCTTTGCAGTGATTGCACCTAAGCTCTGGAACGAGCT
>JAODKC010000009.1:3254879-3273278 GCA_026777985.1 Mormyrops attenuatus
TGCCTGTTCAGCACTTTGGTCAGCTGTTATTGTTGTTTTTAAAGTGCTTTATAAATAAACGTGACTTGACTTGACTTAACTTAATACAGTATATGCGGTCCCCAGATTACAAACTAAATCCGTTCTTTAAGTTTGTCATTAAGTCGAAATTGTGGGTATGTCGGAAATATAATAATACTGGACATAGTAACAATAATAATTACAAAGTAATACTAAAAGTGACTACATATGGTACTGTACTGTACCTCGAGCTGACGAACTGCTGAAGCCGCACCATGGTTTCACGAGTGTGATAAAGTTGTGCGTGCATTCATTACTATGAAGTATTGTATTTAACCAGAATCTTTTATGTAATATACTTTATGGTAGTCTGTCCCTAGTTGTCTAGTTGTCTGTAAGTCGGACGTTCTTACCCAGGAGACTGTCTGTATATCACTCACAAATGGTGCGTCACCGGTATGTTCCTCCATCAGAATTTTTATGTTGTATTTCTCAAGCCAAGTAATCCACAGGCAAAACATCTACTCTTATGCATGCAGAGTGAGCAAGGAATGGTGGAACTGTTATATTGGAAACTGAATTTATTAATACTAATACTAATACTACTACTACTACTACTACTACTACTAATAATAATAATAATAATAATAATAATCGCTTTGATTGGGTAACAGTATACACCATTTATAAATAGCTGAATGCTTCGTAGCTATTAGTTGGAGGTTTCTAGGAGTTGGGTTGTCTTCATAAGCATGGCTCATGGGAACAGAGGTCTTCCTCTTAGGAGCTACTGGAAGTGCGTAAGGCCACACAGAACAAAGTTGGACTCACAGGGCTGTGAAATGCTGGCATCTACCTCTTATCTCCCTGAAATAGGTGGACTTGGTTCTGGTCCAAGTTCCGAGGGAGACGCCTCTGCCTGCCCTGGCTATTTTATTTCAGTTTCTAAAATCTTCCATAAAAACTAGCCCAGCAGAAAACTTCATTCCTGGTACATGTCTGTTTATCTGTTTTCTTTATCCTTAATGCTAAAAGTGGCACATTTTCTAATGTCCTATAAAATTTGGATATGGCCGGGGGCGGAGCAAGTGAGTGTATGTAGCATGTTAGCCAAGGCTGGGGACAGACCTTTCTTTGTTAACTTTTGGAAGCTCAAACTACTGCAACTATCAGGTGGCTCCTTGACAGATTTATGCTTCTAATGTATTATCTTACACCCTTAATATGTCAGTTTGTACAAAAGAATCTGCTAAAGAAACAAAAATAAACGTTTTGGGATGTATCTGTGTTGGATGAGTGTCACTTGATGATAATAATGAGTCAATGGTTTCCTTCTACAGACCTGTGTGCCTGGCCCCCACTAAGATGTCTGGACTTCTATGATTCCCAGGTCAATCAATTTCCATTAAGAGAGGGAAAATACATGATACAGAAGGCATGCATGCTTTGTTTTGCCTTGTTTCACGGTAAATGTGTTAATGTGCTTACAGGTTTGAGTAGTTCAGCAGATGTTTGACTGATTTTTTTCTGCAATTTTGTCTCATGCTCAGAGATATGTCATTTCTCTCAGTGTAATTAGTCTACTTGGTCATCCGAACGAGGTTACAATTGTGATTGTAACATCTATCAGAAAAAAAATGCTTTTTTTGGTAAAACTTGGAAGTATCGTTTAAAAGTGTTTCTGGCATTATAGATAACAAAGCAACCCGACATGGGTTGTTCTCTATGACGAACTCGGTACTAGGTGTAACTGATGTATACCTCAATCGATGACATGTACACTCACTTATATACCTGATATATGTGTACATTCGTAATTTATTCTTGATAAATTTGAACTTGTACGATGGAACAATAAAATTGTCAGTCTTAAATTTCGTAGACAAACGATTAACCAAAATCTGATGAATGGATGAATCAGAATCAGAATCAGAATAATTTATGACAAGTGAGTGTATGTGTGTTTGCTGACAATGTCGGCAGAATATCGCTACCCCTTTAATATTTTGACCCCAATACGACGAGCATTCACTCGCTCTCAGACCGCGTAACAGAGGAGGGCATTGCTGCCGGGGAGCCGGCTGCTGTCGCCGGGGCAGATGTGATATACAGCGCCAGCCAGAGTCCAGTCCGAGGCTCATTTTCGCTCACCGTGTGACATATTAGTCTGTGGGTTACTGTAAAGCAGGAACAAAAAAAAGGGGGGGTGAGCTGGACCACTGCCATAATTATAGGCGACTCCGGCAGACGCCTAAAGCGGGGATTTATGTGTGTGAGAGTGAGTGTGTGTGGTGGGGGTGTAACATGTAACACACACACTTAACATTCGCTCACAACATGGCGATGAAGCGGAGACAGCAGCGACCACCCTCCCCAACTAAAATGTTGCTCCGGCGTATTTAGAAGAAGGACGACACATCTAAAGGGATATTAACGGAATAATAATCAGCTACAAGCGGAGAAGAGCGCACGGTGGATTCCGACGTATGAATGCAGCTGACGGTAGAGCCGAATAAGCCCACACGCTGCTGGCCCCTCTGCTGAAAAATCAAAGGCTTTACATGGCGGTGAAGAGTATTTGGTTTCTCTGTCTACTTTCGCTGGGGTTCTGTGGTGTGGCTGACCAAGGTAAATGGGTTAAATGCGCGTCGTCTTGGTTATTGGTGTATCTCATTGTGGGGGGCATGTTTGAGCAGAAGAGGCAGTAAATCTCGCTCATTGCAGTATTTTGGAAACTAGTGTAATTTATAGATTCTAGTGCGGGTAGATGAACCCCCCCCCCGTCGCGCATTTGATTTAAATGTTTGCAGACGCGCTTTTCTGTTTTCTGCCGGGACTTTTAAAGTACGTTTCTTCCTTGCGGGCAGCCGGAGCTCCGTGGCCGCGTGTGAGAGCGCCGTTGCCGCCGGGCTGCCCCCCCCCCAGTCCCCCCGCTTTTAAAGGTTCACGCGCGGCGGACTTTGGAGAACGTGCCGCGGCAGGAAGGTGTCCGGAGCCGGAGCCGGCGGAGAAGCCGAGAGTCTGACACATTCCTCCCGGTGAACGGCGTTGGAAACATGCGCCGGGGGGGGGACGAGTTTTTTTTTTGCGTGTGTGGTTTAGAAATCTGCGGCGCTCACTTTTCCATGTAATTCCAATCACTCCGGCGTGTCATTCGGTTGCTGGCTTTTCAAGTTGTCATCTATGCCTGGTACAGCGCAAAGGGGCTGGTATTTAATAAGATGGAATAATAGTCCCCAGTACAATAATAGTGTGATAAAACAAATCGGGGTACTGGAGCAGGCGCGCATTTCCTGTGTATAAAGCATTCTGTGACGGAGCAGCACGTTGCAAAGAGCAGTTTTGTTAAGAGCGGGCCATGTGCTCCGTGTTGTTATAGCGGCCGGCGAGAGGTGCGCGCCGTTGGCCGGCTGCAGCTGCTATGTGCAGTGCGGCGGCATCAGCGGCCGATTGGGAGCCAGCCAAGTGGTACGGGTGGGAGGACTGAAAGGGAGAGATCGAGAGGACGGTCACACAACATTTACATGATAAAGGACACTGAAAAGTGCACGTCTACTCGCCCTGACGCAGGTGAGGGAGAGGCACCGCTTAAACGGCTCCTACCTTCTAGTCTTAAACCGGAGCGCCGCGCCGGTTCGGTTCCGTACGACCCGACAGACTACGTGACTGGGGTGTGTCATTACTTTGAGGGTAGATGGTTCAGTTTGATCTCTAACTGTGTAGTATTAAATAATTCATAATTTAATTCCGCTCTTTATCGTGTTTATTAAGCGCTAAATACAAAAACATATGAGCCATGTGATGATGATGATGATGATGATGCTGATGATGAGAAGATGTACTGAAGTACATAACAGATTAGTGGGCAAAGCCCCTGTAATTATCTTTGATATGTGTTTTTGGGTTTTCCTAACATAGCCATATTTTATTCCCATGAAAATCTCTTAGACCTTTTATGTAAGACGTTATTTAATCTTGTTCTGTAAAACTGTACTTAAAAAGATAATTTTTAGTAGTTTTGAACTATTGGTTGGTTGTATTGTCTCGCTGGATGAGTGAATGTGACCCACGAGTCCAACTCTACACATCACCTTAGAGTAGGGGCAGGCCACGTGGTGGTGGTTGGTCAGCAAGTGTATCATGTAGTATCTGCTTACGTCTCTAGTTGTTTTTGGTTTTTGGCCCTGATGCACATCATTGATTTGGTGTTTGTCTGTTGGCAGTGAGCAGTGACCGCAAGAATTTCTCGTCTGGTGTTCGGGACATGTCTGTACGCATGGGAGACGTGATGAAGGTCACATGGTCTTGCAGATTGGTACTGATGGTTCTGCTGCATGGGTCACGTAATTGCTTGAAAAAAGCAAAACTAATGATGGCTATAGTACTGTTCTTACTCTGTACTTGCTCCACTGACCCCATTACAGTGTGCTCATCGCAAGGCACGTGAGCCACAGGGTAGATGGGAAAAGTCCCATATTTAAGGTTGGGGAAGTAGGTTTTGCTCTAAAGGATCTTGGGGTCTCGTGCCCAGTGAGTTGATGTTGTGCGGAGTAGGTCACATGGCTCCAGGTTGCATTCCTATGGGCAGGTTAGTTCTATGGGGACTTTTTTTTTGTGGTGACCACTACTGGGACGGGGTGGAATGCTACAAAGCTTACCTTGAAATGAATACAATTAGCTGCTCGTCTCTCAGGAATGTGTTTTTACTTGCTTGCATTCTCGCATGTCCATTTCTTCTGCGCACACAGGATTGGTGTTCCCTACGCCCTGTGTCCAAGCTCTCTCCATCTGTGCCGCAGTTTCTTCTCCGGCCTGCCTAACTAGGGCTCCTCTCCTGATGCTCTCGCATCATAATCTGCCACGTTGCTACTCGGATCGGTGCCTGGTGCCCAGCTATCGTCCATTAGGCCCTGCCCTGTTCCATGCTGAGCAATTTGGCGGCGTGGTGGCACAGTTGCGCCATGTCCAGGACGACAACTATTGTTTTGTTTAATGTGTTATTTATAAAGTTAATTGCGTTTTTACCATTGAATGTGGTGAGCTCTAAATGTTATAATTACACTAATTATGTTTTGTAAATTACTACAATTTTTTTTTTTAAACTGCAACTGTTTCCCTTGGCAACAGGGACTTCCAGGATAAGGAGGGGCACAGTCAAGTGTTCCCCGCAAGGGCGTTAAGATGTGTGTGGTGTCTGGCAGCTTGTGTGTCCCACACTACCGGGATCACTATCTTGTTAAACGTTTACCCGTTTAAACACAGCAGCGATGTATGCAGTGTACACGCATCCCGCTGTTTGTCTTGTGATTACTAACTGTTTGTTCAGTGTATGTGCTTTTTAATTGCATGTGAGTCTTTAAGAACTGTGCCGTCTTTATTCACACACGCCAAATCAAATTTGTTGTGTAAAGTGCCTGATGTAATAAAAGCGATCTTGATTCAGTAAGGGGCCTGTTTACTGTCTCAGAGGCACTTCCTTTTTGCCCTGTGGTTTCCGTGGTTGTGGGATTATAAAAAGTAACCCGCTGGCTGTGAATATTACCCGCCAACCCCCTGTCCCCCATGCAGGAGACAAGAGAGACGTGCTCTGTCACTGCTAGACCTCGCCACTAAAGTAACTCCATTGTATACACTGAGAAAGGCTCAAAGTTTGTTCCTGAAACATTGTTTAATGATTGTTATTATTTGGCTATATAGTCCATTCTTTTAAATAAAGTTACTGGATTACTAATTTGTACAGGTGGACATGTACTTAAGAAATTAGGCAGTTACAAACCATAGTTAATGTTACAGCTGTCTGTCATTCCCTTAGTTTTTGTCTCTGTCTTCCATGTTGAAACCTTTGTCACACATATTCTTTGTTGCACTGAATTATTCGTTTCAGTTTTGTAATAATTAGTAATTTTGTTGCTAGATACATAAATAGAAAAAGAGGAAATTATACATTTTGTAGCACTGACGTTTGTGCTCATGAGCATTCACTGGTGATGAAAGTGTCCCTGGAAACATTGTGGTTTCCCAGCATCTCCCTGGACTTGATGGTGCCATGGCAGTGTATGTTTGTAAGGATTTTGACAGGCTGTTTTTATGCTGTGTGAGGGATTTTAATGGTATGTGACAGAATTTGTGTGTGAAGTTATTACAGATACGTCTGGATGTTTGTGTGAGGGATTTGGACATTGTGTTTGAGGCAGTTTTTGAGGGGTGTTGGTGCTATGTGAAGGAGCTTGCCAATGCTTTTGTTTTTGTGTCATGTTTTTTTTGCTGCGTGCGGTTGTTTATGTGAGGTGTTTTGATGGTGTGCGGGTGTTTTAATTGTGCACAGAAGTCTTCTCTGCCCGAGCCTCTTCCTCATAACGCTCATTGGTTAAACAGTCATACGATCACATTCCTATCATTCCGTGCTTGTGGCCACTAAGTCACATGACTGGGGGATACTGCATGGGGATGGGAGAAAGGAGGGGGACCTTATCGGGGGAAGACCCTCATAAGCTGAATGACATACAGCCGCAGAGACAATGAACACACACAGCTGTGAACGCTATTTAGTTAATGCGGTTAGGTTCAGCACTGTATGATTTGGGTAGATTGGCAACAGGGAAGTCTCAGTCAGCATGGAGGAGAGGTCACTATGGTCATCTTCTCCCATGGTTGGTGGGATCTGGAATGAATGGAAACTCAGGGCACGGTCTGCAGCCATAGGGTTTCACTGCCTAGTGGACACTGCCACAGGACCAAAGCCCACCTTCTTCATCTTCTCCTGAACAACCCACACATCTCAGCTCTCCCATCAGATTTAAATATTAAACCACTTTTATCTCAGCCTCACCCCTGCCGGTTGGTTCATTGCTGTTATATGAGCCAGCGACACTCGGGGAAGGTGTTCTGTACGTCTTTTTTTGTGTGGGTGAAGTAGAAAGCTTTAGGCCCTTGTTTTGTTACTGGGGGAGAGGATTTCAAGGTCCAGTGTGTTGTGTATCAGCCCCCCCCCCAAGAGTGTTGTAGTATAAGTTTGAGCTGAAGGCAGGAGTACTGAGTGGGTTTGCAGGAAAAGCTGAGTAGCACATCTGGTAGTGCTGAACTTGGGTGGACAGCAGTGAGATTATCTGTCCCAGGAAAGCTCTCTGATGCTAGTTCGGTATTCTTTTTTCCTCCTTTAACACAGAGTGTGTACTATAGAATAGTGATACTTTCTTCATCTTGTGGGGAAATTCTTTATGCTCGTCCTGTCTTGTGCTCCACACAGGTACATAGGCATATGAGAGCAAGTTGGGGGTCAGGGAACATCCAACACCTCTGGAGCAGCTAGAGGCTAAGGGTCTTGCTTAATTAAGGTCCCTAGCGGCTGTGCCAGTCCTGAGGCCCTGGAGTTCAAGCTAGTGACCTTCTGATCAGGAGTCCTATCCCACTGAGCCACACACCAACCCCGCATTAATGAGGTCACACACATGTAGTAGCAGATTAATTGCGTGCATGTAATGTATTTTTTAATACATGTGGTTGAACATCACTGACTTACAAAATCATGTAGGCAGAATTAAGGTTAAGTCCGGTGTCGTGTGGTAGGTAAAAACAAAAAACAAAAAAAAGAGTGAAATTGCAGGTTTAACTGAATGTGAGTTTGGGTCTGTAGCTCTTACATGTGATCTGTGGCTTACCCTGGCATACAGTGAGCACTGCTAATCAAAATAAGTGTGGGGGTGTGCCCGAAATCAAATACTTGTTTGCTATGTATTTGGTGATATGTAGTATGCAATTTAAGCAACGTGTCCAAATCCTCAGTATGGATAAGACCGTAGGCAAACGATTCCTGGATGACATACTACATTCCTTAAAATTCCGAGGTGGGCAACCAATGGTTGCTACGCTATCCCACAAGGTCACTGGAGCTGGAGCCAGAGACAAAAACCATTCAGCAATTTGTGTCAAGGTGGCAGGAGGAAATACCAATTATGTACAAATGTCAATAGAAAACAAGAACTAGTTACATAAGTTGGCTTGAATACGTATTTTTGTCATTGATACATTGATACAAGCTACATCACTGGTGCGCAGCCAAGTAAGGTAATGTGCGCGATAGCATCCGCAGTATGTCCGAGTGCTTTAGTACTGTTCTCATGCATACTAAAAGTTCATACTACCTCAGGCTTCTCCAATTCCGGTCCCGTTTTCATATTTCTTTGCTCAGACATACCTACTAAATCTGGTAATTAGCTGATTAGGATGTGTTAGAGCAGGGAAATCTGCAATCTGTGTTTGATTCTGGCCCTCCTGGACCGGATTTTGGTGAACCCTGTACTACGCTGACAATCGAGTAGAAGCCTTCTAATGAAATTCAGTATGCATTGTGTAAGTAGGTGATTATCAGATGCACCCTTCTCCCCATGATCAAAATGACAGCCCTGACCCACCCCCCACTCCGTATGCAGTCTTGATAACCTTATACCCTGTTTTCTGAGGGAGCGGAGTAGATAAAAGCCTATTAAGTTCAATGTTTGGACAGCAGCGCGATGTTGTTTGGCTACAAAAGGCTGGCTGTGTCTGCAGTTACTGTACAGGGAGTTTCCCATTGTGTACTGCAACCCCAGGGCGGCTTTGGTCCAAAATTAGTTTGAGGTTTTCCCCTGCTGCGTTATAGCCTTCGTTTGACACTTGGCACAAAGCCGTCAGGTAGGTGGTTTGTTAACAAGACATTGATGCAGAGTATTAATGGTCAACGTGTGTGGTGACGGTGTGTGTATGTTTCCTTTCCCGACGGTCATGTAGTTCATCTACTTGTGCCCTCCTATAAATGAAAGTGACCTTGTTCGCTGTGTGTGGGCAGTGAAATGCCTAATTGTTGTGGTGCATGTTTTTAACACTACATTGAAGCAGGAATGTGAGGTGTTTGCCATCAGCAGACACGGATGCACACAGCGGTACGCCAGCCAGGCGTGCAGCCTCCATGCCCCTGCGGTATGGTGGTCAGGGCCTCACACAGCAGCAGGGGTCTGAAACCTAATCCTCCCTTTTCTTTTTCACGCATTCAATAACATTACTCTAGCAACATGGTGTCTGCAGCCACGGTTCATGTTGATCTGGTAAACAATGACAGATGACCGGTCCTTGGAGCTGGAGAATGATAACAGTGGCAATTATAGTGATTATCAAATGAAGACATGCCACACGTGCTCTATTTACTAACTCCTATTATTGCTTCTTTTCTCACTCCTACCTTTGCATCCAGTTTAACACCTTATTTTTAAGGACGGATAGGATGTAAGATATTCTGCCGTTCAGCACGGCACACTGTTTGAGCTGTCTGACCTCTCCCCACACCTCCCATACCATGTCAGTAGCAGTGCATCAGTAGGGCTGATTTATAATTCTGCGTAGAATTTATGTTATATGTAAAGTGTAGCCGCGTACCCTATGCTGCAGCTTACGCGCAGCTCCTCAGAAACGTAACTCCATATTGCCGGGATGCACACCACAATAACTTTGACTGATCCACTTGGTAGCATTGCACTTTCTTTTATGCAAAAAGTTGTCTTTAGCTCATTGCAAGCATGCTGTTTTTGCGATGGTTGCAGACGGCCAGGCTAGGGCTGCACGATGTTGGAAAATTTCAGATATCGTGGGGCGATTTATTTATTTTTAGGATAAATATTGCGATATAAGGAGTTCAAAATAAATACATCTCTCACAAGCTCACAAGCGTGTCTGTGAATGCATGAAAATGATTTTGGCTCAGAGAGCACAGGCAGAACTCATGCTTAGGCAGCAGCGTTAAACTTTAAACTGATTTTTAAAGTATACGTAATGAATGAAAGTTACATTTAAATGCCACTTTTTAAACACCCAGAGTGCTTTACACAACGAATGGGGAGCCACTTCAACCACCACCAGATAATCCCGATACTAGGTAATCGGGAAGAGGAGCAATCAGTAAAACTACAAAACTTGCAAACTTCTGTTTACTATTACAGAGTAAAAATGTTTTAGCAAAACCGCCCTCAACCAACTAGTGTTTTGGTGATGTAATTGCAGAGTGGCACCAATACACCAGCGCACAAGTATAAATGGTCACTATGCCATAAGTAGGCTGTGTTGTGTTGGTTCAACGCAAAAGTATTGGTCAATCTGTAGTCTGTATGCTTTTCTTAATTCTTAATGGTTAGGGACACGCGCTTGTAATTGAAAGATTGCAGGTTTGAATCCCCGACCAGCAAGGCACCACTGAGGTACCCTGAGCAAGGTACCACCCCCAAGCACTGCTCACCGGGCGCTGAATTAGCTGCCCCCTGCTTTGTCACATTGTCACATATGGGTTAAATGCAGAGAACACATGTCGTTGTTCTGCACTGTGTGCTGTGGTGTGTCAACAATGACAATTAATCACTAAAATTCTAAAAAATTCAAAGCTCGCAGTGGGACAGTTGCGTTTATCCCTGGACAGCAGGCTTGGCCTTTTGTGAGGCACTATAGCTTGAGTGTACGGTTGAGGGAGTACTCTTGATGCATGCTTTTGTCAGCCAGCAACACTGACCTCGAGCATATACCAAAAAGAGTCTGGAGTTACCTTTACTCCTCATCACCCACCGGCCCGCCACTGTCAGTTTTTCTTTATAAAAGATTCCCTGTGTCTACCGGCACAGAGGACCACTGCAGCGGGATACAGCCAAATCGGCTTATGAATGCCTGGCCATGTCAACACTAGCCGTCTCTCCCTCAATCCCAACTCACTTGCTGAACTACCCCTCAGATCCTTTCCTTTCCGTTCTTCCAGTCACTGAGTGACCCAGGCATACTATCAGACCCACACACTGTGACTTGGGGCAGGTTTTTCCATGGCCTCGTGGGGTTTTCTAAGAAGGGCCTTCAGAATTTAAAATGCCAGGCGTCAGAATATTTGTAGATATAGTCTGCTGATGGGGGAATAGTTAGCAGTATTTAGTGAAAGAGGAGAGCATGTGCTGTCTTGTGTTTATGGCTTTGGTTGGGGTTCCTGTGACGTTTTTCTGTGCAGCACATTGGTTATTGTGATCTTTGGGGACAAATCAATCAAAACGAACTGCCGTTCCTGCTTCAGCATGAAATACCCAACCCACCGGCATCCCCTGAGGAATCGGAAAATTCTGCCGCGATTCTATAACAGCAGTGTTGCTCACGTGGTTAATTCTCCCATCTTTCTCTTTAAAGCATCACCCCGTTCTCTTGCTTCATATCTCCTCCTCTTTGCAGCTGCCTCTCCTTGTGCCCTGAAAGCTCAGGTGTGGAATAGCGAATCTCCCAGCTAACTGAGCATCTACCTCCCTCTCTGTGCAGAGAAGCCGGTGTTTTTGGAGCTGAGCTGCGGGGCGGGGCCCATCCACATGGTGCTGGATCCCGGACAGTCCCTCCTGCTGGACTGCCACCCGAGGGCTATAGACACGCCCCTCAACGTCACCTGGCTGCACGACGGGGCACCCGTGCTTGATAGCGAGGCTACCTGGGCTCTTCCCAATGGGTCTCTGGTGGTGCATCCCTTTTCCAGAGAGGCCAGTGAGAGTGGGACCTCCCGCGACGTGGAGGGAGGGTACAGCTGCATCTCCAGCAGCCCTTATGGAATGCTAGCGAGTGACATCATCACACTGCAGCTCTCCAGTAAGTCCTAAGCCAACGCCTCCTGACCAAATCTCCAGAACCTCTTGCCATTGTAAGGTTCTATCGTGTAATACAAACTGTGTGTTCATGCCTGTCACTCAAACAATGTACATTCCAGTATTTATGCATTTCATTTCACTTACCTGTAAGCAGAATTGGGATTTGCGCATACACTGGGATCATTCTTGCAAACTCATTAACGCAACACAAATTTTTCGCATTTTTGAAGAAATTGTACAACTTAATTGTCTAAACTGAAGATTTTGTCTCTGGGGTAGATAATCAGTTTTATTCTATTATCATGGTGTTCCCTAGCTTACAGGGTATACATATGGTTTTAGCGTCATTCATCCACAGACACTTTGGTATTTTAGCCAGTAACTCTGCATAAGCATTGTATGGGTGAGTTACTAAAATTGGTTACATTTTGAGGCAGATTTCCCCAAAATTGAAGTAATGCCCCATAGTGATAACCAGGAAAAGGGTGACATTTGACCCTGTTATGACTTAAAAAGTGTTTGATGGATCTTTTTCAGACTTTTTTTGATGGATTTTTTTTTCAAATAATGCAGAGGCATTGTATGGGTGCCAAAGTGGAAAGAATTGAAAATTCAGACAGATTGTCCCAAAATTCAAGTGACAGTAAATGAATATGAAAACGGACGACATTTGACCCTTGTGATAAGTTAAAAAGTATTTGATAGATCTTACTGCTGCTTCGCAAAAACAGATCTACACCTGGTTTAATTTTCAGAGTTGCTCCAAAAATGAAGCAACAGCACTGTTTGGCAGTAACGAAAAGAAATGGCACATATATGTTTGAGTATGTCTGAAAAGGAGAGCAAATAAGCATGTTTAACTGTTAAAAACGTCAGTTCAGCCAACAGTCAAGATGTTGTTGTTCTTTGTATACTCTAAGTGAAAGCCAGAAGTTAAAAATACTTTGATTTCTACATACTGTTCTTGTTCTAAAACTGTAGGGCACAGGATGATTTTCTGAATATTCTGCAATAAAATTTATACAGACGCTCCTCTACTTACAAACGAGTTATTTTCTGAACGTAAATCGTAAATCGTTCGTAAATCGTTATTCAACATCATTTTAAGGGTATATGCAAGTACAAAGAACTAGGATGCCGGGAGTACGCGCTACACTGCTGCACGGAGGGAGTGGCGGCCAGAAGTCGTACTAGGCGGAATTGGCGCGCAGAAAAAAAAATTGAGTGTTGCGGACAGGATATGGGAGCCCAACTGCAATTTGGACTTACAATCCTCTTCGTTCGTATGTCTGAACGTTCATAAGTTGAAAGTTCGTAAGTAGAGGAGCATCTGTATTAATTTTTGTTTACTAGCCTCCCCATGTCTGTCTGTCTATTTATTGGTTTTTGTTCGTTTTCTTTTTTCCAAAAAACTTCTCATGTTTGCAAGAATGACCCACTGGTAGAAATTGTCACACTATCCAACAGTGTGGCCTATGGTCTGCCATGCACAGGTAGCATCCCGTAAGTACAACAGAGGTAGTTTACTGGACCGGTGATATTCCTCTCCTTCCCTGTGCTTTCAGAGGCCATCAGGCTTTATTTTGTTATCAGCCATGTAAAGTGTTATGAGCCCTGTCTGGACTTTCCTGCTTTGGTGGTCTGTCACATGCTTATTATGTTTATGATATTCTCTGCTGGTGGGGTGGGGTTTTGTACACCGTAGGGGATGCCCCAGATCTACTCGCACATTAGGCTTGTCTTTCAGTGAGGAAATCGGATCTCTTTTGGGCTGCTGAGCAACGGAGAGGTTCTTGGAGGTCACAGTACAGTTAGGACAAGTCAGCCAGGTGGGGGGAGGGAAAAAGAGTCGGGTCCTGTAACATTGATGAGATTCATGACTCTGTGGCAAACTCAGTACACTGTGTGTAGGGACTGGACCTCTGTCAGCTGCCCCTGTATATAGGGACAGACTCTCTGTACCCTGATTTTATGATCTATGTCTAGCTTGTGTAAGAGCTTGAAATGAACAGCAGAGGATTTTGGTTTTGAGCGGGGTTACTTGTTAGCAGATGGGAAGATGGGAGAGGGAAAATAATTTGACAGACGAGGGCCCAGAGGATGAAGGCTGTTTGTTGCGGAGACACAGGGCGAGCTGATTCTAGCTTTCAAAGTTAATTATGGACGCATAGGCATAGACCTTGAGAGAGACTTTGTTGAGGAGTGACACGTTGTGATGAGGTGTTTAAACGTCACCTTTGTCCTTGACAATTCTTCGCTAAGTCTCATGGACATCAGGCCATGGCTACAGTCAGCACTTTGTGCCGTCCATCAGGTCACGGCGTTTCAGGCCCCCCGGTTCCACAGGCAGGTTCAAATCTAAGCCATTCCAAGAAGAGCCTAGGGGGTGTTACCTCAAAATAACCTTCATGTGTTTGGCTGGCACGTGTGCTCCTGGGGAGAATTTTGTTTTAATCTATCTACACGTGCTGCCTCACTTTTCCTGCCTTTCTACACACTTTTCAAGCATATGGACACACGTGCATTTGTGCAGAGAGTACATGTGGCACCTGTAACTGGCATCTCACCAAGTGTTTACATTACTGCTGTGTGCTGTGTAAGCTTTGCATGGGTGGTTTATTAACTAACCCAAGCACATTGATCAATAGGCTTGCCCTTACAGTACACGAAGAATACGTCCACAAAGCTGAAGATCCTTCGAACAGTGGAGCTTCCTTCGTAAATGTATTCTTTTCAGTAAATTCATGAACTTTCACAAAGTTTCACTTGTTTTGAAATGTAGACAAGGCGCCTGCTGTTGTTTGACCATATATACACATTCTGCTGAAAAGCTTCCCTGTTGTGTTGCTGTTTATATAAACATATATACCACCTGGATGTCCTGTTTCTAGCTTTCTTTGTCTTTGGGAACATGTATTGGCTTCTTGCAAGAGTTGATACACCTTACAAAACAGTGAGTATGCATTTTGGGATTTTGCATGGGTCAGCTCTGAATAGCCCGTGACCTGCGCCAACAAGTATTACTGTGCTGGTCCGACTGAGTTTAACAAAAATGTGAAGAGCAGATAACTGTGTAAAGCTGAGTCATTTCACGATGAGGGTCAGCGCCCCCGTCACGGCCTGTCACTAGCACTGTAGGTGTTGACTGGCGCTGTCAGATATGTGTATTGTTCTGCATCAGTCACATTTGTGCTTCTCTCTTGTGTTTCTCTGCCTCCCTCGGCTTACAGGCTTGTCATCCTTCCTTCTGCACCCAGAGCCCCAGGAGGTACCAGCAGGGGGCATCGCTCGATTTGAGTGCGATGCAGACGGCCTGCCCATGCCCAGCATCACCTGGGAGAGGGACCAGGTGCCCGTGCCTAACCACCCTAGGTGAGGCTGCCCCTTCCCTCCCAGCATGCTTACTTGTGCTCTCTCATGTGTGCCTGGGATGTGTGCCTGGGATGTGTGCCCGGGATGTTTGCCCGGGATCTTCCACCACCTTCCCCCAAATGTCTATGATCTTCAGGGCGGGGCAGCCTCTTTGATAGCCACCCATTAACTCCGTGTTGATTTGTGACAAAGCTGGTTACTGAATAAACAGCCAGCTGTAAATTTTAGTGACAGGACAGTCTACGTGTGGTATAAATGTGGATGTAAGTGAGAGGGTAGTCTGCGGTTGGTATAAATGTATTTGGTGTCTCCTTGGTTGACTGGCTTTCAGAGATAAGAGCACCAGTTCTGCTCTGGCGGCCTCCTGATCATCTCAAACGTGTACAGCTTAGGGTTAGGAAATGAGGGCCAAATCTTTCCTATTCCTATTCCTGCCTCTTCTCTTTTTCTGTCCCATTTCTCCTCCTTTTCCCCCCCTCTCATTTTTTCCTCTGTTTTATCTTTCATACTACCAGCATTTCTTGGGGGAAATTCCCACCTCCCTATTAGCTCTGGGCTTGCAGGTACCTTACTAGGTCCCTGGGGGGGGGGGCACTGTTGTCGCTAGGCTGCTGAGGCGACTCGGGCAGGGCGCAGCTTAACCGCTGAGAAATCACTTGGGGAACGGGGGGTCAAGAAGAGCGCGCAGTACGGTGTGCCAGTTAGCCATCCGCTAAAGCGCTCTAAATATCGCTTAATGAGATGGCACGGTTTAGGTGTTTATTATCTGCATTTTTTAGGAATGTTTGTATCTGCAGCGAGTCGGGATGTACAATTCGGGATGTCAGTTGTACTTGGATTCCTTCAATGAACATTCATCCACTGTGTGAAAGGCTACATAGCAAACATGCATATGAGCAGCGGTGGAAAGTTCAGGTTCAGAGAGTACAAATCCGGACCAAGATTTTGTTTCAGCCAATCAGGTGAGTACGCGGTGACTGTGGCTCTTTATACTCAGCTGGTTGGTTGTGCTTTCTGAACCTGAGCTTTCCACCTTGCATATTAGCATCTGTTATGTTTACGATTTGATTAATTTAATCATTGCAGCAGCCATATTTGTTGCCGTTGCCTTTAGTAGCGTCACTGGCACCATCATTCACCATAGTGCACTGAGTCTGGGCGCCTTGCCCTGGGTCTTGGGGCAGAGGGACTGTTCTTATTTTTAAATATTTTGTTGCTGCTTTTGTGCCTCCATAAATTGGCTGCAGGTAAAGTGGCCTGTCAGATGCCTTAAGACACTGGTAGTGTATGTTTTTCCTTCTCTTTGTATTATTTCCAGCAAGAATAGCCACTTATCTGCCGAGTTTTTATTCAGTTCATAGTTATGTTTGCATAGCGATGCTGCAGAGGTGTGAATTTGAGCAGAACTGACATCCCTCTGCCATTAGTGGTGAACACCGAGAGAGGCCATGTAGGAAGGTGTAAACGTCTTCATGGGTTTTCCAGCACACACACGTTTGCTAATGTGTTATTAATATATACAGTTAAATTTCCGATTGTGCTTGTTTCTGTCTCATGCTCTAAATTTACCTCATTACCACACTGGTGGCAAGAATCTGCTGTTTGAGTTATTAGTTTTATGGCTCTGTCCCTATGTGACTCCCCACTCCAAAGAAATGTACAGGTCAGGCCTCTGCCGTGTTAGTGTGCCTAGGGAGGTGTGTGTGTATTTGTCTGTGTGTGCGTGTGGGGGGGGGTTCTGGTCCCTTTTATGTCCCCCTTTTGATTAATGTTCTCCCTGGAGGCATAATTGATTATAATATATAACAGGATTTTATTTTCAGGGCTAAGTCTTCCCTGCAGAAAAGCCGGTCAATGAGAACTCCTCTAAGTCCCAATTGTTTGTTTGTGTGTGTATGTGTGCGTGTGTGCGGTTAAGGTTAGGGCTGGGTAGGGGTTAAGGTCGTCATGTTGTGATTAGAGTTTTCCCCATAGAAATGAATGGAGAGTCCTTAAAAGACATAATTACAAACCTGTAAACGTGTGTGTGTGTGTGTGTGTGCGCGTGCGTGTGTGCGTGTGTGTGTGTCTGTGTGTGATGGGTACACGTCAGTGACTTTATACCAGGACGTGGTGTGATTGTCAACGTGATTGATGTGGCATCTGAGTGCCAGTTCCACACTTCCTCTGCCAACAGGTACATTTCCCTGCCCAGCGGCGTGCTGCAGATTCTGGGAGTGCGAAAGGAGGATGCAGGAAGTTACCGCTGTGTGGCATCCAACACAGCACACAAGCTCTTCAGCCTGGACGCCACGCTCACCATCTCCAGTGGTACGAATGTTTTTGTTGTAGCCCTGTGTACCCTGGGGATCCCTCCGCGGGTCGGGTCGGGCCGGGCCGTGTGATGCCGTTGTTGCTGGTGAATTTGGGTCCTCCCTCGATTTGGGTATACCCACGTGTGCCCATCATGCAGCCTGTGCTCCCCCGCAGAGACTCACAGCACCCATTGTGTATTAATGGCGCTGTATTCATTACAGCAATAATAATGTCCAGCTCAGCTATCTGATTATATCTTGTCTGCTGCTGAGTTTCAGAGCATTTTAATAAGCTTCTCTCACTAATAATGGAACAGAGCAGGCTCCAAAGAAAGCCCTTTCTTTACAATTTATGCCTTTATTTTTTGTGCAAGGAAAACTGATCTAAAAAAACTGACACTTATTATCCCGATTTTTCTACCTGTTCTTAAGAAATGAAAAATCGGGCAAAGTGACAGAGTTGTTTTCCCCTCCCCGACAATCAATGTATTAAAATTACCATCTCCTTGCCTTGATTAATGTGTTGTGGAACTACTAACTACTTACAGCTTCCCCTTTCATTTCTATGTTTAAGGATATATTTGTGTAGGTCTGAAATTTCATGGTGCCATTCTTGCATGTCATAATTCCACCCCAACTATAATTACTGACAGACGAATGGATGATCAAGTATGTACCAATGATTGACAAGTTGGGCCCAGGACCAGGTGTGATAAGTTAGGCAAGGATGTATAGGGTGACATTATTCTAGGTGGGGTCGTAAAATGACTTCTGCCTCTATCATTCTGGTCATTTAACACACACAAAGCACCATAATTTGTGGGTTTGACAGAATGAAACCAGAGACTGTGAGAGGCCATGTTAGCTAAGAATCAGGGGCATGGATATGGGTGGAGACGGGGTGCAAAGTGCCGACCCGAACGGATCATCTGCCAACCCAACAGAGACAGACCAAATTTAAGCAATCATTAGTGAAAATCCTAACCCCCACCCCCAACCCCACCCCCACCCCCCCCCCCCAAAAGGCAGGGCCGGTGGTAAAAGGGGGTATTTTTTTTTTTTTGTAGGCCCTTTAAAAAGGAATTTTTTTACGATAAAGGTTGAATGGC
>JAODKC010000009.1:3273378-3304320 GCA_026777985.1 Mormyrops attenuatus
CGCCACAATCGACAGGACGGATGGAAACATGGAGTATTTTTTATGTTTTCTAGACAGTTTAAACTGATATTTTTCTCCTATAATGTTAGCATGCCCAGGGGGGTTGGGCAGCCAGTTGACATTGAACCCCCATAGATTTTTTTTCTCTCCTTCGTTTTTTGTTGCTCTCTTCCGTTGTCATCTGACATTCTTCCATGCATTGCTTCGTCTTCCCTGTTCCTTGATTTTGAATGTTTCTTTGTTAATGATGCAGGAATGCATCAAACACACCCATGAAAATTGACGAAATTCTGTTGTGAAAGGCCCTATGTAAAGTACACTGAAAGTGAAACTGCTTAAATAAAGGACGCCCCCCCCCCCCTAATTTCCTAAGCAGTGGTGTTATGTACAACACTGTCCTCTGCTGGTCACTGTGAGAAAGTAATTTTGTTTTTTTCATTTCCCTATAGGCCCAGCACCTACTCAGGTGGTGATTCGTGTGCCCCCCCGGAACACCACAGTGGTGTCAGGAAGTCCCACTGTAATGGAGTGCATGGCCCAGGGACACCCAAAACCCCTGGTATCCTGGAGCAGGCAGGGTAAGTCACCCCCCACCCCGAACCCACCCTACCACTACTGAAGACCAGAACGTCTCAAACACCATTTGTGAGCTCTCATTAACCATCATGTAGTGAGGATACTCTGTCATTTAACCACCCTGTCATTCATTCATTTCGCCTACTCCACTTGAATCACGTTGTTCATTTAATCTGTTTTCAATGCTACCATCTTATGAAGGGTGTGTATTTTATTTTCCATCCTGCCCTCCGTATACCTCCTTCCTTCTCAGTAAAACATTTCCCCATATTCAAAGTTATATGAGACTTTTCATTCTTTTATAATTTATATAATTTCAACATTTCAAAAGAAAAACTGCACTGAAAGAAGTTTTTTTCATATCTCAGTGACCTCAAGTCACAGTCTGTTTCCTTCAATAATGGGCAGAAAAATCGTTAGATTGCCAAGTCTTTCCGAAGCCACAGAGGATCACTGCTGTTAAAACCGCAACCAGACAGAAGCTTTATTTGTATACTAACTTAACTGAACCTTCAGATCTCTTCTCTGTGTAAATTTAACCCTAGCTTTATTATTATTATTATTATTCATCCACCTGTCTCCCACCTGCTCATGCTGGTCAGGTGTGCAGTGAGCCTGATTTCCATCCCAGTGCAGGGCACAGGAGTAAAGTTCACCTGGAGAGAATGTCAGGTCAGCCAGGGTGCAGACAGCCAAACACACAATGATGGTCCATGGAAACCAGCTTACGTGGGGGAAGCTGGAATATCTGGAAGAAACCTGTCCAGCCTGGGGGGAAACTCCAGGCTTTAACATTGCAGCCAAAATCATAACGTTTTCCAGAATGAGATTACTGCCAAAATGGAGTGACAATCAGCCTGAATGGCAGGCTTTGCAGTCAACAGGATACATCAAAATATATCCATCTGTTATCTGAGGATGGTGCTTTTCCAACTGGTACACGGCACCTCCATATAATCCAACTTCAACCATCAAAGGTTACATTCACACGTGTCATCCATAATTATTCTTTGTTGTGAACAATTCACTTGACCATTTCTTGTCAAACAAAATAGGTATTGTGTCTTCTGTGGAGACATTTAGCGTGTATTGTATTGTGTAGAAGACATGGAAAAATTACATCTACCCATCGATCTGCCAGCTACTGACTTGGCTCACATAGTGGAAAAATTACAGTTGTGCTTAAAATCTATGGATGTTTTACAGACAGATTTGGTACTGACTGTAGGCCTGTAGACTGGACGGCACGGTGTTAGAATTTCAAATATCGCAGTGTGATTTTTTTTTGCGATAAATATTGTTATTAAGGGAAAAAAATTGAAAATTTGTTATCTACCAATAGAGTCTGTCAGATAAGTTGCTGGTGTGGCCTCAAATTGTGCCAGCACACAGCGGTGCCAACAAATCACTTGATTTTTGCTCAGTATCGCCACTATGGAATCCAAAATATTTCCATGCAGTGGAAGATTGATGTCCTCTTCGTGTTCATTTTTCTCCCCCTTAGTCTTGTTTTTTTTTCTCACAAACATGCCTCACTGTCAATGAGTGGGTCCGACAGCAAGGATGAAAATTTTTATAATTGGTCCAGAGAGCGTTTGCAGAGCTCATTCAAGAGCAGCAGAAAACTTTGGACTGATTTTTAACTTATACTAGATAATCTTGAAATGGTACAACCATCAAAATTGCAAATTGCAGTTCACAAATTGCTCATTTTATTGGCAAGATTTCAAACTACCGGATTACCATTGCTTTTAAAAATACCATCTACCATGGTACGAAAAATTAGATACCCCCCAAGCCCAGTCTCAACCCAGTTGACTATCACGGTCCTTACGATATGACAATAGCATGTGCATAGCATGTAATTTTGACATTTGCATTGCACATCATGCAGGGCTACCTCTAGGTGCATATGTTGTGGTAGCAATAAAAAAAAATCTGTAATTGAAAAAAATGTAAATAAAACTTTAACCCATGCAAAAATAGTGTGGAGAGACTGTTAACTAAATTACTCTATACTAAAAACAAATCCATTGTTTCATTCTTTTTCATTAGGCTACAGACTCTCATCACCATCATAGTTTATGATCCCCCTCGCAATGTAGTAGTGACAGAATCTCCTGGCTAGGCAGATGACTGCTTGATAGTTCTCTGCAGTGATTGCCAGACAACCATTGTATATTGCGTCAAGAAGAGACATCTGGTGGTTTGGATGATTGATACCCCGCCAAAAACAATTCTTAGCTCCAGTATTTGCCACAAAAGAAAGACAATGAAAACTGTTATTTGTGTGTTTTATCTGCAGGTGATCTTTTTTTAAATTGCTGGCACAATTTACCACATAAACGGTGACAGCCTCCTGCTTAGCATCGTCTTATAAACAATTCATTTTACTAAAACATTTTTGGGATGACTGTAGGTCATTATCTATTGTAAACTCACATCTGTAAATGAGAATAGCAGCCATACAGGCCATAGGAAACAGAGGGGGTGTGTACCACTGAATATTCCATTTGACTTCATTTTCACTCATTTATCTATGAATATAAATTAATAAATTGTGTCCCGCCAAATATCAAACTCTCTCCTACGCCATTGTAGCCCACCATGGGTAACAAAGCATGTTGACTGGGAGAACTAAAGTAAAAATATACTGTTAATCAAACACAACTTTTTGCCTATAAAATAGAAGATTTAGCCATGGAAACAGAATAATCCACATCAAATTTATCAAGCATTCGTGCTAATGGATAATTTATCACTGTCGCTTCTTTTTGGAATAAAGCCAAAATGTCACATGAACTGTAATTGGTTATTTTTCTCCTGAATGTTTAATTTTTACAGCTTTTAATTACTCTGAAAAGAATAGATGTGTTTATGCAAAAAATGTTTAAAATTGATCACTACCCGCTTTGTGGCCCGTATTGCACAGATGGAAAACCCATTTCCACAGATGCTGTTGTCTTGGAAACGAACCTCCTTATCCCAGACACTCGGAGTCATCATGCCGGCATATATGTATGCCGTGCCAACAAGCCAAAGACACGGGAGTTTGTCATCGCGTCCGCGGAGCTGCGGGTGCTGTGTGAGTGACCCCGCCCCCCCCAGGACACTGTCTTATAGACATTCCCCAGGTTATGATTGTCCGTCTTACAATATTTCAGCTTTACAATGGGGAAACATTTTTCCACTTTCAGTACATTATTCAATACATTTCATGACATATTCAACACTTTTATATAAATTAGGTTTTGTGTTAATGATTCTGCCCAATTGTAGGCTAAAGTAAGTAAGCATATTTTAGGGAGGCTATATGCTAGGCTGTGATGTTTGTTAGGTTAGGTGTGCTGTATTAAAATGCCTTCCCGCCTTACGGTATTTTCACCATACGATAGTTTTGTCGGAACGTAACCCCATCGTAACCCGGGAGAGGCTGTATAGTGTGGAGAGCCAAGCTTGTTATTTCAGCTGTCGTGCCCCCCCCCCCCCAGCGCCGCCAAGGGTTTTGCAGTCGCCGGAAAGGGTGTCCCTGTCCCGAGGCAATACCGCACGTTTAGTCTGCAACAGCTCAGGGGAGCCAGCCCCAACTCTGCGATGGCTAAAGAACGGCGAGCCAGTGCAGCCCAACGGCCGCGTGAAAACTCCGAGCCCCGGCGTCCTGCTCATAAACCAGCTGGGAGTGGCCGACGCAGGATACTACCAGTGCATTTCCACCAATGACCTCGGCACTGCCTGCGCCACCACCAGGCTGTCTGTGATAGTGCGCGAGGGGCTCCCCAGTGCCCCGCGGCTGAGGTCCGCGTCGCCGCAGTCCAGCACTGCCGTGCTGCTGATCTGGGAACGACCTGAACACAACAGTGACCAGATCATCGGCTTCTCTGTACACTACCAGCAAGCGGGTGAGCAACAGCTGAGCCTGCAGGGGGCAGCGTGCAGTTGCCGCATACCTAAGCTGCTTGGGGTTCTGTTTATTTAACCAGAAAGCTGATCGGTGATATGTACTAACCATATGAAAGTGTTCTGAGACTGAAAAACAAGCCACTGCATAACCGCAGGAGAACAATACCGGAGCCAAGCAGAGACATTAAGCATACAAGCCCTCATGCTATCTGTTTCTCATAATATAAACACGCAGAATTATTCATGGATGTTTCTTACTTTTCTTTTTTTATTGCCGTGTTTAACCCTGCAGGAGCTGGGATTGTGGAATACCAGTTTGCTGTGAACAATGACACCACGGACTACCTGGTGAAGGACCTGCTGCCACACTCGTCTTATACCTTCTATGTGGTGGCCTACTCCCCCATGGGGGCCAGTCAGCCTTCCAAGCCTGTTACCGTGGCAATGCCGGAAGGTGGTGAGTGACGAGCGAGAGGCAGTTTGACCTCCGCTTGCGGGTGACGCCTGTGCCCGTTCCTGAGTGCCGCGCTCTGTGTCTCAGTGCCTAGCATGGCCCCGCAGCTGTCCCTGCTCAGCGCCACCCCCACCGAGATCCGCGTCATGTGGCTGCCACTATCTCCCCAGCACAGCCACGGCACCATCACCCGCTACCGCATCGACTACAGCCCCCTGGACCAAGGTGTGCGCCCCCTACTGGCCTTTTGCCCACTTGGGACTATAGTCTTCCTTTCGATTTTCTAGGATGTCTTACGCCACTGTGTAGATGTGTTGATTCATTTCTCACAATGAATGTGAGAAGATACCCTGCATTTTGGTGTGTAATTGGTGTTTAGTTGTGTGTGTGTGTGTGTGTGTGTGTGTGTGTGTGTGTGTGTGGGATTTCAGTTTGCATAGGTACAGGGGTGAAGATGGTTATCGGAAAAAGTTTATTTTAATTCCTGTTTGAAGTTTAAATTTCCACTTATGTAGAAAAACAATAAACACACTCCTTATGTTTCAAACACCCGTCAGTAACTTACACTACGTTTGGAATTGGATGCTATTTGATGCTATTGCTATTTAAGAAATAATGGGAATGAGTTAATACAGAAGGTATTTGTTTTGGGGCTGTTGTTGATATAATAGTGTAATAGATAATATTGCTGCGTTAGCCTTTTATATTACAGTAATGCCAGTACTGTTAGACTCTCTGAAGAGAGAGAGATACTTATAATTGTGGTTTATGATGAGTGGTGCACTTCCTGCCTACCCTCTGTGGGACTCTTCAGTTCCATAAAAGTTCCATTTTTCTGTAGGATGTTGCCAGACATGTATCTGACCCATCAAGAATCCACGGCACAGCGTGCGCTTATCTGTAGTTTCATGGTGTCACCTGCCTGGTGTGCATGTGGCGACCTGCTTCACGCATGGCTTCTGTGTGTGTCACAGCAGACCAGGTGTTCTCAGTGGAGGTGGGGGGGAATGACACCCAAGTCACCCTGCAGGGGCTGCTCCCTAGCTGGCCTTATCAGCTCCGCATGGCAGCCGGGACCAGCGCTGGCTTTGGCTTGCCCTCCGAGTGGACTCTGCACCGCACTCCTGAGCAGCAGAACCTGACCAGCGGTGAGAAGTCCTCCCCTTGCTCACTGAGCATGGCCCTGACGCAGAGTCCGTTGTGATATGGAATCCAGATAACGTATTTCCCACATTAACACGCTTAATGCTTTTTGGACAGAGGAATGTGATAGTTCATGTACATTTATATAGCATGGGTAGCATGGTGGCTCAGTAACAGAACTGACCCACAGTCAGGGTTGCAAGTTCAAATCCTGCCCCTGGCACTTTTGAGTCTTATCTATGGTCTAACCCAGGGGTGGCCAATCTTATCCAGAAAGGGCCACTGTGTATGCAGGTTTTCGCTGCAACTGCCTAATTAGATTACTAATTAGAGGACTGATTGTCTGAAGAGTCCTCACACCTGGGTTTGAACAGCTGACCTAAAGGTTATCCCAAAAACCTGCATACACACCGGCCCTTTGCGTATAAGATTGGCCACCCCTGGTCTAAGTGAACTGTGATTGGCTGGCAGCCGCCCGTCCAGGGGATGCCCAGCCTGCTGTCCTGTGATTGGCTGGGATGGTCTGAAGAAGGGCATTTGGCGCATGGGAGACGGGTGGAATGTATGTACCATATAGAGAAAATTAAAATAATCAAAAGAATGGGGTATTGTACAACCACATGACTGCGCAGATCCCAGGTTGAGCGTATCTGAAGAAACTGAGGCTCACAGAGTTTTTGCATTTTGTTCTTTGTTTTCACTGTAAATGTTTAAATATGTTACATAACTGGCATGAGATTTGAAGATGGCATGTTGTATGGAAGTGTGCAGGTATCAAAAGTATATATGCAATGTTCCCTTATGTCGCCTTGTTTGCTTATGTTTATTTTTAGTGCTCTTCGCTCCCACTGAGCTGAAAGTAAGGGCCAGAATGTACTCACTGCACGTCGCATGGCAGCCTCCGCCCAACTCCTCGCAGATATCTGGATATAAGCTGCAGTACCGGGAGCTGGAGCCTGTGCCCAAAGAGGAGAGACCAACGATCCAGCCCATCAAGCTCAGGAAGAGAAATAAACATTACGAGATAACAGGCCTGGGTAGGCGGTGTCACCAGCGAGCAAAGGCTGAACTGTACAGTGTGTGCATAGTTATTAGGCAAGAGTGGCTTCACTGGATTACTTTCGTTATGTGATCAGGCAGTCTTAAATTTTACTTTTCATAAAATCTGAATTTCATGCAATGAAAAAGTGAGATTTCTCTCTTTCCAGAGAAAATAATTCATTCAAAAACAAATTTGCACAATTGTCAGGCAACAGATTTTTTTCTTAACGTATTTTACAACCTAACAATAACAGTATGTTTGTCAAATAACAAGTATAGAATAACTTTTAACATTTTTGCTTTGTAAGAACACTGGCCAATATAGCCACCCATCTTTTCCATTACTTGCATGAGGCTCACATTGAAAGAATCTCTCAGTTTCTTTATTAATTCTTGACCGATTTCAGCTGAGGCAGTCACTGTACTCTCCCAGATGCTGTGCTGAGATGTGTGTTGTGTTCCCTTACTGTAAATCTGACACTTGAGGAAGGCCTACGAGTCCTCAGTACCATTTAAATCAAGACAGCAAGGGGGTCGAGCCATTATTCAATCATCTTTGAAGCCTTTGCCGGACAGCAGTGGAGTACTTGGACACATGCAATAGAGCACTGTCCTACATAAATACCATGCTCTTCTTGAATGCTGCTGGCTTCATTCTTTACTCGATGGAAGTGTCTTCCATAAACTGGTAGTACTTTGTCGAGCCCATTTTCAGTCCGTCTTCCACTCAAAATGATTCAACTAACTCAAAGCTGATGACAGTAACCCACATTGTAAGTCCTCCCCCAAATTACTGTGCCAGACTCGAACTGCTGCCCCATGTCTATGACCGGTCCAACAATCAAGAGTCACTGTCATCTTTTCTGTCCATAGTACCTTTGAGAAGCCAGACTTTAAGGCATTGTTTCCCAATGTTTTTTCTGTCAAGCCGCACATCTCATAAGGCCATTTTTCAAGGGCGTACCATTGGTTAACATGTACTAACCGGCTTTTACCTTCAATGTGAATCTTCAGACTTAGGACCAAGTATATTTTGTCAAATTTTCCTTTTCAAAAATCTGTCCATGATCTTGTCTTTTGATGTCAGGGCAGTTTGCAAATTGTCGAACAAATGTATGTGATTGGGTGTCAGTTGTAGGGCAGTCTTACCGCGCATTCACATCGCGGGCGGTGAGAGCATCAGGGATGCAGACGCTTTCTGACCTAGACCGAGTAGGCAGGGACAAGGTTGTTCGCAATGCCAGGTCTCGCCAACTTATTAAAGCGGCCCGCAAATCAAATAAACTTGCAGGTCATCCTTGTGTCGACCGCTTATAGGGTATAATTTCTCAAAGCGTATGTACGAGTAATTACGTCATGACAAAGACTACTGCTTTAAATAAGTAATGTTAAAGTTACAGACCATTATTTTGCATTCTATGGCGCCAAAATTAGTATGCGATTTCCTTCTTTTTTCCTTCCTTTCTTTTTTTCCTTCTTTCACCAACTCATCTGGATCACCAATAATTTCCGACATCTTGGCCTGTGCTTCATTTTTAAACATTTGTCCCTGTATCAAACACTTTAATGATATTGGTGAAACATGCCAGTAAAAAATACATGAAAACAAAATTAAAGTGTGTAGGTAAGAATGTGCGTTGAATAGCCTAGATAATGGATATATTATAAGCTTATTCAGTTTAGTTTCTATATTGATATACAGGCCACACACACACCTGGCTAATTATAATGACACACTAGTGTACCACACAACACCGGCTGAGAAACGCTGTTTTAAGGTATTTCTTGGTCCTTTCTTGGTGCCTGATTGTGTGTCTTATTTAATGGGGGTTGTGTTTCAGCCTCTCTGATCTCGGCAATGCCTTGGAATACTTCACACCTCGTGTTTCAGCAGTTTCAGTGTCCATTAAATCTCCTTTTTGGCCCATTTTGCCTGTGGTGAAATGCTGCCTAATAACTATGGCACCTGAATATAAGGTATGTCTCACACATGGTCAGTCAAGCAGTTTCAGCACCTGAAAATTATTCTAGCCAGTGAATATTTTGACTGATATAATTTGCAGTTGGAAAGATGTTCTTGGAAATTGTATATTATCAGAATATGGATTTATCTAATAATTATGCACACACTGTATATCTTAGCATCATACTGTTGAGAGGTAGAGTGCAGTTTCACATAATATATTTACATAATAGTTATCTGGCAGATACTTTTGTCCAAAGCAGCATACAGCTGAGACAGCCAGTCCCGGGTGCAATTGGGGTTAAGTGCCAAGATTTGAATCTGTGTCCTTTCTATTGAGGATATTGAATCTTAACCTACGGAGTGACATCCCACTGCCAAAACATATGCGATCAATCACCGGGTTGGCTATATTTGGGTGGATTTGTACCTGTAGGCCAGAGAGGCCGCCATGAAGAAAACAACCAAAAATTTGCATGACGTGTGCGAGTCTGAATTCCGATGTCTGGGTTTGGTCCTGCTCACAGAACACACGCCATTGGCTGAGACTGGATCGCGTAGCGCTATACGTTTCTCGGTTCTGTTCTATATGCTGACTTGAGTGCCTTCAGCAATTTTGGTGGTTTCCTCTCAGCCCCTCTTGTCTCTATTTCCCAGTCCCAGACCACATGTATGAAGTCGAGGTATGGGCTTACAACAAGTATACTGAAGGCTATGCAGCAGTGTGGAAGGGCAGGACTGAGAGAGTGCCTACCACAGGAGGTAAGGCTTTGCGTGTGTGTGTGTGTGTGTGTGTGTGGGTGAATGTGTGTGTGTATGTCTGTGTGCGCGCTCATGCATGTGTGTGTGCGTGCGTGTGTGTGTGTATGCGTGTGTGTTTGTGTATGCATGTGTCTGTGTGTGTGTGTGTGTGTGTGTGTCTCTGTGTGTCTGTGTTGTCCTTGCTTTCCTAACCCAAGAGTAAACACCAAACAATGGAACATTTGGGGTTTCCTAATGAAGTAAAATGCTTCAACTCGTGTGCTTGAAAAAGTAACAAGGGCTTTATGTGTTTTGAAGTTTGGGTGGTATTCTATTGGGTGGGACTTAGAAGTCATATATTAAAGTACAACTGGAAGCCTACTCAGTTATTTGTAAGCACATCTGTTTATATACATGACTCTGTGTGTATTTGTCCGTATTAACGCATAAAGTAGCCTCAGTTTTTATTTAGCCCCATACTAAATATATAAAAAAACATACATAACGAAAGAGATTGTGGAACAGTGTATTTTAGTACAGATTATTTTAAAATAAGCTTAACTCAACTAAGTAACACAAAAGACACAGAATAACGCATAATATATGCTTCTTATGATGAAGATCACACCAGTGCAAAAATAAATGACACCCTGAAATCAGCGGTCACACCCACCTCCTGAGTGGACTCTCTTCTATAGCAGGGAGCGCCCTGCCGCTTGTAACAGCACTCCATGTAGAAATTCTCCAGCTTTTGTGACCTGTCGTCTTGTGTTCAGAATAAACATTTGCAAAGGTGGAAAGTTCAGGTCCAGAAAGTACAAATCTGGATCAAGGTTTTTGTTTCTGCCAACCAGTTGAATATGCATAGTCACAGTCACAGAATACTCAACTGGTTGGTTGAAACAAAACCTTGATCCGGATTGATACTTTCAGGACCTGAACTTTCCACCTCTAGAAATTTGATCACACTGAAGTCTTCAGGGCTTAACAGGAACCTAAATCTTGTGTTTGCTAAAGCAATATTTTGTTGCCTTTGACAGTGTTTAATTTTCCTGATGGGATGTCCGTATTGTCACAACTGCAGTATCCTAGGGCACGATATTTGACTAAGACGTTTTAGCCAAAATGAGCTCATACAGTCTTGAATTAATTGTTTGCACTGTTTACTATAAGGGTACATCACAGATGCCAAAAAATCATCCACTTTCATACTTGACATTGAAGGTTTTCTCAATGTCTGCCTCAACCTCCCTTTGCCAAATATGTGAGCCATAAATGGCCATAAAGGTCATTCTTTGGCCCTTTTGACCAGTGTTTCCCAACCCAGTCCTCGGGGAACCCCGGACAGTCCGCGTTTTTGCTCCCTCCCAGCTCCCAGCCAATCAGAAACACCAAATACCTGGTACAGGTGCACTGGGAGCTGAGAGTAAGCAAAAATGTGGACTGTCCAGGGTTCCCCGAGGACTGGGTTAGGAAACACTTCTTTTGACCATACGACACTTTAACCCTTAAGTAACCACACCATCGACCTGATGAACATTCTCCCTGTCAGTTTGTATGCTTGTGTTTGTCCATGTGAGGATGTTGTGTGCCAGTGCAGGTGTTTATTAAAATATGAATGTTCTCCTTGTGTTTGTGTATATTCAGCCCCTGCCTGGCCCTACCTGCCCCCCCTCCCCCCCAGTAGTGTGCAGGCCTCTGCCAACAGCTCCACCTCCATCTGGCTGCGCTGGGAGAAACCACGTTTCAGCACGGTGCGCATCATCAGCTACACGGTTCGCTGCAGCCCCGCCGGCCTGCGCAATGCCTCGCTCGTCTCCTACTACACCAGGTCCGCCCGGCCCGACTCCCTCGCCGCGTGTGTGGTACATGCGTGAGGCCTTCACGGTTAACGAGCAAATGCCCCATCTGTGCTGCTCTTTAGCTCTGCTCAGGAAATCCTGCTGGGGGCGCTAAAGCCCTTCACCCGCTACGAGCTGGCGGTGCAGTCCAACGGCCTGGAGGTGGACGGACCCTTCAGTGGCACGGTGGAGGAATCCACCTTCTCTGACAGTGAGTAGCCAGGGTCACATAATGGGTCAAAGAATCATAGAGTATAAGCTATTAAGAGGTCATTAATTACATTAAAATGCATTACCTTAAAGAGTGCTTACGGCCATACTTAGGGGCAAATATCCCCACTCTGTGATAAAAACATAAGGTTAGGGTTGGGTAAGGGTTGAGGTTGTCATTGTTGGGATTAGGGTTTTTCCCATAGGAATGAATGGACGGTCCCCACAAAGATATGGATACAAACGTGTGTGTGTGTGTTTGGTTTTTACTACATTGTAGGGACCAAGCGTTATTTTGTTTTGTTTATTTTGTTTATTTTGACGTTGTGGGGACCATTTTTCAGGTCCCCACAAAGATTTGTGAATGCAGTCAGAAAACTAAAAATGCCTAATGTCTTGTATTTTGTTTAGTTATGTATGGTTAAGGTTAGGGCTGGGTAGGGGTTAAGGTCGTCATGTCGAGATTAGAGCTTCCCCCGTAGAGGTGAATGGAGAGTCCCCACAAACCTGTGTGTGTGTGTGTGTGTGTGTGTGTGTGTGTGTGTGTGTGTGTGTGTGTGTGTGAGTCTCAACTTGAAAGAGTGGGGATTAAGAGAGGAAGACCATGGGGCATAGTTGGCTGTAATTAAAGGCACAGATGGAGTCATCACTGTTTGATTTCTGGGGGAGGGCCGCTGCGGGGGTGATTCATTACCAGGCCGTGGTCCTCCTGGTGCTGGGTGCAGGGTGTCCCTTGGGGAAGCACACAGCCCAGGGGCATAGCATCCTCTAGCGCTGTCTGGTTATTTTCTGCAGTCTAATTACACCACATCTGGTGTGTCTCCCTTGGTGTGTCTGTCCACTCACTTCTCCTCTGCCTCCTCTATAGGACCCTCCACACCCCCTGCAGACCTTCAGCTAAGCGCCCTGGACTCCTCCTCAGTGCTTGTCAGTTGGCGCCCCCCACTGGAGCCCAATGGTATCATTGTGGAGTACAGGATCCTGTACAGTGGCAACAGCAGCCAGCCAGACCACCAGTGGAGATCAGTGTCACGTGACGGTCTGTGTGACTCTATGATTCTTTGCACGCCTTTCATGTGACACTGTGTTTATGCATCTGTTTGTTTGTATCTTTGGGTGATTCTCTGTGCTTCTCTCTACATATTTGTGCCCCAATATTTCTCTGTGTGTCTTTGTCTCATCCTTTGTGAAACTGCATATGCGCCTCTTTGTGTCTCTTGTGTTTATATCATTTTGCGTCTCTGCATCACTGCATGGTTTGCGTGCCTGTTTCGTTTTCGACACTTTTCACTGTAACTGCATGTCCTAAATCTTTCTCCTTGTTTACGCTCCTCTCTCGCAGGGAGCGTCACCAGCGCAGAGGTGCAGGGTCTAAGGAGCGCCACACGCTACTTCTTCAAGATGGGGGCATGCACTGTGGTGGGCGTGGGACCCCTTTCCCCCGTGAAGGACATACACACACCTTCGGAAAGATACGGTGAGCTTTCACAGGTCTGGCAGTCCCAGAGCTGAATGAAAATAATCATTGTCAGTAGGGTCCCATGTGTCTTTGGCTTCCCTGTCCTCTTCCAGCTCGGAAAAATACTCGCGATATCGGTATGGTAATGTAAGGATGGAAGCTGTGAAGAGAGCAGTAGATCCAGGGGGTATGATGCGGGCAGGAAGCTGAACAGCTCTGAGGAAGAGGTTGCAGTCTGGATTTGCTGGGTGGAACATTGTACATTATGCTTGGCAAAGTGCCCTGGCCTGCCAATAACAAAGGCTGTTTTGAATGGGAATATTCAGGAGGGAGAGGGAGGGACACGCCATCTGTCTCCCCCACTCCACGTGGCTGCCAGAGGAGGGATGCCCAGTCCCAATTAATATCGCCCCTCCTGGGTGTGTGAAGTGGTTTAGACAGCTCACCAAACAAGCCAGCAGCAAATGGGAGGGAGGATGTCTGCAGGGATATCGAAGTATTTTCTTTTAGTTGTTCACTCAGTTGGTTTAAATGTCTGTGTCTGTTATGATACTAAAGTATCGCAAGTAGTGAAGGAGACCTGGGAAAATGTACAAGATCGCCAACCCGTGAATGCTGTGTCCCAGACCCTGTTCTGGGGTTAAATAGTGTTTTGTTCTTGGTTCCCTGTTCAGAGCTGGACATTCCTTCAGTGACGGGCATCATCGTGGGGGTGTGCTTGGGTCTGCTCTGTATCCTGCTGTGCATTTGTGTCAGCTTCCGCAATGCCAAGCGCCGGTAAGCCCAGCCCCTCCAACCAGCCTCCACCACTCCACGTCAGTAACAATGCATTTTCACAAAGAACCTTTCACGTGCCAGTCTGACTTTAGTGCCACCTCACACTTCTGGGGCAGCGAACTCAGAGATTGTCTCGGCTCATTGTGTATGAAGTTAGCATGTTCTGCAAAGGCAACACATTTTGCATGTCCACACCCTATCTCTGGAACAATTTCCTTATCAATGTCATTACAATAGGATGAATAGATGCTGAAAATAGATGGATGGGTGATTTTTTTTACTTCATCTCCTATCAGATAATAATCATGACCAAACATTTTACTTAAAGCTCATCTATATGTTGTTCTCCTTGTTTCTAGTCACATTATATATTTATTTATTTAGCAGGCACTCTTGTCCCAAGTGATGTAGGAACCAGAGGTGTAGAAGATACTGACAGACATCAGAAACGTTATTCAAATAACACTGAGATAATCTGGTAGTAACTCGATCTAAATGCAAAATACAACAGAAAATCCAGCAGTGAAATCATTTCAATGGAACAGTCAGTAAAGACATAGCCGAAGAGGGGCAGTGGTAGGGTGAGTTGAGGTGTTCTGAGAAGACATGGATCTTAAGACCTTTCTTGAAGACCAAGAGGGGGTTTGAAGACCAGATGTAGTTGAGTAGCTTGTTCCACTATTGCAGAACCACGTATTAGATATATCTAGTATGAGGCTTGTATTCATGCAGTAGAATAGCCTTTGAAGTTCTTCCATCTTCATTACTCCATTTTACAAGTACAGGTGATGCCCAACGCTTTGTGTTCCTGGTCTAGTTTTCATGCCAACAGAGTGGCTGAGCCTTTCATCCCAGCACGACCTTCTGTTCTCACTTTCAGGGAGATCTCAGGTGAGCTGGACTCCTCTGCTCTCCCTGGCCAGTACCGCCGAGGGCGACCAAATCCCGCCTCCGCGCCCGAGTGCCGTGACTGCCATGAACTGGAGACGCTGATGCCCTCAGGATCCCAGGAAATAGGCACACCCCTGGCAGAGGTCACCGAAAAGCAGGGGCTTATGGCTCCCACCTCTATGGATGACAGCCTGGACCTGGAGCCCAGGGTGAGTGGGACTCAGATGCTCCACAGAACCTTTGTAGTTTTTATACATTGAAATAATTTTCTTGTAGGGCCCTTTTTCGGACTCAAACCAGGAACCTTTGGGTTTAAATCCTTTGTATTGTGCTGCCTCCAGACCTATTGAATGCCACAGAACATTGACTCCCTCCGTGTGTGTGTGTGTGTTACGACCCTGACTCAAAGGCCCAGCCAGTAATACCAGGTCAGCCTTACGACAAGCGTCTAGCTGAGAAAGAGAGGGAGCAAGAGCAAACTTCTCCAAAACAAACTCCATACCACCCAACTACTATAAGGCCTGGAACAATCACCAACTGAATGGCCAGTACCGCCGCTTCAAACCACAATGAAACAAAAGCCACAACAAAAGCCACAATAACCCAAGGGACCAGAAAAGATCCCGGACGAGCCCCCAATTATGTTACGACCCCGACTTAAAGGCCGAACATAACCGACAGAAGACCCACATCCAACCCGGCCCAGCCCAAGAACCACACACGAGGAATCCCCAGCAAGTAGAATTACTCTTTTTACTTTGAGCTTTTACTGCCAGATTCTTACAACCATATACTTCAGAAAAGGGTTCAGGCCTAAAACAACAACCATAACCTCCACTATCTTCCAAAATAAACAACTGAAGCTAGTCCTCGACAACAGAAAAAAAACAATCCGACTCCTACCTCCCTAGCTAACCAAAACAAAGACAAAATTTCACCCCCCTTGAAACAAACAAAAAAGGCTCCCTTTCCCTACCAACTTGCCATAGAATTCCACAAACTTTACACTTAACCAAACAGATCAACCATGGGCTCACTAGTACCCAACAAGAGCAGGCTAGGCAACAGGAAGAATGAGCTGTCTTCTCTCTCCCTTCTCTCTTCACTTCCTCTGCTTAAAAAGCTGCCCATGCCCCCTTCTGGTCGGAATAAGTACTGCCACAGGTTCTGGGTAGGAGAGAGAGAGAGAAAAAAACACGACACACACTACAGACGAAGGCCATAACAGTTTGTGTGTGTGTGTGTGTGTGTTTGTTTGCTTGTTTGTTTTTTTTGTAATTATTACATTGTAGGGACCAGATTTCCCCGCAATATGACAAAAACCTGTAACTTTTTATCTTGTGGGGGATAACCTGAGTTTTGTAAAAATCTTTGAACGCAATCAAAAAACTAAACATGTCTAAAGTCTTGTATTTCGTTTGGTTACTTATGGTTAAGGTTATGTTTCAAATTGATCTGTTTTCACTTTGAGCTGACTTAATGCCCTTAGGAAGTAGCTTCAACCTTACCTGAGCACTGAAGTCCCCATCCCCTGCTATGACACCCTCTTCTCTCATAGGTCGCTTGGAATGGCTCAATCAGCCGCAACTGGGCCAGCCGCATCACCAGGTACCGAGATACCCTCACAGAAGACTCCCCAGTCCTCGGAAATGGCTCCCTCAGCCCAAGGGCACAACACACCCTAGAGGGACTGTCACAGACCTCAGCTGTTGAGTCCACCAAGGTGAGAGCGATGAAAGGGCATGGGGTTTAGAAAGGTTTTCTATGCATGTGCATTGAATTTAGTGACCACACATATGCTGGCGGACTGCTCTTAAGGTGGCAGTTCACCCCAAAACTAAAAAGGATATGTTTTAGAGGGGCTTTAGTTCTGTCTATCCAACTAGGTTGTTCTGCTGGGAGATATCACCCATACAAATGTCAGCCTTCTATCGAAAATTACAGGACTGAACTGCATTCTTTCCGTGGTGATTAAAGCGCCAAAAATTCAAGATAATCTACAAGCCTTTGTAGTGAGCAGTTTAATGTACGATCTATTTTTTCCACACACCGCATCACAGCGCTGAAGATGCGAGCATGAACACTCTGGGAATAGCTTCTTTTTTTGCCACTTTAAACACCACAGAAAGAATGCTGTTCAGTACCATTATATTCCAGAGAAGACCAACATTTCTACAGCCAATATCTCCAAAACTAGGCAACTCCCAGCATAACAGCCTAGATACATAGCTAAAGCCCCTATAAAACATCATTCAGTTTTGGGTGTGCAAGTTGAATTACTCTGAGAAAGACCAGGAAACTATTATTTCAGGACTTAATACATATTTGATACACAAATACACATCTCTTTTAGTTATTGGGTAGTCCTGAATATGTATCTTAATTAAATAAGTAATATAACTCATTGTGACAATACATTCCTGAAATAACCAGAGGTGGACATTTCCGGCCCAGTAGACTCTGGATTTTTACTTTCTGGACTTGAAATGTCTACCTTTTGTAATAACTATTTCCTAGTGGAATCATCACCTGGCTCAGCAAGCTGCTGCTTCTCTTGTAGGGCCCCCACAGAGAGAGGGTGTTTGACTCAACCAACGGCAACCAGGTAGAAGCAGATGTGATCGTGCACTCGGAGCTGTCAGACCCAGAGGATGGGCCAGAGGTCCAGGACAAGGGGGCAAGCTCTCTGGGCTCCCGCATCCCTTCCCTCATGGACGAGCCCCTTCCAGAACCATCTGTTGACTGCGATCTGGATACCCAGTCTCCAGAGGTGCAGCTCGCAGCTCAGCCTCTGCCTAGACCCACTTCTGAGGTACTGACCAATCACAGCGGGGTACCAGAGAGTGATCCGGAGAGATGGAGGCGGAAGTCGCTCACAGCTTCGGCGACCGAGCTTTCCAACGGATTCTGCTCCTCGGAGCCTCCTGTCACACCTGAGCTCCGGGAGCACAGTGCCAGCAGTGACGACTCCCTCCAAGCCAGGAGCAGACACTTAGCCACCGGGAAGACCCTCGCACCTCAGCTCACCGCAGGCCCCTCCCCCTTTGCCAGCATAGATCTTGCCCAAGCTACCTCAGAGCCGCACGGACACATGTGCCCCTAGCGGAAGCGAAAGAAGTAGCACAGGGGAGAGGCACCTTTGTGGGGAGAGCGCGCCCTGATGCTCATCCAGAGCGCTTTAATCAGTATGATATATATACTGCACTGTGCAAAAGTCTTGGACAGTCAAAGGAAATGTTGAAAGCTATTTATCTGGGTAGTAAGTGTATATGAGCTCAGAACTATAAACAAAATTAAAATGAGAACATATGCAAATTAAGAGTAACACGATAAAAACTAACAAGAACTTCTTCCGATGCCGTAATTTTATTGGACAGCTAGAAGATCATCACTTCAGTTCCCAAACCTCTCCTCAGGGCCACCGCAGCCATTCCGTGAATTCTCTTCCTCTCCTTTCACAACCAGCTCACTTAATGAATTAATTTAGTTGATTAAAAAAGTCAATGAGGTATTGGTTAGCCATACGAGAAGGGGTAGTGGTTGCGTCAAAAACTACATGGGTGTATTGGATGGTTTCGGCAAACGCTGGGGTGACTTCAGGGGAGGTTTTGAAATGGCTAAGCCGACATACTTTGACGGGCATAATATCATAGCTGTGCACCAACATGACGATCGTTTAAACCTCATTTTCTTTGACTGTCTAAGACTTATGCACAGTACTGTATATATTTCCCTATGCACCTGTCTGTATGGATAGCACCGCGTTTTGTGCAGACTAGAATGTGCTTTAACACACTAATGAATCGTCATACAAGGACCGCTCCGCAGTGGCCAGCAGAGGGCAGACGCCTCGCTTCTGGACTTGCAGCTTGCAGTTTGGCAAGTGAAGCAGCCTTGTATTTACACTCTAAGAGTGTTGACTGCCTGTCTCTCTCCTCCCTTCTCTTGTCTCAGGGTTCACACATGTTAATGTACCTTCATATACACTCACAAAGCTGTACGACTCACATCATACCTCACACTCGCATGGCAGCACGACACATTCCCACATACATTCTCCCTGACTGGAGTTTGGGGGCATCAGGTGCCTAATATTTTAGGTGTGTTTGTGTCCTCTGTACATTTATATAGGCATACAAATTCAGTATGCATAGATGGATGTTTGTAAAAATGAAGAAAAGTCAAGGTTCTTTTTGCTGAGGAGGACTTTCCAGACCATTGCATATGTGGCAGGACAACTGAACACCCTACAGCAGTTTCCTACTATGGCTTCCAGTTAAGCAGAACTACCTCATTTGTGTACAGGATCATTTTTATAATTTCGTTCAGAGACCCCTTTTTAAAAATGTGGGTTTAAATTATTTTTTCCCAGTCTTCATGACTAGCAGAAAGTAACTTTTTTGTCTTTGTTTTTTTTTCTGTTTTTAATTACCCATGAGAATGTCCCAGGCATCGATGCTCCTCTCTCACAGCTTGAGGAACGCAGGAGTCCAAGCAGTGGTAAAGACTGGATGGGTCATACTTGGGTTCCTTGCAGTCAAGGTGCCCCTGTTACCTGTTTCTGCACAGGCAGACCTCCTTTTGCCCTCTGGATGCTCCTTAGAGCTGCTCTCAGGGGTAGTAGAAGCCATCGCCAATGACAAACCCACTTCCGTCCCCATCTCTCATGGGACTGTGTTCTGAATGAGAGACGAAGCCTTACGCTGTCTGTAATCCTTCATCAGTATGTATGCAGTGGTCGCCACACAGGAACTTCTTTCAAGTATGTTGATAATTTACTTCTGTAAATATATTCAGCTGTTCTTGTTCTGACAACAGGTGTCATTTGTAATTTGCAGAAGGGAGCGAAATAAATATATGTGACTTATATAATTTCCTCTTTTTTTAATTTTAGCATTTTAAAGACCTTTTTTTTGTTTTTCTTCCAAAAAATGTATTTGCTATTATCTTTGAGAGTGCATGAAAGCAATGAAGGAATGGGATTGTAAGAGGCAGAGGGCAAGCCTTCGTTTTCTGTGTTACCTCAGCATGAATGTTCTGTGAGCCGTGGTGCATGTTGGCCAAAGTCACCAACCTCAGTTAGCCTGGGTCAGGAACTGCAGCTGGACGGCCCAGCTGGAGAACAGAGGGGGGAGGACTACTAGGTGGAAAGTCCAGGTTCAGAAAGTATAAGTCCAGACCAAAATTTTGTTCCAACCAACCTTTTCAGTACTCTTGGAATGTGACTCTTTATACTCAACTGGTTGGTTGAAATCTTGGAACCGGAACTTTCCACCTCTGAGGACTAGCCTATAGGAAGGAGGTGCGTGTTTGTTTCAAAGCTCGGAATGGGCCATATGTGGGGGTCAATGTGCCGGGATTTGGCTAAAAACCATTCCAGATTTATATAGCAGACACTTCAGGGTCAGACATGCTAAATTCTAACATTTGTTAGCTAGAGGACATAATAAGTGTCTCTTCTTAATTACTTGTAACCTTTTGGTTGGTGGCCTTTGATGCTTGTGAGTGTTGTGTATAAAAATCACAAGGTGACCCTGGTTTGAAATGCAAGTTTCACAGTTCCAAAAAAATGCAGTTGATTTCTACTTGGGCAGTGTAAATAAGCTGTAAATTGTACTTTTAAAATTGAACACAGTATGTATTCTCATTTGTTAATAAAAGTGTTAGGGGTGTAAACAGACTTTGTGTTTGCATATTGGAGTCGATACATAATGCATTAAGGAACATGCGTACTGTAGAATTGGATCCTGGGTAGATTGTGGAACTGCACCATGAAATTTCCATATTTGTAATTCTGTAGCTGATGGAATGAGAAGCAAGAAAGAATCATTTTTTTTGTGGACTGGGTCTCCTGTGGTGTTGACATTGTCAGCTTTTGTTCATGTCATGTAAGTGCCAATAGGTGCCTCAGATGATCTTTGTAACTACTTCACAATGTCAGTGTGTAAGGTCCACAAATGGCAACCTCATATTGTAGTCAGTTCGTGATTGCTGGTGTTCAAGTACATAGAAAATTACCACCTTTGCCTGTGAATTGGGTCATAGTCTTTGTCTTATGAGTCAATGTATCCTTTGATTTCTTATACTTTTGGGAATTATATGTCTTGAATGAAGCAATGTTTAGCTATTCAGAAGCTTCAGCATAAGGAATGTATTGCAGTTTTAAACCTTCCCTTCCCATTTTCCACATTAATCTCTGCGTTCATTGGAAGTGTGGACATGAACATAACCCATGCCCAAGCATTATCCATGTACCTCTTGCCCGTAATCTTTATATACATATCATTTCAATCTCTGCATTCTAAGTTTTATAAAGATACATTTTTTAATTTAATTTATATTTTCCTACAGGTGATTTTCTTAACTGAGCATTATTGTAATATGGATGGATGAATGAACTATAATGTTAAGAATTCATTGGCTGAAAACCAGTAATAAGTTTTGTTCTTTTACCTCAGCATTTGCTGGGCATCTTGCTTCCAGTGTAACGACGACTGAGGGAGGTGGTGAAGGCGTACAGCAACGCATGAGGGGGTGGGAGGCGGAGGGGAGGCCCCCCGCGATAACATGTTGAGCAGCTTTGTGAAGTATACTCTCTGCCAGTCTTACCTCAATTCAGATGCCGTTTGTAGGTAAACCTCTGTACTGTTTATATCTTTGATATACTTAGGTATCCTGTCTTTGCATATAATTGTAGAACAAGACAAAGCCCTGCGAGACCCATCAGCATATTGTCTCATTCATTTTTGAAGTGCTGTCCTGGGAAAGTAAAAACACCGAACAGAAATGTTGCCTGGCCTTGTCGTTTCAGCCGGCGCTCTTGCTGTGTTGCTGTGAGGAAGAGCTTTATCTAGAGATGCCTTGATTCACATTCATGAGTGTTTGCTACTCCTATATGAGTTCAACCTTCTCAGCACACAACTTGTTGTGGCGTCGACGTGTCCACCTCATCGTTGTGCCCCTCCGCGTTGCTCTCGGCACCCATCCCACTCGCCTGTTTTTTGTCACCATGTTTTATGCCATGTGATCAACATCTTCATGGAATCTCCAGTGTGGTCTTAACCTGAACGTTTAGAGGTGAAAATGCCGAGATATGGATGGCCATGCTCTTCTAGCCGAGTTCCCCACCTCAGGTGTTGCTCACATAATACTTGTCTTCCACATCCATCCACCTGTTGATCCTCACTCTAACTTTGCAGTGTATAGTCTTTTTGCTATTCTCCCAGTGTTTCAGTCCTATTGTTAATCTTCTTTTTTTTTTTTTAAATCATGAAGCAGGTGGACGTATGGGTGTGGCATATGTTATAACTAAGAAGAATTTTAAAAATCACTATAAGTAAATTAAATTGTAATATCGCTGGTGCTCAGTTTTAATTTGGTCACGTTTCATTCAGCCGTGCAACAAAGTAGAAGCTTTCGATGTAACACTTACAAAGTATCCTGTGCTTTTCAAAGAACGGATCTCCATCTGGACAGCAATGCCACTGAAAAGGATGCAGATTTTGGAGGTGGTGTAAGGAAGTAGACCCTCTTTTGAGATGTTGTTTTCCTCCTGCAGTGGGCAGGTTGTCAGGCTGTGACGTGCCCCCCCCCCCCCTCAACACACACACCTACATGCAATCTATGCAAGCTGCTGTGATGTAAACAAACATCTCAATAAAGACACTGAAGGTGCCGTTACGTAATCTGTCCTTAAGTGTTTTGAAATGTTTTTCTGCATCCACTCCCATTTCCTGTTTGGAGGTGTACGCACAATAAATTAGCAGACTGATGCTTTTCATACACTGAAGCCACCAAAATCAACAGCATATACTTTACCATTGACTAAAAATGACCCTGCACTGTATGGTTTGGTGCTGATGGGACTGGTATAGAGTTCTGGTCTGCAACAATGTCACTCCGGGGCCTTGCTTTGTAGTGCAGTGCTCATCTCTCACTATAAATTATTTAAGTATATGCAGTATCAGAGGTCCCCATGAAATTTCAGAGTATGTTCTTTCTTTCTCTGCTCGAGCAATCAGCGCTGGGGAGACGCCTGGGTCTCTGAAGGAGAGGCAGTGTGCAGTGTACAGTTAAGTGGTGACACCAAGCTGTTTTTCAGCACTGATGGTTTTATTGATGGTTTTTATGCAGTATCAGTCTAAACATAAATGAATTAACGAAGAACTGACTGAGTGTTATAATTGTTTGTACAATTTAATGTAAGTTTAATGTAACAATATGGTACGTGTCTTGCATTTTTGGTAAATCATTCGATTGGGTGTTTTATTCTATTAGTTGTATTAATCCCAGATTCTTTATAAATGTGCTTAGGAACTGAAATTGTGTAATACTGTCTAACTGGGACATTATCTTGTAAAGAAGGTTACCGGTGGTTAGCTGTAAATTTATATCTAATAGGGACGTATTTGTCTAGATAATAAATGTCGAATAAATGTGTGATACGGAAAACCAGCTGAAGCTTTACTGCTGATTGCGGTAGACAGATTTTTTTTCTTGTTCTTGTGCTTGTATGAGTTGATTGGATCTCAATTTTCCCGTTTTTTATAATTGCGTGTGACATATTGTTCAGTACCGGATATTGTCAGTAGAGGTCACTGCTTATTTTCCGCTTTTTTGTTTTCTGATTTTGGGTTTTGCGTCTTTCTCCTTCTTATAGTCTTATTATACTGTATGAGAAAATATTATCGCGCTTTATGTTTAAACATATAGATGTAGATGTTTACAACTTGCGAAAATAATAATGAAAGGTACAGCCCATATATGTTAACATTATTTCAAATGTCATCAAATCAACATGTAGGCTATTTCATTATTTTCTTTCTCCTCACTGACAATGCAAATAGAACAGAAAGATAATATCTTTTACTCCTTTATAATTGTGCTGCATTGGAATTAATACGTCCTTAGTAGTAAAGTCAAAGTCATGGGTTACCAGCCAAATGAAATAATACATAACACTTAAAACAGTTTGATCAGTAATTGTAATTAATCTAAATTATAATTTAATTATAATTTGTGGCACCAGGACCAACCAATACAACTGCAAATAAAATGGAAACATTGACATTGTAAAACAATTAATATAAAAAATCCCGCCTCTATTTAGTAAGTGGTGAAGTCTTTTCCCAAGTGGTGCCTCCAGAAAGAGACGACGAATGAGGCAGGGGGAGGAGAGGAGGTGCAGGGAGGCGGTAGGAGGGAGAGAGCCCGTGTGATTACTGGGAGGTCAGCGTTTTATTGCAGGCGTCGGGGTCTACTGATGGAAAGAAAAGAGGGAATGAACGGGAGAGATGCTGCTAATTTCTTTATAGATGTGCAAAATGGCGCAAGCACATACTGCTCCCACTAGTCCCGACCTCAGAATATGAAGACCTAATCAGATGATTTCATTTATTCTGTCTTATTTTATTTTATTTATTTTTGCGAGTTTCGGTTTTTGACGGATCGTATTATTTTTAAAGAGAGTAAATGGCTCCTAAGCTCAGCTTCCCATGCTTTCTTGGAGTACTCTTAAGAGCTCTAGTGGGTAAGTGTGTTATTGACATCGCTGATATCGTTTTTGGTACTTGGGTGACACCTTTTTGGAACTGTGCCGTCTTTTGTCTTCGTATAGTGTAACCAGTGCTATGAACATGGTTGGCCATTACGGTAGGCGCTGAACACTCCCACTGACCATGAACTTGGCTGTATCAGCATGAGTTCTTGACATTTTGAAAGTCTTTTTATTTGCATTGTTTTCGCTGGCTTTGGGATTACCGTCTTATATTAATGTGTATTGCGGATTTTGCGATGAAGCTCAATTAAACACCAGTTTGGAATCGCATATGACAGTTCATATTGAAGTCAACAGTAAATTAAACGCGCTTAAATTCTGATGGGTGGCATGATTTATAGAGCCACAAGCGCCTGAAAAAAAATTAACTAAAACGATAACAAAAAGCATATTTTGCATTAAGTATTTTGAGTTTAGCAGTTTCTTTTCCTTTGATCACAGACTGATTCAGCTCTAACATCCAATTATTCGCTGGTGTCACCGTCAGCATTTGTATTTGGTGAAACGATATGCTGTCCAAGCACACAACAGCTAACAGTTTTAACAGCTGTGCTGCAAATAAAAAGCAACGGCGGCGCTGATTGTACTACTTTTGTCTCGAGACTACGTAAAATACATAATGTACCATGAACATGTTTCAATGTGTCTTGCACATGTTGGCTAATCCATTCAGACAGAAAGGACAATGTATTTTGAATACGTGTTGTCATTCTATCCTTGGATGATTATATCTATTTGGTAATTGTTTTGGTAACCTGATGCTCTCTGAATTATCGGTTGTAAAGCAGTGGGTAAACTTCGACAGTTTTCACTCCATATTGTGTATATGCCGAGTTTACGCTGAGTTTTTGAACAAGACTTTTTTTTTATTTAACCATTGTAATAGACCGCTTTCGGCATAACAAAGGCTGCTTGTATTCTAACTCTGAACCGGCAATTTGACCGCACGGAAGACCGTGCAGTATTTCTGCTGTATGACGTAATATTTCTGTTGTTGTGAATAGTTCGGGTTTTTCCCCTCATTTATCTGAGCTTTTCAGCTGGGTATGTTATTTCAAGAATGTGATTGCTCCTCTCTTTTTTCAGAAGCAACACCATTAATAGTAAAAACCCCAATAAAAAGGGCACGTGGAAGTAATATATAGGCTACGTGTATTACAGCCTATTGATTTATATATATATATATAATGCATGTATAATGAAACCTATATGAAATGCGCTATGATATTTATTTTCCTTTTCATATTCCTTCCCCACTTCCCTCCGTCATTCATGTTTTTTCCCCATGACTTCACCTCTCACCGGGTGCAGAGGAAGCCCGCTGGCATTTTTGTTAGGCAAACAATAACACGCGGTGCCTTGTGTAGGTTTATCAATTTCATTTTATTCAAAATGAATTATCTAAGACATCTATTGAAAAATTTCTGCTTGAGGGACTGATTCTGTTTTTTTCTCTTTTTTTCAGTCTTACAATAATAAATATATTCTGCACTGTATAAATTAACAATCAGTGGCGGCTCCAGTTTGTTTTCATAGACAGTATTTCAGCAACAGTAAAATGGGAAGCATTCGAAAAGGACAACTGAAGTTTGTCACTGACTTAATTCTAAATGCACAACATAAAAATCAGGATGTTTTTCTTAAATTACTTTCGTTGTGGCGATGATTCGTGTGTATTCGTGCAAATTGCGTCACATACGTGCGTTTGGAGAATATGCGTCCGCGTTCCATGATCGACGTTACTCGGAGCCAATGAAAATAGGGGGACTCTGGGGCCGCGCGACGCCGGTGCCATCCCGCCCCGCCCCCAGGCTCCGCCGCTCCTTCCGTAGAAAGAATGGAGAGATGTTGTATTTAAAGATAAATATTATTATGTTAAATGTAAACATTTTCGGTTTTTTAATCAAATGTATAGTAACGTTGAATGATTTATTTTTTAATATAAAATTATTTTATTTTTTAATAAGTTGTTTAATGCATTAAACACTGAATATTATTGAACCTCATTTCTGCTTTGCTCACACACATACAGAAAGGAAACCGCTGTAGTGTGTGTGTGTTTGGTATAATACTGTCTTATTTTACCTAAATGTAACCGTAGAGATGGTAAAAAAGGCAGGGCCTCTATTAAAAGCGCTAATTTCCAATTCCTTGGCTTTTCGCGAAGCTATTAAATGATCTATCTGCCTCGCTTTGCTTTGGACAGAGGGGTCTCATAAATGATTACATTTAAATGTGATGTGAGTGCTTGCAGCTGAAATACACATGCAGTCTTCCCTTTCGTGTAAAAGGTTTTATTACTCCAGATTACTGTGGTGCCCCTAAGGACATGTAAGTCATATTACGTTAAACCAAAGAGAAGCCAATTGTTCTTGGACTAAAGAGAGCAGGTTTTTGTACCAAGCCCTCTTTGTGGTGATGATGCTCACTGATCACAATACATATCACCAGTAGATTCCATATCAGGAGGGAGTGTGTGAACTGCCAGTTATAGAAGGTAGGAGAATGGTTGTTGAGTAATCTGTATTTTCAAGTGGGATTTAATGAAGATTCTATATGTGCTGGAATTTATAACTGGCATGTGACATCAATTTCTATATACATTTACCTGACAAACCTTTAATAAATGACAGGATTCCATACAATACTTGAAGTCCATAAAATGTAACAGAGTTGTGAGTCATGCCACAGAGAAAATAATCTCTTTGTTGACCTAGTTTCCGAATAGGCACAGAAAATATGGCGATGTGAGAAATTGCTTATTTTATTGTGTTATATTATTGTATTTTTTAAGAAATATAGTTTTGAATGTGTTGACTATGTTTATGTTTTCTCTTAAATGACATATTCATTTCTAGTGCTAACCGTATTGGTGCTGTTCCAGACCAGCACAAAAAGATGGTGTGATGGATTGGGAAGTGAAACCTTCATCATTCCTCTTCAGACATCGCCCATTGTCCTTCTGCTCTCCATTTTAATTGGTGCTTCTTTTTCAGTGTTTATGACTTTTTTTGAGATTTGGTAACAAATGACCAACAAATCAAATCTCTTGGTTATAGTAGGTCAGTGACAGGTTTAGTCCATTCCACCACTGCAATGCCACAACCTGCATACTGTCTCTGTAAGTTATTATCCATCCATCCATCCATGCACCATCCATCCATCAAACTTTTAACTATCACAGTCTAGGTCAAGTGGGGGGTGGGGGGGCTGGACCCTATCCCAGGTAGTATTGGGAATTGGGTTGGGGTACCTCCTGGAGGACGAGATGCCATTCCAGTAAGACCCAAGTTAACACATGTGCTCCCAGTTAAGGGAAAAATCAGGCTCTTTCCATTTCTAAATTGCCCATTGGTGTGTGTGAGTTTATGGTATGTGAATGTGTCTTGCGATGGGTTGGCACCACATCCTTGGTTGTTTCCTGCCTTTCATCCATACCTTCTGGGTTAGGCTTCAGACCCCCATTGACCTTGAATAGGGTAAGCGAGTAAAGAAGATGGGTGGATGGATGGATGGATGGGTCAGGCTTTTCCCATGACTCCAGAGAGTGATGTCACAGCTTCCTGTATAAACAAAAAAGCAAGTTCAGCACTAAAGGTTGGGCTTCATGTTAGCTGTGAGGTTCAACCTCCCTTCCTACTTAATGTGAAGCCAGCTTATTGAAAATATGAGTATCTATAAACTCAAATTAACCTTTTGCAAGAAAAATGTCCATGAAAATTCCTCTTTCTTTCTTTCCTTCTTACTTTGACATTTCCATATTTATTATAGCCTCTCCCTGTGTTTCACCTTTAACCTCTGATCTTAGGCTTAATTATGAATAGAAATATTTGCTTGAATCAGTTTAATAAATTTTCTTTATCACAGGTCATTCAGGTCATGGTTGAGGATGCAGTAGAATCTTTAAATGGGTTTGCATGTTTGCATAAAACGACAGTGTCAGGGGTTCCTGCAAACTGGACCATAAGGTGCCCAGTACTCTGTCTATCTGTTGCCTGGTTTACTGTCTCAGTGAAAAGGTGGCAGTTGCTTAAAAAAAGAATGGCATCTGTTAAAAAGACATTTGTGTCGTGTATACACACATTCTTTGGGAGTATGCTTTTGTCATGGACATTTGTGGTTTTTCATGTTCTAATGTATGCAATTGATTTTTGCTTGTAAGCTCCACCCAGTCACCCATGTGTGTCTGCATTTCTCCAGGTGTAACTTCTGGGCCAGAGCTCTCCTTCACTCTGGAGCCAAGTGACATAATCGCCGTGCAAGAGCAGCCCCTCATGCTGCCATGCCAGGTCGACGGCATCCCGCCAGTCACCACTCTGTGGCGGAGGAACGGCCGCTGGCTCACCGAGGAGCAGAACTATGCCATGTTCATGAATGGGTCTCTGCTGATTGGCCACTTTCAGAAGACTAGGTCTGATGGCTCGTCGGATGAGGGAGATTACGAATGTGTGGCCCGGAACTCCTATGGGCTGCTTGTGAGCCGCAAGGCACGAGTCCAGGCTGCCAGTAAGTGACCACCTTCGGACCAGAACATACCCTTAAAAGAATGACAGTCTATGAATCTCATTGATTGCTATTTAATCAGGGGTTCTCTTGTGCAACATAGGGATTTTTATTTCCCTGTTAAGAGGAATTGTTTAAGATGTGTTAATGTTTAAATCGGGTGCACTGCTTCAAGCCAATTATGATTGAAGGCTTATTCTTGATTTTAACCTTGATTGTGTACGTTTTTTTGACCCAGTCTGTTGGCCCCTGGTCTATTAGAACCTAATAGCTCAGATTCATGTGAAGAAGGGTGCGAAGCTTTGCTCAATAACGGGGATTTTTCTATAGCCAGCTAATAAGTTGAGCATTGCACTGGGCCAGTAAGGTGCCAATTTGAGGGAAGGATTTTGAGAAGAACAAAGTAGGAGTTAGCAAGACTAGTAGTTTGAAGAAGTCTATGCACCTTTCCTGTCACTTTACTGTAAGGTCTTGTATGCCGGGAATTATACTTTTCTGTGATGGGTGCTCCTTAAAGTGTAGCTGCCTGCCTGTATCTTGGTCTTCAGTATAATCACCTTTTTTTCTCTGGTCATTGCTTGAAATCATTCCCTACTATCTGAGGAAGGGTAGGAAATGTTTATTAAACTTATTTTTCAATGGCTTAATTCTTTCTGTCTCTTTTTCTCCCCTTCTTTCTGTGTTTGTGTAAAAACAATCTATCCATCTACTCACTTATTTCACATCAGCTAATTCTGTTTAGCTATTTATGTTGATACTTTTTGGAAGAAGGGTTGAAAATGACTGCACTGTACTAAATACACCAGCTCTTAGTCAATGGTGTGTTTATGCTGACATATGAACCCACTGGAGCAGTGTTGATCTCAAGCTGGTAGCAGCATGATGATCTGGGTGTGGAGAATGCCGGAGGGGATACTCATTATTCCACGAATATTCCCAGTTCTTCAGAGCATGCAGCACATGACACAATAAAAGTAAATGCTGACAGAAACATGTCGTTTTGTTCCCAGCTCTGGTGGAGTGTATCACAGTTTGTTAGGGGAAAAAACATTAACTGGGGGATTTCTGATAGAGATTTGAGGTTGTTAAGGATATCTGCTCATCAATGTCCCAAACAGACAATGTCGTAAATCAGGGTTGCCCAGTTCCGGTCCTGGAGGGCCAAATTCCAACACAGATTGCAGATCTCCCTGCTCAAACACATCTTAATCAGCTAATTACCAGATTTATTAGGTGTGTCTGAGCAAGGAAATCTGCAAAACGTGTTGCAAACTGGCTCTCCAGGACCAGAATTGGGCAACCCTGTCTTAAATAAATCAAAAACGGAATGTATGATGTAGCTTAAGAGGTAGCCCATCTGGTGCCCATTTCAATGCCATTCCCAGGCTTCAGGCTGGACCGCTGCAGCAGGCTGGGCCCAATATTTCGAACCTTGTCATATGAAAAGCTAGTCGAGGTTTAGGCTATTGACCAACCAAATATGAGGTCACTGTACAAGAAAATAGCTGATCAGTGCAGATTCCCCTCTCCAAAGGCGACACAAAACAGACACATGGAGACAAACTCACACCAAATGTTGTTGTGTCCCATTATGCAGTGTAGGCCAGTTATTGCCCCTTTTAGATGCACAGCCATATGTTTGGGGGTTGTCACTGTCGGCAGTGTTGAGTCCTCATTTTCTCATAACTTTAATACATTTTGTGAACAATGTGATGTGGAAATTTAGTGGCCACAGCCAGTGAGGGTGCTGTAGTATGGGGATGCTCTATTCTCTCATGGAAATCAGTCAGCTGGTGACAGTCGCTGGAACCCTTCGCGGGGGGGGGGGGGGGGGGGGGGGGGGGGGGGGGGGGGGGGGGGGGGGGGGGGGGGGGGGGGGGGGGGGGG
>JAODKC010000009.1:3304420-3315262 GCA_026777985.1 Mormyrops attenuatus
TGCTCTAGTCGCTCCCGGAAATCAGTCCGGTGGTGTCAGTCGCTGTAAACATTATAGACCCCCCCCCCCAGGAGAACATTCAGAAAAGGCCAGATTTAAGTAGCATTTTTAACATTATGCAAATTTTACAATAGGGAAAATATTTAATCTGCCTCCTGCATGAATTAAAGAAAAATGCAAAAATCCACACGATCACAAACAGCTGGGAAAAACTGTATAATTAGAATAAATCGATATAATAAATATAAATAGAAAAAAATTTAATGATAAACTACAATAAATTGGATTATTATATGAGCAGATCTGTTTACATTATGTTTGTCAGTGATTTCACATCACCTGTGATTGCACCTGTGATTGCAACATTTATGCTCTCTATTATTTTTTAATCGAATAATAATAATAATATTTACCTCTGATTATATCCTATTATGATGATGTGGATACCATTGCAGTCAAACCCTTGGATGTTCTGCCTTGGGCTTACTTTACTACCCCAACAATACCAGTGACTTTCAGTGCTTAAACACTGCTGATAGCCAGAAGGGTCATGTTCTGTGACTCACTGCCATCTAACTCCTAGCCTGATGGCTGCCATTTTGACCTGAAGTAATGAACGCTGTGCCGCCTTCCGGAATGACGTGCACTGTATCCATAGCATCCATGAATTACGGGCCAGTGGCCATACATAATTATATATGTACATATTTAGGAGGCGGACTGATGTTTGTTTACTTCGCTTGGCAATTGACACCCAAAGTGTGAACGGCTCAGTGGGCTACATCTGCAGATCCTCTTATGAGAACGACTTCTCCCCTGAAGGCAGAGTGAAACGTGATTAAATGCACATCGGGTTTCCTCCCCGGGTGTCACTCCTGTCAGGGTGTTCAGCTTTGCTCCTGGATTTGATCACTCATAGCACCAGTGAAGGTGAGAGACACGTGTGGGGCTCTGTGACCGAATGCACATACATGTATATGCACACATATGCAGATGCACACGGATCCGTGTTTTTGCTCCGTTATTTTTAACTATATATGTCTGGTTTCTCTGAAGTTTGCAGTTTAGATGTGTTTCTAAGTCAGCAAGGCTCAGCCTCATACCATGATTTATAATCCACGGTGTATTTTAATGTAATTCAGGTTAAGTAATTCTCCTTGAGGAACAACAGCGGGACTTAAACCAACAACCTGTTGTCTTGCTGCTGAGTAGGCAGCTTGGGGTGCCATATTTCAGTGTTGAGTGGCTCCTGTCCAGCACGATGCAGGTGGTTCTCCCCCCGGGTAGCAGCCTAATTAATGCCCACGAGTCACGGCCCTTTAGACCATAAGAACAATCTGGAGGCGCTTTCGTCCCGATGGAGAGAGGGCATTTCGGAATAGTGGGGTCTTTTTCTCCCTTAAATGGGGCTGAAATGTAGATTCCCTTTTAGCCTGCTGAAGATCAAAGACTCTTTTTGGGGGCTTTCTCTCTGTAGTGTATTTGTCAGTGTCAGTGCTCATGCTCAATTTGTACTTTAACGTAATTTGCAGTATTACAGGCAGCCGGGCTGTCGTGCAAAGGATGTGTGTGATTAGTGAAGGCTCCTAGCAGCACCCCTTGGATAAAGAAATCCCCCCCTCATCCATAAATCGCTGTTCTTATTTGCTTGTCAGCCGTTTGTGTGAGCTCGCGGTTGGGAGCTGGTGTGGTGTGGGTCTCCTGTCAGCATGGTCAATCGCCGGGCCTTTCCAGGAAACACTTATTTTTGTAAATGTTATCTCTTTGAAGGTTTTCCTCTCCCCTTTCTCTGCTGCTCATTAGCTTAAGCTTAGGAAGCTTTTTATCATGCCCCTCAATGGCAGGAGCGGGGCGGTCGGACCCAGTGCGGCCCGCTTGTCCACGCCGCAGTCTCTCTCTATACAGCCCCGTCCTCAAGCAACCGATCATCAAAAGCTTCCCTCACAAAATAGCTTTTACCATGAATCGAAAGAAGGAGCCTTTGTTCCGTCCTTAAGGATTCATTGGAAAGAGTTAAAGCTTTGTTAAGTTATAATTTATTTTTTTTCTCCATGCCCTATTCATGGGGCGAGACTGTAATTGACCTGGGAGCCCTAGTGTAGCCCTGCAGAAGTGGGATGAAGTGTTGTTCAGTGCAAATAGAAGAGGAACGGAAAAGCACTGGGTAAAATGAGGAGCTTCAATAAATAAAAATAAATGTCTGAATGTGATTCAGTAATACCTTACAGGTGACTGGACAGTAAGTTCAGGGTAGTGTAAACATGCTGCTTTTCTCTTTTCTGTATTATATGAATACCTTTGTGAATTTCCTTCGCTGTATATTTTTCCTGCTTAACAGAAGATTCACAAAGAGCTGGTGTCATGTCAGAAATCAATAGATATCTAGTATCTGGTGGTGCATGTAAAGAACATGATATATAAACAAGAAGCCTGATGTTTGGGGCTCGTTGCCTGTTTGTAACGCCACAAAGAGGGTCTGGTGACACATAATCATCACTATCGGTGCCAGTTTGCGGGCTGCTGTGAGAAACAGGGGTTGGAAGCTTTCTTTTGACTATCTGGGGGAGGGATGATCTCTGTGGGCCCCCTTACCCCCACTCCAACCCACCTTTGCCCATCCATCTCTTTGTTGGCCCAGTTCAACCCCCCCCTGAACCTCCCACCAGCCGTACTAGCTTATTGTGGGTCTTTAAAGCTGTGTTTGACACTTACCTCTGTCAGTGAGCTGAATAACAGAACCTCGCAGATTAAGGGGCTGTCATAAGGGCAAGGAAAGGCACTGGGGTTACTGTAAGCCTCTATAATCTTAATATTGCAGGAGTGCAGAGCGCTGCCCTTAGATCAGTACACAGTGGATATTCAATGCATTCTGGTATTTGTGTTTTATTTAATTGACATTTATAAATGTTGCATCTAGCACATGGGTATGTTTTGTAATATAATCCTACTGAATGGTTTCTGCTGAATTTGTATAAATATTAAAGGTGATTTCCAGATTATACTGATTCTGATTTCTTAGCTCAATAACCAGGATTAAATTTGGAACGCAAACATTGTATTGCAGTGAAATTTGGAAACAAACTTGAAATCATTCTTCACTCCCATGTTTTTAATGGCCAGCTAACTTGGCTAGCCATTAGCATGATGTTTGTGTTTGTACACGCAGCGGGTAATGCTTCTCATTAAACACACAGTGAAACCCAGTAGCACTTAATTTGGGCTACCGAAAATGTCCAAAGTTCATAGAGTAAGTGAGGATTATTGTTGATGCAGCTCATTTCTAGGTCACATGCTTTGAGGGGAGACAGTCTAAAATGCTGGTTACCGGACCTTTTGAGGGACCTTTTCTGTTTTCTTTTCGTGGACACTTTCAGAAAAAAAGGCATTGTTCCTCCCACAATGCGCGCTAGCACCTTGAAATTAGGCTTGCCACAATTTCAAGTCAACTGAATTCATGAAAACTGAGCAACAATGAACTGACTTGCACGATACACTACATGCATTCTGCTCTGTCAGCCCCTATAACATTATGCTGTATATATCAAAATGATCAGCTCCATCTACATCATAAACTGTCTGCCACTATGGATACTATAACAACTGTAGTACAATTACCAGAAAAGGTTTATTATTATTATTTGTAGCTAAAAGAATAGCTGTATATATTTTCAGATATATTTGCCCTGTTGGGTTATGATTTAATGAATGTTACTTAATTCGGTCAAGTTGGCTTTATTGTCATACCATCCATATGCATGTAAAGAATGCCATGAAATAATGGCCCCCCGGGACCATGGTGTGACATACAGACAGCAAGTTATGGGGGGAGGGGTGTCACGGTAGTGGGGGCTGGACTCAAAGGTGTATATACTTAGTGCATAAACATATGTAAATAATGGTAATAAATAATGTAGCAGCATATTCAGTTGAGTAAGTATGTCGATTGACTAAAAATAGTGAGGTGAAGTGACCAGTGCCAGTGGAGGGGCATGGGTATTTTTAGGCTTGGGTTGGGGGTTAGGGGGGGCAGCAGGGTATTGAGAGAACTGCCTTGGGGATTAGGCTGCTGCCGAGTCTGTTAAAACTGGCTCGGATCCTCCGGTACCTTCTGCCAGGCGGGAGCAGGACAAAGGGACATTGGAAGGGAGGGGGGGGGGTCCTCTACTCTACTCGAAGTGTGTGGAAAATGTCCTTAATGGAGTCGAGAGGGGTCCCGATGGTGATATTCCAGCGCATCCACTGGTACAGTAGATAGGGCTAAAGATCCCTGGTTCTCTGAGAATGTGGTGGGGGGGTCTTGCCCACTGTCACTTGTGATTAGCCATCGTGGTGCTATGCTGTCTCTGATCAATATATATCCTGAGTGACATAATAGCAAATATCACGCAACCGCGGTCATAGTTGATCAAAGAAATGTATTCCTGGAATACTTCATCAATTCATGTGGCCATGAGTACAGTGAATAAAAATATAAAAGTGTCTTTGATGAGCAGTCAGACTCCACGTGCAGCTTCACTTCCTCTCCAGTCGCATTCTGACAGGGTCGCTGTTAGGAAGCTCAGCCGTCGGCCTGGCGCATTAAGAGCCGGGGTGTGTAAATCTCAGCATCTTCTTAATGGATCTGAAGTGGTAGCAGCTGCAGCATGCAGGGCGAGATGGCTGCTTATTGGCCTGGGATCTTGTCTCTTGCTTCTCTATGCTGTGGCTCCACAGGGGTATTGAGGACAGATGTTGGGTGTTGGATGAAAGCCAGCACCCTATACTGGTACATTATTAAAGTTGCTCATATTTAATCAGATGTAAGCTTCTGGATGGCTGTGTGGCTCAGTAGGTAGCACTCACACTTCCAATCCTGCCTCCCCTGTGTGTGTGAGGGTCTGTGTCTGTGTGGAGTTTTTATATTCATCACTTGGGCTTCCACCCAAAGACATGCAGTGTATGTCAACAATGGAAGGCAGAGAGGTCCATTGTAGGGTCTTGCAGACAAAGACATTGTAGTTCCAAAACTAGAGTGATGCAGCTGGTCAGGACACTCTTGTTGGTGTGAGAATGGTGTAGAAAGTGATGGGGCGAGGTAGACTTTCCCTCCTTAGTCGCAGTAGGAAGTCAAGTTGCCGCTGCATCCTCATGGCTAAGGAGAAGCTTGTGATGTCTGTCAGTCTGTTAACTTTTGGATCAGGCAGCTTGCAGTCAGTCTTGGTGCATGCTGTGATCCTGGAATAGGTGGTAGGACTGGAAAGTTTCTTGGTAGGGGGCCAGTTTTTTTCAGTTATTTCTGCCTCAGTTGGGATGTCTGAGGACCACCCCAGTCTCTCTCAAACAGACTAATGAAAAAGGATCCACCAAGACCTCCCTTCCAGGTTAAAAGCCTCACCGGGTGAGTCTCAGAGTAATAGAGGTCAGAGGCCAGATGGGCAAAGCAGTTCTGGAGGGTAAAGGTCACATAAGCCAGACAGTGTTTCATTGCCCTGTGTGTGGAGCGACGGTCAGGGTATGCGTGTTAGTTAATGAGCATTTGTGTGCATTTCCTCCTGTTTGTCCTCAAACCTCCATGTTTGTGTGCGACCTGTAGATGCCATTTTACAGTTTTCACCTAAATGTGCTGTAATGAAAGGAGACCCCTCCCGCTCAGGTTTTGGCTTTTTGTGCCACACAATTTCCTCCAGCTGCCCAGCCCAAGTCCTACCCCCATATCCTCGTTGTTCTTGACTACCCTTAATGGCATCTTTTATAGTCCAAGACCACAGTTAACAACTTTCACTGAGGCATCCTCATCCATCACTAAATATACACTCTTTCTTTCTCTGTCTTTTTCTTAAACTCAGGTCCTCAGTGATGTTTACAACATGACAATATGTCGAAGAGGGTCTGCAAGCACAAGGTTTTAGACAATGTGCTATAGTAAACATTCTCCTTTCCTTATGTTTTGTTTTGAACTTTGGTTTCGGAGGGAGATGTGTCCCCCTTATAAAGGCATCTAAGGTCTGCTGTCCCTATCTAGAAAATAGTGATGCACTCCTCTGGAATAGAAATAAAGTATAAAGTCATGGCTAAGTGATGGGTAGACAGCCTGAATCAGACGTGAGTTACAATCAGTGGACTTCTTTGTGAGGAGCACCATGCTGTGCTGATGTGACCATTGAACTGAATTGTGTGGTCCCTCTTGAGTTGCTGGGAACAGAGCAGACCAGGCTACTGGCAGGCTGGTCTTTGTGAAGATGGTCAGGAAGCCATTCTCTGCCTACTGACTCACTGACCGCCTGACTTGGTGTCTGGGGCCCCTTTTTGTTAATTTTAATTCTATGCTCCTCTGTTTTTTTTTTGTTATGCCTATGCCTCTCTCTCTCTCTCTCTCACTCTCTGTATTGACTCAAAGATGCTGGGGTCAGAGGTCGGGGGGGAGGGGGGCTGGGCAGGGCAAATGGTAACTTGTGTGAGTGCACTGAGGCAGAATGCCTTTCCCTCTCCAACTGCTCACTGACAATCCTCCCTTCGCACCCCGCCTACTGCCCATCCCCCAGTCCTGCAGGTCCTGGGGAGACGGCTGTGACCTTGGCTTTGGCCCTGAACAAAGTCACCCCGGCCGGCCTCTGCTGTGACCCTTTCCCCAAACAGGAGTGCTGCAGCCCTCATTCCCGCTTTGTGAGAGGCCACAGCAAAGCAAACTCCGTCACACACTCACAAAAACCTCTGATTTGTCATGCTTTCAGCAGCGGTCCTTCTCACAGTGTTAATTCTTCCCCATGCTCACTGAATGCTTAGTCCCCCTGAATAGTTACAAACCAGTTTGTTGGTAATTGTTATTTTGATACTTTTTTGAATACATGAATAACTTCTTTTTTATATATATAAAACCGGTATATTACATAACCATTTGTGTATGTCATATGTTTAATAATTTATCTGCCTGTGCATTTTATATAAATGAAGAGAAAAGATCCTTCTAGAATCTTGTTTTAACTGCATAGGGTAAACAGAGGTAACAATATGCTGGAATTTAATTTCAAATATTGACAAAATGGCAGTCTCATGTTCTCTTTTCAGAACGCTGTTGAGAACTAAGATTTGTTCCAATATTTCCTTGCAATTAGGAACTTGTTTTCTTAAAGAATAAGTGGACAAGGCAGTAATCCACCACACAGCTGTCAAACATTCAAGGCCAGAAGAAATTCACGCTCACCAGTACAGACAGACCTAATGTCTTTCCTTTTCACTGGATTCGATCCTGCATCCTTGGGGCTCATGTGCTAGAGTGTCAACTGGTGAGCTGGCCTATGGCCACCCATGTCAATGAGGGTGCTAGAGAATTCAAGGTTCTGAAAATAATGGGAGAATGTACGGTCACAGTGGATTTGAATGGATGCGTTTGAGTGATTTTTATAGACAAAATTCTGTGAGTAGTAGTGCAGTTTCAGTTAAAGAACAAAAGTATATTTCATGATAACTGAACCAGGTTCCTCAAGATATTCATGATGTTGAAGTAACGTCGGCCATTTTTTCATCCATTAATTAAATAACTGGCATTACTTGTCAAACACTAGTATGTCTAAGTCCTGTGAAGGTCAGCACTCGTGTCAGAACCTCTGCTGGATGTTGACGATGCCCAGCGCTGGTGATAAGATGGTTACCACAACTTGTAGGTATTTGAAACTATTGATTTCTCTTTTAAAATAATAAAGTAAAAATGCCAAAAGTATCGTATTTTGTTTGGTTACTTATGGTTAAGGTTAGGTCTGGGTAGGGGTTAAGGTCGTCATGTTGGGATTAGAGTTTTCCCCATAGAAATGAATTGGGAGTCCCCTCAAAGATATAATTACAAGCCTGTGTGTGTGTCTGTGTGCCTGTGTGTGTGTATGTGTATGTGTGTGTGTGTGTGAGAGAGAGAGAGAGAGGGAGAGAGTGAGTGTGTCCATGTATTCTGTGTATTCTCATGAAAGTTTTGGAGAGAACGAGTCGCTGAACGCTGAAGAACGCTGAACACAGAAAGAGGAGTGTGTTTGGTAGGTGTTAAGCAGACCGCAAGCTGAATGTGGCATTACTGAGTTAAAACAGCTCAGGCCATTGATGCTTGTGAGGAAACTTGGCCTACAAGTATTCCCCCTGGAAGGGACACCAGTCTGCAGAGGAACACAGGAACATTGTTTGGAGGAAGAACGACTGGTAATCCTAATTAACCCAGGTAATCCGGGGTCCATGTGAGATACAAAGAGATTAAAGTGGCCCCCATTTAGACAGCATGTTCTCACAAACTGAGTGACAGCTGTTTGTGAAATGGGGGGCCTGCTTCTTCACTTCAGTGTTTTCCTTCCAGGGACGCCTGTGCTTGGCCCCCACTGTAATCAGAGCCCATCAAGCAAAATATCAGTCCTGTTGTTTCGTGCTGTTGCTGTTAAATTTAGTTACATAACCACTTCAGTTTTAGGTGAATCATACCTATTGTATTGTGCAACAGTAACCTGAAAAGACAATAGCTATGTGAAATTCTGATTGTAAGAAATAAGTGCAGTACCGAGCAAAAGTCTTAGGCAGTTACAGAAAGTTGTTTAAATGATCATGTTGGTGTAAAACTATGATGTTACATCTGTCTAAGTGTGTCAGCTTAGCCATTTCAAAACCTCTACCTAAAGTCACCCCAGTCTTTGCAGCAGCCATCCAATACACCCATGTAGTTTGTGACTTGACCACTAGCACACCTCATATAGTTAATCAATGTCTTAGTAACTTTTTAAAACTACTAATGAATTAAGTGAGCTGGTGTTCATTTAGCCATCCAACGATATATCAGTAACTTTTTGGAGAACAGAAGAAATTCCTGGTCGATTTTATTGTTTTATTTATTTGCATATGTTGCAAAATTAAATTATTTTTTTTCATTCTGAGAAAAGATACACTTGCTACGCAGATAAATAGCTTTAAACATTTCCGCTCATGACTGCTTAAGACTTTTGCACAGTACCATATATGGAACTGTGCAAGTTAATGATTTTCTGTAAGGTATTTGTGTTTTGGGTATCATTGTGAAAACTAAATCCTCAAATGTTCTCAAAACAAAAAGGTCATTTTGTGTTGAATATCTTCTACTTTAAGCCAAAAGATGCTGGAACAAATGTGTGTGTGAAAGAGGGAACGATTGTGTTTGTGTGTATATATGAGAAAAGAAGAGGGCTGTGTGTGTATGTGACGGGGAAGGATGAGCGCACAATGGGTGGGTGGGGCAATCAGGAGGGTGGGGGCGTCTATTAGCATTAATTAGCATGGATTAGCCAGGTTAGGGGCCGTGGGGAAGGCAGGCTGTGAGAGGGCTGATTTCTCTGGAGGCCAGCATCAGGCAGGTACCCAAGTTCCAGCTGTCCCTCCTGCTCTGGTGCTGGTCTCTGGGTCTGGCCCACAAGCCTGCCTCTCTGCTTCCTGAGCTCTCATTCTGCTATAGCCTCCCAAGGGCCACCCGCACCAGTGCCTTCCTGTGGCATGGCCTCCTCGCGCCCTTTCACGCACTCTTTTGAAAATGTCCTGTTGTTCTTGCCAATTTTTTCACTTCATTTGTCATTAATTTAAATAACGATGAGTTCACTTTTTTTGCTTTTCTCTTTATATTTGGAATAGTGTGGTGTTTTTAATTACAACGGCATGCTGCACATGATTGATGGAATTGTGCTTCTCTTTAAGAAGGGGAGGTCACATACGCATCAGCGTGGAGATTTGTGTCATATCCTAGTCTATGTGCTTCTCCGGCTCCTCGCTGCTTCTGCTGCACTTTCTTTCTGTCTCTTGTGTTCTCACCAACACTACAGCCTCTCCATCCGCATCTTTCCTTACCGTAGGTTTGTTGTAGATTGTGATTAATGGCTGCAATTCAGCCTGAAAAATTCCCTTGAGTGGGCGCCAGTTGGCTTACACTGACAAGAAACCCATTACTACTGACAGGGTGATGTGTGTGTGTGTGTGTGTGTGTGTGTGTGAGAGAGAGAGAGAAAGAGAGAGAGTGGCAGAAAATGAGACAGTAGACTGAAAAAGGCAGTAAATGGCATGCCTCTAGGAAGACTGTAACTTGTCTGAGCTCTAAACAAGTGCTGAATTTGAAGACTAACATGTGACCCTAGTCTTTGATCTTTGCAACTCTTTCTTCTTGAAGTCGTCATGGCTGTCATAACGTTTTTATTAAACTCTTGGAGCTATTTGGCATGAATATGCTTAAATAGGAATGAAAAGGAAGAAAACACATTAGTGAGCCTCAGGCTGAGATACAGCGAGAAGCAGAAGAAACAACTGTACTCTAGGCTGGTGTGTCGGAAGACCGGCACCCAGTTCGGTACAACTTCTACAGACACCGGGCTCATAAAAGAGGACCACAGAGAGCATACGAGGGACAGAGCGGGGGAGCTCTGTCCCTGTCTCTGATGACAGCCCCCATTTGAAGGTGTGTCTAACAGAAGGCCACCTCCCCAAGTATGGGAGGTCCAGTAGGGGTAGATGCTCCTGCAGGGGTACACCCAGTGGTAAATGGCATGGGGGGGGGCATGTAGAAAAGGGATTGACTATTCTCCAAATCTCTTTACCTACCATGCTGGTCCACTTGTCTGCCAATAGCATTTTGAACTACCATCAAGAAGGCCCTAGTGCTTCTCCATCTTACCGCATATTATGGTGTAGTTGGGAAATAAAATGTAGCTCTCCGGTGTGCAGGAACCTTTCAGGAATTGTGTGTCATCATTTTTGTTGCGGTAAGGAGAGCTGCAGATGGCGTGGAGGGCTGTAATAAGCAGAGCACTGCTGGAAGGCAGCACCTAACATGGGTCCATCCAGAAGTCCTGGTGTGGGTGTCTGATGAAAATACGGCCAATT
>JAODKC010000009.1:3317525-3333046 GCA_026777985.1 Mormyrops attenuatus
CGCGTCTGAGTGCAGCCTGCATTCTGGAAGGCTCCACAACCACAAGTTTTTTCTACAGAAAAGTCTTGATGGTTCCCTGCTTTCTCACTGCTATCATAACATTCAAACTTATCACAACAGTTTTCCATTCTTATGTCTATATCTTTGGTGTGTAATGTTAGTGAAGAGAGGATATATTTTTTTTTAATTTAAGAAACTACCACAAGACCCCAAGGAGACCAAAGCTGGGTGCTGTAGTTTCATTTTCACTGAAACCCGGGCTGTGACATTAACACAAAGCAAATGGGATATTAATTAGGTGTAGACTGCAGACCGATTTCACATTGAGCCCTGGGACAGCGAGTGGATTCAGACCAGTGTCCTGGGAACCCCAGACTACAAGGGGGAGGCAGCAGCTTAGAATGGGGTCCGGCTCTCTCAGATGCCGTTTACGATTCGTACGGAGTTTTCTAGTTATTAAGACGGCTTTTTGAAGTGCTTTAATGAGCGCAAAGCTCTTTGGTCACCAATCGTTAAAACAAACAAAGGCCCCATTTTTATTCAAATTGACAGAGGCTTCGCCTTTGTTGTAAAGGTGCCTGCATTCTCATAAACACTTACCATTGCTTAAAAAAAAGCCCGACAAAATATCAACAATGACAGCGGCAACAAAAAAAACCCCACTAATTTATTTCAAAAGGCCTGCAACCTCGCTCTCGTCCTTGCTCCTTTTATCTATGGCTGCTCCTTGGCCCTGTCCTGCCTTTCCTTATGCAGTCATTTAAATAATCTCTTCATTTTCAGCATCTGCCGTCTTTCACCGGCCCCTTTGTAATTAAACCCTACGTGCTACAATGTGGAAGGGACTTGCTGTCGAGTGAGAGAGAGCGAGGAAAATGCTTTTTTTTTTCAGTTTGCGGAGGACAAGAGTTGAGGAGTATGGGCGAGCCGCAAGTATTTTCCCTACAACACGACGATGGCTTAATGAGTGACAGCCCTTCTCCGCCAGATCCTCTTCGTCAGCAGCGCTTTCATGTTTGCTCACTAATTACCTCACTGTCTTTTCTTAATGCCTCTTCATACATCAGGGCCTTCACCAGATTTACTGTTTACAATATGAATTGCATAAAGGCCCTCTCCTCATTACCTTTTTCTTTCAGCAAGAAAATGAACACACAACAATGCAATAATTAGCCACGGAGCCAAGCTCTGTCACTGCCAAGTAACAAGTTTTGGAAAGCAGTTTTGGATTTTTTTGCTTTTGAAATCCTGTGCTATCACCCTTCCCCAGTGAAACACCGAGAGCCAATTCCAGACAAGCACACGAGCTAGATTTTCCCATCCTATCCAGCACCCAAAACACCACGAGAACAATGGCAGCATTCAGGCACCCAACCATCCACAGACACTGGATGGTTCTTCATGTCTTCATGCTCATCCTTTTCCTTGAAACTGAGAATTGCTGTCATTTGTCGAAAAAAAACAGCCAGTAGTTGGAAAGCTTTTTTTTTTCTCCTTCTCTCTGATTTCCACTGTTATTTTCAGTGACCTGTGATTTTTTGCTGGCAATTAGTTGTTTGCAGGTTTTCTGGCTGTATCTAATGGCTATGCGCATCCCAGTCATATTGTGTTGTGTTCTGTACCTCGTGCCACACCCCTCCTGACAGTAGAGTCCGTCCTAGCCGTATCTAATCGGTGTGAGTGAGTCTCATTTTGCCCCTTCACTGTTAAGGGATTAAGAACCAGTGCCAGAGGCAAAATCTGGCAGGCTGCCATCGAGATAAGCATATGATTTACATTGGGGGGGGAGGGGGGGGGGGTAATATGCATCTGCATAAACAAGTGAAGGGTACCCTCAGTGAATAAACTGCACACGTTTAAAGCCTGCAGAAATAGCATCATAAATGCATCATGTATTGACCCTTGTCCTGTTATGCAAGCAGTGGGTCCAGGAGCATGGTCCAGGAGATTTCCCATTCCTGGGCAACGTCCAATAGGGCATGAAATCACGACAGAACAATGAGTGAGGATCCCCTGTTTATGAATATGGAAAAGTGGACAAGCCTTGATAATGGTTTTGGCCTTGGTGATTCAGGTCACTAGAGTTCACATTGTAAATATCCTTTCGTGTGTTTCGTGTGTTACAGTACAGTAACCATCACTGGTGTTTGGGTGGGTTGCCATTTGTGGCTTTTCTGGATAGTGGTAATTGGGGCAGGTATTTTAAGGGGAGCCTGTAATGTGAGTCTGATACCTCAAATATTTTTGGCTGTTTTATATGATTCCTAGGGAACTGGGAGTAGTATTAGATTCCTAGTAACTGTTAAATGTCCTACTAGGAGAGTCCTGGAGAAATCTCTGTATAGGTGATATATTTACAACCTTCTCTTCAGTTTCAGTAATTGCTTGAATGCTGTGATTTCAGAACCAGATAATATGATGTTTTTTGTGTTGGGGATTACCACTTAACAGATGTTTTCACATGGGTTTCAGTTAGCAACTCATTTATTACCAGAGCATATAACTGTCTGCTGCCTAACACATCTTCGTCTTCAGTGCTAGGTGTTTATCATACAGATGCTTCTATCTTTATTGCTTGATTTTCTAAGACTCAGTTTTTCCCATGTTAACAACCACATAGGGCCCCATGCCCTCAGAAAATACTGGAACCCAGAAGATTTTGAACCTATAAACATACCTGAGCATGGAAGATCACAAACATTGAGACAAGGAGGTGAAAGACCATCCAGGCTCTTGTTGCAGTCTTGAAAAAAGAACAATGAAATAGGCCCACAGTTCTCCTGGGTGGGGTGTGCCGGCCACAGAAGCAGGCGAGAACGTCCTCAGTCCCTTTCCTGCATTAAAGCTCTAGCAGGAGGAAAAGTGCCCTCCATTTCAACCCTTCAGCGTATTAATTTTGCAGTGAGACCAGCATCACAGAGTGGCATCTGTCCCTCCAGCATGGGCTGGTTTCATTTGCACAGTAGAGCCACATTTCGGGTGGTCAGCTTCTGTGATGTTGAATGCTGTATGATTTTAGCTGACGAGACACAGACAAGCCACCCCAGGAGGTTTGCCAACGGCCAACCAGATGCACATATACACAAACAGACACGTTGGTGTGTGGAGATACGTGAGGGATTTGCAGCTTCCTCCTTGGGCGTTTCGCTGCATTTTCTGTGACCTGCTGCTTGCCGTTGCCCACTATGTGCGTGTGTGTTTGTGTATGGGGGGAGGGGGCTGTTGTGAGTTGGAGCTCAGAGAGTGTGCACAGGGAAATGACAGGGTGTGGGGGTGGACTTTGAGCTTGTCCATGTTTAATGCATGAGGCTTAATAGCGGGAGCCCATCTGCGGAACCGAAGGATGGGGGGTGGGGGGGTGAGTGATGGTGGTGGAAGAGACACAAGATTACCACAGATACATGCCTGCTGTTTGAAAACAGCGTGAACAGCACTTAGGTGGTGGCCGTCCAAATCTGCACTCTGGGTCCCCTCACTCTCCTGGGGCTCTTAGATGGAGTATCAGGGAGCCAACGGCGGCTTTTCTGAACTGTGGGATTGATATGATTTGGTCCACTCTGAACTTGCACCAGCACCACTACTCGTGTTAAGTTTCTCGCACACTAATATAAGTAGGCAGGGATTGTTATCTTGAGAAAGTGGCTGTTGCATCTTGACCGCGTTCCCACCTTCATCTCTCAGTTTCGTGCCATTTCTTGTTTCTGGGATACCAAGCAGAAAGCTGCTTTGAATATCCCCAATCCTCATGCCCGAGGGGACTGATTGGGCTCTGCTTTCATATAAAGCTCTATCTTTTTCTACAGCACCCCCCCCCCTTAAATTTGCAGCCATTACTCTGCAGAAGCCCTCCCCAGCACAAAACCATCCTCTGTCTACTAACCTGTTCCCACACCCCTTCAAACAGTGGTTCTTGACCCTGGTCCAGTGGAATATGCTGGTTTGTTCCGACTTTGCTCTTAATTCATAATGCTTGATTGAGCTGTTACTAATTAAAGGTCTAAATGTTTCATATACAAAAAAAAAAATCAAGTTATAGACCCTAAGAGAAGGTTTTAATGTATGTCTTTCTATTAATAAAGTGTAATATGTTTTCATCTTACATAACAGTGATTCTTTAGAAACCAAGCACATCATTCATGTACATCAGTGAAAAAAAGTATTTTGACATTATTCTTTTTTAAAAGACCTACATTCGGAATTAATTTTTCTTTTTGCTTTTGGAGAGATTTATTTCTGCATGCCAGTATGGAAATAGCAGAGTTGTATTTCTGCTAATTCATAGGACTTAAACATTTACCCATTACTGGGTTTATTTATTATTGTATGTTGTTTATTTGCTTGCTTGTTTGGTTGTTCGTTTGTTAGAATGATTGATTGTGACATTCACATGAGCCAGTATAATAGCTCTTTTGCCACTATCTGTTGTAAATGCTTACAGTATCCTGGTCTTGGAGGTGGCAGTCCCAGCACAGGGCACAAGGCTTGTAAATATAAGTTGGAAAGATAAGTTACGATATTGGCAGGTCAATCACGCTTAATTAATCCATCCATCCATTTTCTGCACATATTCGTTTTACTTAGGGTCACAGGGGGTCCTGAGTCTATCCTGGAAGCTACAGGTGCAAGGCAGGGAACAACTCAGGGATGGGGTGGCAACGCATTGCAGTCTTGAGTTGAAACAAAGTCTTGAGTTGAAACAAAGCTTAGCATAAGGATGTGTCTTCCAGAAGCCACTCTGAGAACCACCGCTTCTGTTCTTCTGTTCACCGGTCCTTTTGTTTTTACATTATGTGCCAGGCACACCAGTGTTTCAGTGTCTATTTTTGTGTCTTCAAATTTTCATTTTTCCCAACACAAAGCTTCAGAACAATTTAAAGCGAACTGGAAGGCACTGGGTCATTGCTATGTCTTTGTCGCACGGGGATGCAGGCAGACAAATCGGTGCGTGGAAAAACAAAAGCAGCCCAGTGAAGGGCCAAGGGACTCTGCTTCAATAAACGCGTCAGTCACTAAAGAATGACAACTAAGTATTTTTACCCTCTTGTTATGCAAACGGAATCTGTACGAGACCTGCTCTATGCAACTTAATTATGCTTAACATTTAAAGGAGTGTACTTGTCTCAAAGATGGCGGGTGAGCTGTGCAAAAGGCAGACACCTCTCTAATTTGTATTTGTGTTGGAAGGGCCCCTTGTGCAAGTCTAAGCCCCCGGTCAGCTGTGTCTTAGCCGGGACTGATATGTCTGATAGCCAGCCCACTGAATGAGCACACTTTGCATACTTATAATTCACATTGTCCTAACCAGTCGGTCTCTGTTGATCCATCTGCTGAGATCATGTCTAAATTTAATTTTCCACACAGCCAAATTTGTTGCCTACAATAGTCTCACTTGCAGCTTTTTTTTTCGGACTCTTGTAATGGGTAATCTCAGCCAACAATATTGGAAAATTAAGCCTTGTTGTTTCACTGTCAGCATACAAAGAAATGCTTTGAAGGCTTGATATGAAAGGCTAACTGTAAAGATTAACAGATGGGCAACACAGGAGAGGAGGGCCAGCAGAAGTTATATAGCACTTTCAGCACAGTTACAACTGAAGGAATGCTGGCTAATTATTTGTTCTCATACACAGTCTTAGTCATTGCAAGTATCTGCATCTCTTTTTGTTGTTGTGTTTGTTTGTTTGTTTTGCTTAGAAGAAAAAAATGCTTTGTTAGATACACTGTATAAAATAGATAGTTTCACTTCTTGACAATCTTCCCTCATGAAGTGAATGACTTTTTGTTCTAGACCTTTGTTTCTCAACCCAGTTCTTGGGGAACCACGGACGGTCCATGTCTTTGCTCCCTCTCAGTTGAACGGAGTAAAGATAGATTGTCTGCAGGTCCCCAAGGACTGGATTGTGAAACACTGTTCTAGAGATTATACACTCAAGCATGTGGGGTGTTTTATTATAACAAGCAACAATAATGACAGTTAATTATGTTAACGAGAAAGCCGCCCCCCATTCTCCCAGCAATGGCTGAGTTCCACGTGCAGCCCCAGTCGGTGCATGCAGAGGAGGCGGGGGTGGCCCGATTCCAGTGCCAGATCCACGGGCTTCCGGAACCTGTTATCAGCTGGGAGAAGGACAACCAGCCTGTGGACACTGACAATGAGAGGTATGTGAGCCTTCAGTCAGCACTGGTGACCTATTCCTCACCCGCTTTTAATGCAGTGCTAATTAATCCCACCTAGTCCACACTCCATCACAATGTAGTGCTAATTAATCCCATCTAGCTCACACCTCGTCACAGTCTAGTTAATTAATCCTATCCTGTCCACATGCTATTACGATACAGAGCTAATCACTCCAATTCAATTCACGTTCTGTCATAATGCAGTGCTAATTAATCCAACCTAGTCAATATCCAGTGCATAATGCAGTGCTAATTATTTCAACGCAATGCACATCCCAGCGTATGATGCAATTCTGATTAATCTTAACTCATCAGCAATGCAATTAATGCAACCTAGCCTTTACCTTAAGATATTGTCATTTTATCTGAAGTCTACTCTTATAGCCTGAGGCCACACTCTCCCAAACTGAATTTCTTATCACCACAGCTCTGATTTAAGGCTAAATTATCTTCTGGGTTGGTGTGTGGCTCTGTGATCATGATTGGAAGATTGCCGGTTCAAATCTTGTGGTGGGCAGAACGACTGCACTGTTGCGCCTTTAAGCAAGGCCCTTAATCCTAGTTGCTCCGGTGACTCACTGACCCTGCTCTCTCAATTTTACATTGCTTTGGATAAAAGACTCTGCTAAATATATAAATGGAAATTTATACGGAGATACTGCACAAAAATACTGTTATAAACACTTATTTAGTAAACTATCCATCTGTACTTTACCAAAGCATCCGATATATAAATACACAGTGAATATAAACATACAGCTGACAAGGAGTCAATTAGGCATAACTACAGCCAGGCTGAGCTTTAGCTAGACAGTGCATATCAAACATAGCAAGAAGGACACTAAGAGCATTCTGGAAATGTAAGAGTAAACTGTGCTTTGTGTACCCCCCCCCCCCAGGTATACTCTGCTGCCTACAGGAGTCCTGCAGATCACTGGGCTGCGCCCCGAGGACAGTGGCCTCTTCTGCTGCGTGGCCCACAACAGTGCCGGCGTCAAGCGCAGCACAATGGCCAGCCTCACCGTCTCAGGTGGCCACCCACATCCCACTTCCCGTCCTGGCTTGGCCTCACCAAAGCCACATATGAGCTCTCAGTCTAGCAGAGACGTGTGCTTATCTATTTTATTTCATCTCTCTCTTTCAGGTTCCCAATCTTCCGTTTACAAAGAGCCCACGATCCTGGTGGGCCCTGAAAATCTTACCCTCACCGTTCACCAGACGGCCATTTTGGAATGCGTCGCCACTGGATACCCACGGCCAATAGTCTCCTGGAGCAGACTGGGTATGCTGTTTCTAAATCAGGGTAGCGACAATGCAAAGTTACAGCTTTGACTTTAATGAGTGATCCTTTTATACGAGGCCAAGAGTCAAGAATGACAACCAGTTCAAAGCCGACTTGAATACATATCCAAGCCTTCATAAGTACAAAACATCATCAGATTTAACGAATCATTCGGATTCTTCTTTGGAGAAATCCCAGCCTATGGAACATGAGCCACTATTGAATGTTTTAAAAAAAATTCCCGGAAAATAAAGCTAGCAATCCACATAATCAGGTTACTGCTCCCTGGGTGTCTTTCAGCTCCCAATAAAAAATGCAATGATTTACAGTAATGTCTGTTTTTGAATTATAGCTTTAATCTGATTATTGTGTTCAGAAAATAAATTGCTGCCTGTACTCTGCACCCCTACTAGGCTGTAATCAGATTCTGGATATTGCTTTGCTGGAATTAAATGCTAACATGATTGGATCTCAGAGGATTATATTACAGAGATAAGGCTTGGGGTGAGCACCATAATGAACTTAATAGATTTACATCAGTCAGTCTGTAACGCAACAGTGGTCTTGGTGGTTTCTTATCTTTAAGATTGTCCATTTCCCATGGCCTGCTTTCCATATTCTTGTTTGAAATCTCATTAGCGTCAGTCATATCTCGATCATTTGAAATGGCTGTGAGCTTAGTGTGCTGGGAGATTCAGCCATGGACTGCGGGGGAATGCGTTGAGAGCCCAAATCAGGCAGTGCATTCTGCCTGAGAGACACAGCAGCTCTTCATAATAAAGAAAATTCTGGTAATCTCTGGCTACTACACAATGATTCCATATGCTTGCAATAGCTTTCTTATAATAGCTTTCTTTTCGCAAAAAAACATCCCCAGAATTAAAACTGATTGGTGCTTTTATGCATAAAATTTGAGAAGCTAATAGGGTAAAGCAGCAATGCAGCTAATCAACATGCTGGAGAGCCTCCACTCACAGACACATGTGCAGGGACATTCATAAGCTCACCCCTCAGCTCCCTGCACTGATACTGAGGGACATCTTGTTACCATGGTGACATGAAACATGCACATGACCATTCAGGGTTATGCTTTGGGTTGCCTGATCTGTCAACATTACTGCTTTGTAGCCATCGCTGCTACATATCCTGTCCAATCTCAAGATGCCTCTAGATGCTGCACTGCTATATCCCCAACAGGCTAGTATGAGGTGTATGTTATAGTTATCCATTATACGTTAATTTAGACATTTGTTTTCCTGTGAGAAATGGCACAGTGGTTAGCACTGTCATCTCACACCTCTGGGATCAGGGTTCGAGTGTCCGCCATGACTCCATGTGTCTGGAGTTTGCATGTTCTGCCCGTGTCGTTGCGTGGTTTTGTCTGGGTTCTCTGGTTTCCCCTCATGGTTCAAAAACATGCTGAGGTTAATTGGAGTTACCAAATTGCCCGTAGGTGTGCTTGTGTGAGTGACTGGTGTGTGAGTGTGCGCTGTGATGGGTTGGTGCTCTATTCTGGTTTATTCCCTGCCTTGTGCCATGGGCTCCGGACCCCCCCCCCCGCCATGACCCTGAATAGGAAAAGCAGTTTCATAAAATGGACGTATGGATTTCCTATGAACCGAAATGAGTTAACTCCTGTTTTTTATTGCTAGGTACCTGACATCTTTATTCTGTACTTCTTTGGGACAGATGGGCGTCCAATCGGAGTAGAGGGGATCCAGGTACTGGGAACAGGGAACCTGATGATCTCTGACGTCAGGGTGCAGCACTCCGGCGTCTACGTTTGCGCAGCTAACAAGCCTGGGACGCGCGTGCGCAGAACTGCGCAGGGGCGGCTCGTGGTGCAAGGTGAGAATGACTGGCATGGGGGCCACAGGAAAATAAGACGAAACATTCAGGAAAGGTTTGCTATGCTGCTGTTGTTTTCTATTGTTTGTCATTTATTGTAATTTAGTATCGGTTTAGTATTGGTTCATTTAATGCTATGGATTTGTTTAAGGTTACACCTGTGCTGAAACATCACATGGAACTTTGTACAAAACTGAACTGTGAATACAGAACTAGTAGTGAGGCTGATTCAATAATTAAAGAGAAAATGCCACAGTTCAGCTGGAACTAGCAGCCAAACCAACTGCATTTTACTGGGTCGGTAATCAAGTCAAATGTTTAATTTAGGCCTGATTTAGTTCCTGATCGCCTAACGCTGTGCGAGAGCTTTAATCACTGATGGTTCAAAGGACTGCTAGAGGACAGGGGGCAGGTCACCTCCCCCAGGAAGGAGACAGAGAAACGGACAAGACTGGGCCTCCCCCTCAGCTTTATTTATCAGCCTCGTGATGTTCATGCCAAATGATGAAAGGCTACTCTGCTGGTCTTCCCTCTGTCCTCTAAGCCTGTTTTTCACACCTATTATTGATTTAATCTGCGTCCTAGATGGGTTTCACTTTGTCGCAGCTCTTCAAATGTCCTGCACACAATACGGTGACAGGCCCAGATTAAACGCTGTGTGTTTAGCCTGTCTTCCCTTGTTCCACACCTCTTAATGGAGGGTGTTTGGATATCCTCATTGTGTCCTTTCTGTATGGTGTTTGTCTTCAAAGAACACAGAAGCCAGGTTTGGTTTTGCTTCTTTCTTTAACCTAAATGTTCCCCGTACAGCACACGGACGGCATAACCCAGTTTTGTGTCGCTTCTTTGTTCCTGTCTGCTCAGCCCCAGCCGAGTTCATCCAGCCACCGCAGTCCATCGCGCGCCCGGTGGGTACCACGGCCATCTTCTCCTGCCTGGCTCAAGGCGAGCCTCTGCCACAGCTCACCTGGCTGAAGAATGGCCAGGTGCTGGAGCCAGGGGGACACGTTAAACTCAGGAACAACAACAGGTGAGGCCAGGCCACCAATTACACCTTCCCATGTGTCGCGTGTAAGTCATGCACACTGGCTCACAAAATAATGCAGGACTACTCACTGGTGAGTAGTGTCTTACACATTTATACAGATGTTCCTCAACTTACATTCCAAAGAACCTGTCCTAAGCAGGGTTAGTGACATTTAGCATAATGATTTATCATGTATTATGAGGACTTAATATCACATTAATATCACATTATGTAGTATGACACCAATAATGTGCGTAACGGTGTATGATTCAAAATGTAAGATAGGTATGTACAGTGTATGGGAAGTATATATTAACAGATGGTATAAACAGATGAAGAACTTGTTGGAAAACTAAATGCAGAAAGAAATTTCCAGCATCTTTATTTGATTTTATTGCCTGTTTTATTGTCATAATTTCTGTTGTTGGATCTGCATCAGCATATGCATACACAACTGTTAATCAAAGCCAGCATTCTCTGGGTGATTGCTGACTGTACTTTGTTGTTTTTTTCTGTTGCTCAGTAGACTAGCTGCTAGCTGCAGTCTCTATCAGAAATGTATCTTGGGTTGCATTGGGTCGAGCTGGTGCTCCCTGTTTCCTAATGGGGGAATCGAGCCAAGTTTAGCTGACAGAAACGTACTTCCCCAGTTAACGACTGAGCTGCACGATGCCTTATTTGCTGGCCAACATGGTGACAGCGCTTACAACGTGCGCTTTGAGTTGCAGGCTCTGGCCAATATGCATCATGCAGGGTTATGATGTGGTTTGTGTATGAGGCTTCGAGGGCCACAGTTACTGTTGGCAGGGGTCCAGCGTTCTCCTTAATGACGTGGCTCTGGGGTGCTGTTCCTTCAGGCAGCTGCTGTCCCTCAACCGTGGAGAATAGGGCAGTGTTTGCCAAGGCTGGTTTGCTGGTGCAGACCCTGGAACAAAAGAAAATAGTTCCCATTAAATGCGAACTGTCGAAACAGGAGAATCTCAGTGTTTAGGGGATTTTTTTCTGCTTTCAGTAGACGCTGTTGTTTACTGCAATATTCAAGCTATTATGCTAATTTTGTGATGTAAATCTGAAAGATGAGCAAATACCTTTCTCACTCTTGTCATCCCGAACACTTTGAATGCCATTCCTGCAGTTCTGGTGGCATAATAAAACATTTTATTCCGCAGTAGTAGCTGTCGTTAAGAACATGTTAATCTGTTTTTTTTTTTTTTGATTACAATCAGAACCTCACATTTTTTTCGCAGAAGAGACACATCATCCATACATCTTCAGTCACATTCATTTCCTTGGGTAACACTCTGCTCTGATTAGTAAGACTTAATGCATTTCAGATTTTTATTTCTCACCTTTTATTTATACACATAGATGGACAGGGTATCACTTATTTTCAGTGATTTTGCTAATAATGTCTAATATTAACTTGGATGTCTAAATGGATGACATGGGCCATCAGATGCTGTGAGTCTTGCATCATTATACGTCTTTCAACAAAAATGAGCATTTTAAAGATGCTGGGTCCCTCTAATATTTCGGTTTCTTGATTTGTTTTGACCTGTCTTTCATACGGGGGGAATGAACACCCTGATCAGATAGAAGGGTTTGTCGGATACATGACAGCAAATAACTATAGGGGCAAATGAGGCTGATGTTGAGATCAGCATTAAGAGTCAATCCTCCCCATCCTGGTATTTAACCTAAACTAACAGTAAGTCAACCTCGAGTCATTTCCTTTTATTGACAATTAAAGTATTAATGATCTGTTCGCAGAGATGGAGATTTCAGGTTTAGAGAGTACAAATCCAGACCAAGATTTTGTTTCAACTAACCAGTTGAGTACTCTATGAGTGTGAGTCTTTATACTCAACTGGTTGGTTGAAACAAAACCTTGGTCTGGATTTGTACTCTCTGGACCTGAAATCTCCACCTCTGCCTGTTCGAGACATTAGATAGCAGGTGGGCAGCACTTAGAATAATTTTGCCCTGCACTCAGCATCATTTGTGGAGATGGTTGTTATATTTATAGATCTTTGGAAGAAGCAGACAACACAAATAGAATGAAAAAAAACAGTCCAGGCAGAAATGGATATTCGTGTCATTGTCAGTGAGTTAATGGATTCCAGCCATCTGGGGTTAAAATTAGGAGTGATTTACATATTCTTCTCTGTGGTCACTTTCTCATGGCCCACAGATGATGGCGACCAAAGTGTCTGATTAAGTATTCGGCTTTAATAATACCCTCCCCTAACCACTGTGGCAATAAGCTGCATTAGGAGAGTCAGTGAAAGACAGTGAGTGAGAGAGTGTCGCGGCATGTGGGACAAAGGACTCAGAGACGGGCATTAGGCAAAAAGGGGTTTTATTAACTGAACGAGAGAAGGGAAACAAACGAGACCGCGAGGGATCAAAACAAGAAGATGAGTAGGGGTAAGTATTATGGGCAGCCAGGAAGAGCGTCCGGATGACCAGACTGGGGCTGACGAGACAAACAGGTACTTAAATACAAAGGCTAACAAGGGTAGCAAGCAACAGGCGTGGCTCATCGGGGCCTCATCAGGGAGGAGACAGGAGGGTCAGGTGGACAGGTCAGGCAGGATGTAACAGTGAGCCAGAAAGGTATGTGTAGACAGATAGTTAAACTTCACTGTTTGAAACCAAGATACTGAAGGAGGGGGACGTTTTTGAACTATACTCACAGGCACCACATTCAATGTATTAAACTACTTCTGCATATTATCCCCGTCTGCGTAAGGCTTAGTGGTTCAATGGGTCACACTATTGCCTTACATGTCTGGGATCTCATGTTTGTACACTTCACTTGTTTTCATGTTGTTATCCTTCCATGGTCTCAAGACATGCAGTTAGGCTAGCCTGCATCTCTGAGTTACCCATACTTTGTGTGTGTGCTCAGTGGTGGATTGGCATCACATCCAGGGTCTATCTTAGCCTCCAACCCTCCAACCCCCCACATAAGACTGACCAGGATAAATGGCCAGAACGTGGATCAACAACAAGACTTTGGTGTCACATAGAGAGATAAACTTTGGTGGAAGTCCTGACTTTCTTTGTAAAGCTTTAAGACACTGCAGTTGTGCCAATACAGTGTTGTGGTGACACTTTAAATGATGTTAACCATTTGCCTCATTAAGATAATTGCCAGCATCCTGTACCTAATAAAATCACTCTGACCATTCTGTATGTCATCCTAATTACACTTGTAGGGCTTTTCTGTCCCAGATTAAGATGAGGCATGTCTTCCTTTTACTTCCTTCATCTCATGGTTCTGTGTCCAACCCTCAGCACACTCATCATCTATGGGATCAGCCAGGAAGACGAGGCCATCTACCAGTGCATCGCGGAGAACAATGCCGGCTCCACCCAAGCCAGTGCCCGGCTGACCGTGCTGTGGGCGGGCGGCCTACCGGGGGCGCCTCGCTCACTCCGTGCCGATGCCGTCTCCCCCACCGCCATCCAGGTGTCGTGGCAGAGTCCCCAGCAGAACACTCAGGACATCATTGGATACGTGCTGCACATCCGCAAGACGGCAGGTCTGCTCACGACTGAAAGAGTCAAAAAGTTGCCACATAAATGTGGGAATAAAATCCACAGCTCTGGAGGCAGGGGCGCAAGAAAGGGGGAACGTTTAGACAAAGGGCCCTAAAAAATTGGTCTGCTTGGGCACCCAATATGATATGCTCTCATGGGGCCCAAAGTCTCTAACAGTGCCCCTGCTTGGAGGTATAAGGCTGTCCAATTTAAGAACCTTAACATTAAAAGTGAACTTTAAAGGATCTAAGTGAACTGTCTCCCATCTGCTTCAATATGTCACAGCAAAACAAGGACGTGTCTCACTGTATAAATGTTAGAATATTAGAATAGACTATTTGAATCTGAATTAGCCCTGTCACATTTTATTCATGCATCTTCAAACTGCTTGTTCAGTGTAGGATCACGCAAGGCTCTAAAGCCAATCACATGAAACCACAGGGTACAGTCTGTCGAAGGGCACAGAGGCGCTCACGATCTATGGGCAATCAAGAGAAGCCAGTTAGTCACTGGACTGCAGGAGGAATCCCTCATGACACAGGGAGAGCATGTAACTGCCACACACATGGAGTGAAAGTCCCCAACCTTGGACCTAACCTTGGCTACTTACTGAGCCAGTTTAAGAAGAGGTTCAAAACAAAACTGGAAGCATGCACCCAGGCAGGTGGGGGATGGCGTTTGCATGCCGCTGCCGTGAATCTGGAGTCTGCTGTGGGACCCACGACAGCTTGCTTCCAGGGCAAAACATTAATGCCTTATAAATCAGATGGCTCTACGGTGACATCCATGTCTTTAGTATGGAAGAAATAAAGCCGCCCTCAATTGATAATGGAACTGGAATTAATTTTATGGCAGAATATTTCCTGCCATTTATTTCCTTTTCATGTGAAAGAGGTGTGGGGGGGGAGCTGGTTATTTGCAGCAGTGCTTATTAGCAGGGTCCAGCTGCTCCCCCCTGCACTGCAGTGCTGTTAGATGGGTAATTATAGACCCTAGGGGCTATTCAAAAGAAAATGCATTAATTAGCAGCCAAAGACAGCAAATCCACATAGGAGAAGTCAGGAGAGCTGTAACGGGTGTGTACCTGAATTAAGGGGTGTTTATTAGTACCAAGAACGCAAAGAACATACTTGTGTTCTTGGCAAGAGCGGTCTCGCTAACTTCAATCCCAAGAACGGGGACACAAAGAATCATGGGATTGTTCTTGTTTAGTGAGGATGCAACCGATTCAGCCTCCATATTTGATATTTTACCGTCTGTACTTCTGTTCTTGAGTATTAGAACTGTACTTTGTACAATGGAAGATGACGTAAACAGTAAAGGGTACACAAGAACACAAGAATGGTCGAGTGTGCATATTGGTAAACACCCAAGGACTAAAGTGCAATACTGGAGCTTTTTCTGTCTCTGTCCTTTTTTGGGTGGGCAGTAGGTTCTGTTTTTAACAGGCAGCCCCCTTTCAGCTGATCATGTAACCTCACTTTTAAGTTAATTTCATTTATTATTCTTTTTGATTTTATTTTCAATCACATTGGGGGGGCCCGCGCGGCGGAGGCGCGGCGGCGGGGGGCGGGGGGGGGGGGGGGGGGGGGGGGGGGGGGGGGGGGGGGGGGGGGGGGGGCGGGGGGGGGGGGGGGGGGG
>JAODKC010000009.1:3342447-3354943 GCA_026777985.1 Mormyrops attenuatus
TCGATGCTTCACATAATGCAATGTCTACACTGTGTTAAATCATGGGCTGTTCTTTAATAAATGTTTTAACCAGTGTACCTGACTGTCATTTAGCACTGATCTGGCATTAGGTTGGTACAACGTGAAGTAGCTTCTGATGTAGTAAACTTCTTTTGCCATATTTGTGTAACTTAGCTTGCTATATTTCTGTGGATGGTAGCTTTTGTGTAGTGAAGCTTAATTTATTGTTGAGTAACTGATAGCTTAGCTCACTACACTTTACCAGTAGCTTGCCCAACACTGTTGGTTGAGATGCATTCTTGATAGTGACCATCATCTCCTCCTAGGGCTTCAGAAGGCCATCCCTAATGTGGAACCCCAGGCAGTTTTCGGTAACACATTACTTAAAGTTGTCAACTCCAATTCATTATACATATGTTCATAATGCATTTTAATGTTGGTATATGTATTTAAAAAGAAAAAAGAAAAGACATCTTCTTTTAACAGTCATATGGCATTATAGTGTTGATTATAATACTTCATGAGCTCAAATGAAGCTCTCATCTATAATGCACTATAGATATCTTTATAATGCAGTATAATGGTCAGTATAAGAATTAAGGATGATCTGTACTGCATTATGAAGGTACCTATAGTGTATTATAGATGGGAGCTTCAGAGAGCATTCATAATGTATAATAAACATTGGTATAATGTGTTATGCCTTTTTATAAATATTTATATCCATGTTTATAATGCTTTATGAATGCATTATGAATATATTCATAGATTCTTATAGATCTTATAGATTCTTCTTTATAGATTCTTATATTCTTGTAGAAAATGTTACAGAGTCTGCTATAACCTGATGTGGCAGTTTTTTGAGTTTGTGAGCCTTGCAGCCTGATGTTCAGCCAGCAGCCTCCACAACTTTCTAAGGTGCTGTTAGAGTCAGCACCTGTCCGACCCTACCCTTTGTGTCTCTACCGGTTTGGCCAGCAGGTGTCGCTGGCCAGCCTGCTGTTTCACTCCCTGTCTAACCTTTGTGTGTTCCCCTGCTTCCTGGATTGCTACATTGCTCATAGGGTTGAGCATGTGACACTGAGGCTATTGTCCTACAGACATGGGTGACGTCACCAGTTTTGTTTAATAATTAAGTTTTTTTTTTTTTTGTTCCTAATGTATGTAGTTATTTTGCTTCTGGTTGGTTTGCCCTGTTTGTGTCCTATGTGATTTTAGTTTTTGTCTAGCATATTCAGCCCTCTGTGTTATGTCTCCTAGTTTCCAGTTTTGGTTTAAGATTCCTTAGTTTCATACTTGTTTAAGTGTATCTGCCCCACCTGTTCCTTGTTGTGAGTCCTTTTCAATTGGTTATTGATTATTGCACCTGTTCCTTGTTTCTCCTGGTGTTCCTGTGCATTTAAGTGCCTGAGGTAAGAGGGGACCAACACTGCTGTGAGAGGCTTGTTAAACACCCTCTGCTGTCTGGAAGCAGGTGTGACGATGCCCCCTCTCTGGGCCCCTCTTACCTTGCCTTTGTTTTACTGTCTAGTCAGTCATTGTGAGAAGTTACTCTGTGTTTTCTATTCCCGCTCCCTGTCTAGCCCAGTTCCTTAGTTTGCTACTTAGTGGTTTCTTTGCTTTATTCTTATTCCTCCAAGTTTGTTTTTGACCCCTCATGGTCCGTTCAATTTGTGCCTTTCTTTTGTGTGGTCTGTTTAATCTTGTTTGTCTTGGAGTCGTAAGTGGATCGTCACCCTTTTTTTCTTTTTCCCACCTGCGTCATGCCGCGCTGTAACAGAATTCTGTCCAGCTTTCTGAATGCACCACAACACCTTCTACAAAGACTGTCCATCATTTCCTGTGCAGCTTTAGCAGGTTAGCAGCCCATTCAGCATGCGATTTCAGTCTTCAAGGTGGGGTCATCAGCACCTTCAGCCATGATTCAGACATGTGGAGATATACTTCTATACTGTATTTAAGTATCTTTGAATTTTATTTGAAATGCTGTGCTGCAAAATTCTGCTGCCCTGTCACTATTTCTGTGAGGGTGGCCATTAGAGGCCAAGTCATATTGAGTAGAACGCACCAGCTGTGGTAGTCGGTGTAGGATTGTTGGCTTGTAGTTCTGTTTGTGTCTGACCACCCCTGCTAGCAGTCATCCCGCAATCACTGGAGCTTGTATTGGCGTCGTTGGCAATAGCAGCGTGTTCTTGGCTTGGTTGTCAGTCTGAAAAACTGGCCAACTGTTTTGTTGGGCCTGTTTGCCATCACAGCAGTCCTAACAAGCTATTCCTCCTAAAAAAAATATTCTAATGTATGTGGCTTGTGTGAGGTTAGTGGTCAATGCTTAGTCATTGCCTCAATAGCAATGAATACAAAGTCAACTAAAGACAATGAAAACTTAAAGCACAATACCAATTAAATATATTTTCAAATGAAATGTCCTTTTATTTCATTTTTGTTATTTTTTGAAAACCTCAGTGTTTCTATCCCAATAGCGGGGGGGAGACCCATTGCACTTTGTGTAAAATTTCCCATGGGTGTTATCAATTATAAAAAGCAGGGGGCATATTCATAGCAAAGCTAAGAATCTCCGGTGGGGTACTGACCCTCACCTCACTGGAGAGAAGGTGCTGTTTTAGTCCCCAGGAGCCCATATAGGAGTGGGCTACAGCTGTCTTTCAGCTTTAGGCTTTAAATACTCTAAGGCCTGGGGGGTGGAAGGGGCAACTGGGGCAACTTTTATACCTCCCTTCTTCTGAACTTTTTTTACTGCTTCCAGATTTCTTAACCAAACTTCCCAACAGACTACAGCCAAGGATTCCTAATTTCTTGCACATTAGAAATAATCTAAAAAACTTTACCAAATCCTGATCGGGTCCTTGGTGGTAAGTAGGGTTGGACTGGGATTAAAGATCAACCTTGCCCCCCCACCACATACATACCCACAATAAATAAGCCTATCATAGATTTCCCCTGCAACAAATTTTGCCAATCAGGAGGGTCAGTGGGTGACGCCCCATTATAAATTTTTCCGACCGTGGGGGTGGGATGCCAGATGGCCAGTTCAGACCAGCTTCATTTGCACTTCCTGAGTTCCTTTGTCTCATCTGTTGATCATAACTCTATTGACTATAGCAATTTAACTATATAATATAAAATAAAACAAGACACTAAACATGGCTTTAAAGCAGAATATCTATAAAATATCTATAAAATAGAATATCTATATTAAAATAATTTCATAACATTATTTTCTAAAAATATAATACATAATATTTCTATAGTATTTCCAATTATTTTTTCACCAAGCAAAAATATCATAATTTAATATTATTTGTATTAATAAGATTATTGTTGCTGTTTTATTTACCCCACTGTAGGATCATTATAGCACAGCCACATCTCGCTGTTTCCTACACCCCCCCTCCCTCTTTTGTAGAAAATTCTTTGACTTTGGGTGGGACTCATCTGTTGCTATATTGACTTACATCTTGCCCTCTGGTCCCCTTACGATGCACATAGCATATGTCATGGTCCTCTGAACCTAGGACCTGATCACGGTTTGAACCTGGAGGCTGTTATGAAGGAAAACGACAAGTGTTCTAGATAATGGAAAATCAGACATGCAGAGACTTAAGGGAATGTTATGACCCGGACTAGGGCCAGACACAGGAGCAGAACCATAACTTTCTTTGTCTCTTTATTGCTTTTTTATGGAGTAGGAGAAGAACAGCCTCAAAAGCCAACCAGGCTAAAATAATAAACCAAGACGCCACTAACTACAGAGAGGCGATCTTCTTGACCTCATCAAATGAAAAGTGAAATAGTAAAAATACAGAAGAATTCAAGACATATGAAATCACATTCCTTACTCTGCCAGCTATGCACAGTATTTTACAATATTTACAAATTATTTGCTGAAGTTATCTAGCAACCGAATCCAAAACAGCTCAGCATGACGGAGCACAGAATAAGCAAAAGGTTAAGCACATTTACAGCCCATCAAAAATGCAAGAAAAATACAAAATAATGGTGCCATACTTGAGTGTTAGGCAAAGACTTCAAGGAAGTGTCAAACTAGACATCGGTAGGAAGAAGCGGTATTCCTATTTAATGGTGAATGGAATCTGGAACAGAAAAACACACTCATGGACACAATTACCTTGAAAGCCAGACCTAGAAAATAATTACGACTGAGTCATACCATCCCCATCCTGAAGAGAAATTATATGCATGGAAAATTTTATTTCAAGGTGACACTGTATCAGTGAATTGGGGACAATGATTTTAGCTTTTGTGTATAATTAATAAATTTAAAATTTTAGAGGTCAACCACACTAATCAATAATAATAATAATAATAATAATAATAATAATAAATGAATAGTAAAAAGCTTGTGATTGTATTGGACAAGCAGAAAGACAGGTTACATCATCCTAGGTTATGGTAGTTCCAAGATATTCAAGCCATTAATTTGCAGGCTGTTTTTTTTTCATTCTGTTCAGTTTCTGAACCCAGGAGAATGGCAGGTAAGGAATAGATTTAAATATTAAAGCTCCCCTCCAAATCCATTCTACGTTTATTAATTAGCTCATCATTGTATGGTGAGTTAGCCTAGTTATGTACCACCTGCTTCTCCCTTGTCGTATATCCAGGTAGCACGTTTTGGATGGCAGCCCAAAACTATTCCCTGCAGTGTCTCACAAACCATATGGCATCAATACAGCCTCTTTTGCACACTATCTGGTGGTTTTTGGATTCTCACAGAGTGTGGGGGGTCCCTCAATATTTGGTCAAATGGGGCCAATACAGGAAAGGAAAGTATTGCTATTTCCAGTCTAGGGACAGTCTAGACTGCTCCGTGGGATTCACGAGGACCACCCTGATCTTCCTGCCTGTTGTCCTATTGGTACCGCCCCCTGGCTTTTTGTTTTGTCTTGGGAAGCTGTACCCAGAGAGGGGGCATCGTCACACCTGCTTCCAGACAGCAGGGGGTGTTCATTTAACAAGCCTATCACAGCAGTGCCGGTCCCCTGTTATCTCAGGCAGAGCCCAGACTATAGTTACAGTGATAAACTATTTCTCATTCCTATCTAAATACTGTAGGAGGTATGGTACTTGTCCAGTCATATGTCATCTATATTAGACCAAACAGTCCTGATTGCCTGATGAATCCTTGAACAACTACTTTTTAACTACAATATTAATGTATTGTTTTGGATAACATTACATTACATGATTTATTTAGCAGACACTCAAGCAACATTCAAGTGATAATGTTTGAAGATCTAGACTATAATGTCTGAAGATCTTGACTTTTGCTTTTCTGACTACACCTCATCTCATCTCCCGAATAACTGTGCTTATTCTATGCAGTCTTTGGGTCTTTGGCTCCACTCTCAAAGACTTACAAAACTCACACGTTAGTCTCCTGTTGCTTTAAATTTGTTCCCAGAGGCTTAATCAATGGAAAAGGAATAATCGTTATAGTAGAAAACCAGAAATCTAGATATTCTAATAATAATTCGGATTCTGATACAATAACATTTGCTAAAAGTTTTTAATTATGGAAGTATGACATTTTAAAATTTTATATATGAAAATTTCTAGACTTTTCTACTTCCTGTTTTAATATTGGTGTGTTACTTAAACCACACAAAGAAAAACACACAAAAATATATTTATATTTCAGTGTCCCTTAATAAATCCTAAATAAACTGATTGATTCTCAGTGCATTCCATTAATTAAAACATCACTCATCATTGTTATGATGGACATGCCTTTGGAAACTGGTTATGAAAGCACTTCACCACCATAACCCTGCCTAATGCCTGCAAAACTGGAGCTACCAAACAGATGCACCTGTCCGTCTCATTATCCCTCTTACTGTTACTGGTGAACAAGATCAAAAAATACTTGAAGTGGTTCACTAAGGGCAGATCTTCCTCACCTGAAAGAGCAGTCCACTTTAATCCACTTGAGAGAGCACCATGCCCTCACATTTGGAGGTGCTAACACTCATTCCTGCCACTTCAAAGTCGACAGTAAACCTCTCAAGTGTGTGCTGGAGGCACCGTTCAGATGACGGCAAAAGAATGACATCATCTACAAATAGCAGGGATGTCACCTCTAGTCCCTAGATGCTCATGGGAATTTTACTTACACAAAATTGTTCTAAGGGCAGAACAAAGCAATGGTTTGTTCAGAGAGATTACCAATCAGACTGTAGAGGAAGTGGGTCCAAGCAACTAGAGGAGGTGGAACCAAGACATCCGATTGGTTGGGCCCGCCTCCTTTAGTTTCGAGGACCCATCTTTTCAACAGTCTGATCAACAGTCTCTGAACCAATCTTTTTTTTTTGTTCTGCCCTCAGAACAATTTTGTGCACATAAAACTCCCACTAGCCTACTGGATGCCCTACAAACAGTCTGCACCTACACAGCTGTGGCTTGATATAACATTCATAAAAATTGCAAACAGTAATGGCAAATGGGCACACCCTTGCCACCACATACTCTAAATAACTCTAAGTACATTTATACAGGGACCAACTAGCATAAAGTAGCAGGCCAACATTCCTGCAGCACCTCCTGCAGTCCTGAGACATGCACTCACATGTCTTCTTTAAATTCACAAAGCCCATGTAAGTTAGTACTAACCCATGAAACCTTGCAAAACTGATTACCAGTCCATCAATGTCACCTGATACCTATTCTGATCATGTCCCTTTGGGTTGAGGCCCTGAGGGTGACCCAGGGCCTGCTGGATGGTTGGAAAGAGATGTATGGTTTGTTTTCATTATTATAACATTATTATAAAAACTGTTATAGTAATTTATTGTGAGTAAGTATGCCCCTCTATCCATCAGCAGGAAGTTGCAACTTTAAAGCAGATTTCATATGCATAATATAATTAATCTCAGATCATGGCAGTTTAAATAATTTTGGATCTGTCAATTAAGGATTGCTAGATGAACACAAAGATGCATCCATGGAATGTTTTGTGCACAGGGAGTATAAACCTGGATGCACAGAAAATGTGTGCAAATTCCCATCTCTCAAATTACACAGGCCCCCTGCATAGCTGAGAAACGCTGAGAAAATCTTTGTTTTTGAGGTAGAAATGGCTTGAATGCCAAACAAAAGGGAACATGAAGATTAAGCAGTCGCTTCTGCAACTAAAAAAAAAAACAAAACAAAAAGCAACAAAATGAAAACAAAACATTCAGATTCAGAAAGGGAAATTCAGGAACCGAAACATCGCTGCCTTACTGGGGACTGAAAAAAAAAATGGCCCACATAAATTTCCAGAAATAAGATGGAACTAATCGAGGTGAAAACGCAAGACTCACTTCTTTGATGAGCTCCATGCCATTTTCCTTCAAATGCAGAATGGGAGAAGTGGCTAGTGTGTGTAGGACAGCAGTGTGACTTTGAGGGCCTTTCTGTGTTTCTCCGGTCTCAAATTCCCCATCTGAAGGTGATGACATGTTGGGAAAAATCTAGCGACAAGTGAAATGCTCCTGCCTATTTAATATAGACATATAATCCAGTGCCTGAAGACACACCCTCTGCGAGCTGCTGCCGCGTCTTCACACCGAGGGCCCTGTAAATCTTACGCTAACACTGGCTGCAGGTGTGTCCTCTTTCACTGCATGAAGAGAGAGCATTGTGATGAAAATGAGCCATTCTCCCACACCCTGGGGAGAGCCACACCATGTGTTCCCACCCTGCTGCACGCTGCTCTGCTTAAACAGAGAGAGAAAAACAAATGTTGTCTCAAAAAGGGGGGAGGCCCTCCCCCTCAGCTAGTGGCACTAAAGCCCCCTCCCTATATCTGGCTATCGTCGTCACTTCAGTGGAGTCTCCTACACTCACATATTTAAATTCCTTTGGCCTTTTGCCGTTCCCGTTTCAGACACTGTTTGCCGTTGCTCTTAAATGTTTAGAGATTGTTCGGGTCCCAGAAAGCCATCTGAATATGTGATGTGGGTGGGCAATAGCACCAGTTGCTAGGCTGGTGAGGTAAAGCTGGGTTGTTTTAGTGATGGTTTGGAAGGACGATAATATGACAGGTTGTTTACCCAGCTGCAAATGGTACAGGCGGGTAAACTGGGTCTTTGGTTCACTAATCCCCCAATATTAACACCACAATCCTCTCTACATTACAAATACAAACAAGAGGCAGATAAGCATCAATTCTGCTATAGTGATTATGATGTAAAAAATTTCCACACTTCCTTTTCACTCTTCTAGTCTGCTTGAAAGCATCCGCATCACTATACACTCATACGATTCCTTTAGCATTTATCATACACCTCCTAGAATCTGGGCTCAGCAATTTTACTTCTCATCCGCTTTTTCATGTTGGTCTATTAGTGAGGTGCATGTTGATAATCTTGAGCAAGTGTAGAAATGAGCATAGTTTTGTACTGATGAACTTGTCCAAAATGGCCAAACTTGGATGTCTAGATTATTTTTTTGTTACTCCACACTTCTCACATTCCCACCATATCTAAACCTGTGTTTAATGTGTCTCATCCACAGAAGGACACAGTTTCCTACTGATTGCATCACATATCAGACTTGCTTATTTTGTGATTTGGCTAATAACAGAGGCTGTACAGAAATATTTTTCTATTTTAGTGGCTCAGTGATTTTAATAAGCTTTGAAATTAAACTTGACTTTGAACTGGAAGCTGAGGATGTTATAAGTGAAAATTTGAGTTCAAGATTTACAGTTAGGCTTGTATATATGAACTGCATTGTCAAATGAACATCTCCAGTAGATGATCTGATAAAGTGACAGGTTCCAGAATGGTGTCCAGGTGTTACTCTACCTAATTGTCTTGTTCATTTATCTTTCTTCTGACCGAGCAGAAATGAGGGGTGGAATGAAATGTCATCACAGTTTAAAAATGGAAAAAAGTGACCCTCTTTAATTTTCACAAATGTTCATCTTTAATGAAAGACTTAGCATAAGATCACTGCTTTTACTCTCTGTCAGGCTAAAAGTAATCCACAAGGTCACAATTTCAGCGAGGACTTCTGTTTGGTGCCCCTGTGTCACAAACGGCTGTCACTTTAGACGGCAGAAGTGAAACAAAGTCCTCCAAACCTGTGCAGCTTAGAGGAAACATGCTGCTAGCTGCTGGCCAGGTACTGACACAGAACCCTGTAGCTCGGTCCACTTTTCTTTGAAACTGAAATCACTACAAAAAGAGTGATGTTAAATTTCACAATGCTGCCACTAGAGGGTACACTGTCCTTACACAATTTGTATACAGGTATGTATAAGGTTTGTATAAGGGTGTTGGAATTTTGGTTTTCCTGGAAGCACTATTCAATGAAGCTTCAGATTTTAATTAGAGATTCATCTTCTACTCTATATTTATCTTTCAAGCAATAACTAAAACTTTTAAGGTGCTTAAATATTCCACTCAGTTTATTATCAAATGAGTGATTCTCAGCTTCGCCCTTAGGCATTCCAGTCACAACACACCTGCACCAGGTAATCGGTGTTATTGATCATTTAGTTAAATGATCTTGGTCTTGACTCAGACTCAGTTTGTTAAAGATGTAGCTTTGACTTGGATTTGACTAAGGGTGTCTTGAACACAGCATTTCCTTTCCCCGGAAAAACAGAGCATAAGGCAGAGGGATTGCACACACACACACACACACACACACACACACACACAGGTTTGTAATTATATCTTTGTGGGGACTCTCCATTCGTTTCTATTGGGAAAACTCTAATCTCAACATGACGACCTTAACCCCTACCCAGCCCAAACATTAACTATAAGTAACCAAACAAAATATGAGACTTTCGGCATTTTTAGTTTTTTGTTTGCATTCACAAATCTTTCTGGGGACCTGAAAAATGGTCCCCACGACATAAAAAAAATGGTATTTATTACATTGTGGGGGACATTTGGTCGCCACAATGTAATATAAACCTAATCCACGCACACACACACACACACACACACACACACACATTTTTAATGGTCAAGTATTCCTGTTTGTGGACTTTGGAGTTTTATAAAACAATATTGGAAATTCTCTGTGGCAAACTTATCCAGCAGAACGTTGCTCCCTGTGTTTGTCTGTGGATCTTACACTTCTTGACAAATAAGACATGATATATACAGATGGGCCCTCACCGGTCTAATTCTCACAGCGTAAGCACTGGGGAACCACAGAGATGTGTCCCATTTGGTATCTTGGTGTACTGAAAATCATATTACATGGAATACAACATAAGGAAAGAAGTCAGTGGCAATGGGCTATTTGTAGACAGCTGTTAACAGTTGACCACACAAAGTATACAAATCTATCTAAGATGGCCACTTAATATAATTAATACACAATTATTTCAAGAATGCAGAAAATGCACACAGTAAGTGTGAGAGAGATCAGTTTCTAAATAAATACAGTACCAAGTGGGAGACGGACTCCCAAGGTTGTGGTCCCCACAGACCAAGAGAAAGAGTCACACTGAATAGGGTAACGAACTGCCGAAAGACCAGGTATAAAAAGTAATTTCCAAGGGAAATGGAACAATCTATCTGATTTTCACTTATAAACAGTAAACTAGTTGGAAAAAATAATGACAGGGAGTTAAGGGTCTTTGACCACCGAAGGGACAGCGGCTTCCAACACTGCTTAATGTATCATAACTTTACAAGGACTTTTGGAATATTCTAAAAAGTGACAAATGTTGCTCATGGAGGACTTAAGAATATTTGGTGATATAAACAGAATTCTCCAGAACTGAAATCAAGACTAGCCGAGGGACTTGAATAATAAGCTTTAGGTCTGGACATCAGGTGAAGAAGATGTATTTTTTTACGAGCTTTGTACCCTTCTACTTAAATTTTTTTAATGAAGTCAGCAGGTTTGGAAATGTTAAAACAAAAAAAAATTCCACAGTTAATATATAGACAGCTACTCAAAGCAGTAACCTTCTACTGATAAGTAACTGATAACCATTTTGCAATATACGCCTTCAGATCTAATATGATTCCATGATTACGCCAAAGCATTTTATATATAAGCATTTTAGCTGCATTGTATGTATAGTTATTTGACTATAAGTAATTTTATTACAGAGCGTTAGAACTAGTTTGATGAAAAACATTTTGCTGAAATGTCAAGTCTTCGCTGAAATGGCATGTCTACGTGCGAAACAAGACTGCCCTTAACCTCACAGTGAACTTTTTACTATTGCCGCGGGAGGTTAAGTGGGTATTTACCGTGACTTTGCGTCATTGTTTGGTTAGAGATGTTACATGACAGTTACTTTGTTACCAGTCAATTATTGGTTTCTTTCGATTTCATTAAGGCAAAGTAACCAAGATAATGCAAAACACTGGAATGACTTTTCAATTGACTTCATTTTGAATGATCTGCTAGGCCATCTTGTCTTCTCAAGAACGGACTTCAGCACCCCTGTGAAGCGTCATTAGAATCTTCATGGGGATGTAGGGAACTACAGTGGTGGTGGGAGCGAAAGCAAGCTTGGAGGTCATGACTTCTCCGTCATTCAGTGCGATCAAAGCAGATGGAACTCGGGCTGGTTTTATTTCAGTATGCCAACCATGGTGATCTTCTTCAGGAGCTCCTGAGCAGTGTCCCGTCAGGCCATTTGTCACCTCTACAACAATGCACATGCCCTGTTTGTTCTCTGTAGCACTTCCAGGTGGCCTCCCATTATAAAGGTGCAGCTGGTTACCTGTGTATTTGTCCCATATTTCCCTTGTTCACTGGATTGCTTAATAGTTCCTGTCTGAGCGTAGTTCTTAGCTCATTACTGATTAAGGCAGGTGGTTAATCAATAACACACTAAATGAAACACTTTAAATTGTGAGCGGAACACTTCTTCAGCAATTTTGCCTGTTATTATCCTTTATGTATTACAATGTTTTTACAAGTCGTCTATTAAATATTGGATGAACTCTGTTATTAAAAAAAATAAATTTAAGACCGGTTGCTAAATTTATCAGTGATAGAATGTCATAATGATATTGCGTAGAGATGAGTTAACATGGTTTTAAAAGTCTCAGAGGGAGTAACATTCAATCATTCACATAGGCGGCAGAGAGGCGTCACCCCCAGCACATTCAGGGGCCCCCACATGTGACAGGGGACCTAAAATTATACAGAAAATTGGGCTGTGGGGCTCAAGGTTACATTTTGTTAGGGAACCCAGAATTTCTAGGTACGTCCCTAGTTACAGCTAACAGAAACCATCATATTAACGTGTGTAATATGTAACTAACAACATAATGAAGTCGTGAAACGGGAGGTAACTGAACAAGCCTATCATGAAACTAGAATGGAGAAGAAAAAAATATTTGCTGAGCAATCTGCAAGATAAATGAATTAGTGATTTACTGATTCTGGTCAATGCATATAAACTTTGGTTCAACTATACACTCTCAGAAAAAAGGGTACAAAGGTCCATTTCTGTACCTTAAAAGGTACAATTACCTATATATAGCTA
>JAODKC010000009.1:3385540-3401507 GCA_026777985.1 Mormyrops attenuatus
AATAGGGAGATGAGGACACCCCCCCCCCCACCCCCCCCGAATATTGACGGGTATTTCGCACACTGGTCTGTACATATTAAAGTGGTTTGTACTGAGAGACACACAGAGAAGTATACCTGAGCTTCGTGAAGCTGGCTTAAAATGCAATGGCCCCTGGGAAATGTAGTGCCTTTCTGTTTCCACAGATGCTTGTCGCCGGCGACGCATTACAGAATTTTTTATACAGCCTTGACTGCACCTTGAATTGGGACTGTCAGTCTCACACAGGATCACAATACAGCTGATGTACACCTGAGACAAAGTAACAGCAGTGTGGTAATGGAGTCAAATATGACATTATTTTATACATTACTTGCCTCTACATTTGAAAAAAGAAACTGCTTTGCTACCTCATTATAGTCTCCACTGAACTTAAAAGCTTCCATTTCAAAGTTGAACTGGGTGTCATTACTTTTGTAAACAACAACTGTCTCATCTTCAATGCACCTTTAACAAAAAAAGAATACTGAATAATTATTGATCAAAGAAAAATTAATTAGAATAATTCTGGAATACAAATTGATTTTAAAGGATAGGTGAGTAATGTGGAGTCTTCTTTACAGAAATCATTAGGGGGTGACTTATTGGTATAATTTATTCATAGATGTTTCCAGTAGTTGTTGGGGACAGCAGCCGTCTAGGGTCCCTCACCCATTTTTGATGATGTCATAATATAAAGGGTTGTCAGGGTTGTCATCCGGAGTGGCCTTGCAGGACTCCACAAAGAGCTGGACCCGTGGGAGGTCGGAGAAGGCACTGATGCCCAGAAACACCATGTCCATCAGTTGTACTTCCAGAGGGTATGTGCTGGTTGCATTTTTTGTCGTGAAAGTATTGTCAGAGTAGAAATCAAAGCTGTAGCTGAAACTGCCAAAAGCAGACTCCGTAAACACGAAGTCTGACTTGTATGTCTTAAAGCTGGCCATAACCTGGGCGACTTTAGGGTAGCTGCATGAGAAGGGAATCCTCACAAACCGCTTCCTTGTTATGACTGCATTAGGATCTTCAACTGAATATAGTTCATTTTTAAAGACAATGTAGTCACCAGTGTCCTAACAAAAAGATCAAAATTGAACAAAAATGTAGCTTTCCATTGCAATCAATACAAAACTTGCAGATTATTTTATGAATGAACTTACCTCAAGTTCAGTGCCACAGGAATTCATAGACACTGTTGCCATAATGTAGGATTCATTTGAAGTGAGTGAGCAGGAGGGGTCCTTCAGACGCAAATTAGTCACTTCCAGATCCTTCATTGCGGACTTTTTCAAAGAAATGCTTATGGTGTTCTGTAAGCAAGACACTTCTGCTTCTTCTAAAAGGCAATGTCAATAATTGCTGCATAATTATACTATTTTACAATTAAAATAATATTTGCAGTGATACACTATCATAAAAAGAGAAAAAGATCCACTAACCTTTCTGCAAAGTTGATTTTATAACAATCACAACAATGCACCTCATCTCAGACTGACTGGAAAGTAAAATGAGGTACATTAACTTACATTAAGTTTGAATTACACAAAATGATGAGCAAATAAAGAAGTTAATTCTCTCATACCTGATATTTGTTTCTGCTGTGAAACAAAAAGGAACATATTTGTGTAAATCTGGATCTTGGGCTTCCCAGTTTACTTCCATCTCGGCAATTCCGGCACTATAGCTGTATAACGTTTTTGTCATGTTCAGAGGACCAGAGATCTGGAAATCATATATCCTGCACGAAAGACCAGGAAAATACAAGACACATATAACTGGGGCTCATAAAAGAGTACATGATGCAAATCTGTAAGGATGAGTATACTGGCATACCAAATGATTAAGAGGTTATTTTTCTCATTAACTTTGTTTTGTGCTGTGCAAATCATAAGAATGTTTTCTGATGTTAGCTCATCATTGGCTATTGTGTATTGAGTAAAGATTCTGAAAGAACTTGGAGAACATGCCACCCAGAGTCTAGAATATGTTCTGTAACAGAATGTTGTAAACTGTGCTCTCACAGTAAGGTACAATGTTAGGCTTACACAGAGCTGGCTGCCTGTGCTCTGACAGTAAGGTACAATGGTAGGCTTACACAGAGCTGGCTGCCTGTGCTCTGACAGTAAACTGAAAGGGACTCCCAACCATTGTATATAGGACATCTCCCTGAGCTGGAGTAGGAGACAGGAACTGTGGAATCACATCTCCGGGAGTACAGCTTTCCAGTGGTTGGTCAACTAAAATGAAACAAAAAATAGCTTTAAATGCCTGGAAAAATGTACTTACATCATTAAGTGACTGAATATTATTAATTATTAATAATAATAATTATTATTATTATTTTTTTATTATTATTTTTATATAACAATTATTCAATATAAATAGAAGGATCTATCATGTTCACAAAAAAGTACATACTCTGAATAGAGAACTGTAAAGGCAGCTGACTCAGAAGCATTGACCCAGGATATCTCTCAGAAGTTTCACCATCATTGTAGGACAGTGTGATGTTTTCAGATGGATAGTCCTCCACCACCATATTAAATGCATGCATACCCAGGCTTGAGGAACCACTGATGTACAAATCACAGTTTTGCTGCAGGAAAAGAAAGATGATTATCGAATAACAAAACAAAATGAACATTGTAACAAAAACCTTGACTGAGTCGGTTACCTCATCGAGTAAGAAGTCCGGATATGGCCACATTGCATATTTGCAGACCACATTGTCTCCATCAGGATCATAGGTCAGAAACTGCAAAGTTGAATTGCAGTTCTGAGGAATTCTTCATGCGGTACACAAGGAAGAAAACATTATTTAGACAAACATTTGAAAAGAATGAATTATTGTAGCCTGCATGCAAATATGTGAACAAGAAATTCCACATACCTGATCGTTGGTATAATGGCTATGACGGGTGGCCTGTTCATGTATTGGGTGTCAGAGCGTGTTCCGCCATCAACATATGTAATTAATGTCCAGTTGGTGGCACCTTCGACATTAGAGGCCCAGCAGCAGTCACTTGCCCTGTTTCATTTTCAGAAGAAGGACAACCATTCCCAATAACTGATACCCTATAACTATACGGATATACTAATATATACTATATATACTATACACTATACTAATAACTGATACGGATTCATAGTTCTTTATAGCAAATACACTTTGAAATAGCAATTTAGGAACTGTTATTTAACCATATTAAATTCCTGTTCCTGTGGCCAACCCTCATATCTTTCTTTCACTGAGGGTTGGCAAAAAAACGGCAACATACAGTGAGGCTTGGAAGCCCAAATGCTGGTCAAAATACAATACAAGGAGAAAATACATGCGGAATAAAGTGATATTCTCAGTTATATTTTAGAAACGTAAGATCAAATCAACATATAAATACACATAAATAATTCTTTTCATAATACCTTTATGACACATGTTGAATTCAACTGTGTTGTGTAGTGGTTAATATATATGTATGTGTGTGTGTGTGTGTGTATGTTTGGCCAACCAACTTTAAGAATACGCTGATAAAAGTTTACTTCTGCTAAATTGCATCATTACTATTTAACACACTTCCCATGATTTGTACAAACTATGTGCTCAGGAGCTTACTGTAGAGAATATGGCTTGTTACTCGAGCTGTTCCTCAGTATGTATCCCTCCGATTGACACCACAGTCCGAGGTCAGAAGTGTCCTTGTCGGCGTCTCCCACTTCAGAAAACACAATCTGCCCACAGTCCCCAACATCACAAGCCCAAGACAACTGATGCTGACACTGGCCCCTGTATGACTCTTTGTAGACGAAACTCATCTATCAATAAGCACAAATTAATGATTAGTTTATGTTTACAGGCACACCAGGTTAAAAAGGGAGTTCAATACCTAAACTGACTAACCACCGTCTGGTTTTATACAGCTGAATGCAGAATTATCTTTTTTATGCAAGATATTTATTTTTGGTTTAATTAAATCAAATCAAAATCTTTGATTAGAAATTGAGAAATCTGAGAACTCTGCTTTTCAACTAATTCTGCTTTCTCATTTAACTTGTTTCTTTTAAATTAAAATAAGAAAGTGTAGTACAATATTCTTTTTTGAAGAAAAGGAGAAGTTCCCAGAATCAGATGTAACAGCAAATTCTCTGACAATTCTCTCTTCTGTAAGTCCCTGAATACTGCATCCCTACCAGAACTGTACCGTCCTGGTCTCTTCTCGCAGGCATGAAAGTCATTAATCCACCGTGAAAGTCCTGACTGAGGCATTGTGCAATAAAAAAACCAGCCAGAAGCACTACAGAAGATGCCATGATGCCGGAGTATGCTTCTTTACTGTGCTGCTTTTCAGCTATGGAGCTGCAATATGAGGCACATCACACAAAACCTGTTTTCTTTTTGAAAGCATATTTAAATATTTAAAGAATGTTCCAGTATCACGTGGGTGCAATTCAGTAATACTGTAGTACTACTGTAATACTGTTCAGATACTGTAGGCACCATTCATACACAGGGCAAATTCAGTGCTTTACAGAAGGTTAAACAAATAAACAAACACATTTTTAAAAGCTAAAATTGCCACACAATTAGCCATAAGTGTATTGAAATAAAAAGGTGTTAAACCTAAATTTAAGCATGTCTAAAATCCTCTGCTAGCCAGCTTTTTGTAGCATAGTAGCTGAAAGCCATTTCACCCTGCTTAGATCTAGCTTTAAGAACTACCAGTTGGCCAGTCATGGATGAGCAAAGGGCCCTGCTGGGTTTGTAGACTTCAAGTATATCTGAAATACATTTTGGGCCTATTTAGTGATTCATAGAATTTAGTGATTAATTGTCATTGTTGACACACCACAGCAAAATGTGTTCTCTGCATTTAACCCATATGTGACATAGCAGGGGGCAGCTAATTCAGCACTCAGGGGCGGTACCTTGCTCAGGGTACCTCAGTGGTGCTTTGCTGGTCAGGGATTCAAACCTACAATCTTTCAATTACAAGTGCGCGCCCCTAACCATTAAGCCACCACTGCCCGTTATAGACAACCAACAATATTTTTAAATCAGTTCTATAGCTGACTGTAAGCCGATGTAAAGACCCAAGAGCTGCTCTCTTCTCTCTGTTTTAGTGAGCAGTCTGGCAGCAGCATTTTCAACAACTTGCAATTGTCTAATTGTCTTTTTGTGGAGACCAGACAAAAGAGGAATACAATAATCCACCCTACTAGAAATGAGAACATGGATTATTTTACGCGCTTACTAAAGATTAAATCAGTGTCCATTAAAGCACTAAAGTTTTTGACCTAGGTGCTGGTCTTTAGAGTCCTAGATTTAAAAGAAGCATCAACTTTAAAATAGAAGAGATACCTAAAATAAATCCCTGTGGGTCCCTGCATGCAGTGTGTGAAATATGGGGGGGGGGGTCCGACACCCCCAATTAAGCCATGAGACCACCTGAAAGCCTCAAAAGAGAAAATTTAGATCGGTATTGCGCAACAATAGGGAGATGGGGACCCCCCTGAATATTGACGGGTATTTCGCACATTTGCCTGCATGTAATATCTCCCTGATCTGTTCTGATCCATAATTATTGGTAAGACTTGACAAAACGGTCCCTTAGTAACTTGGCAATTACAGAAAACGTGTGGATGGTCATTATTATGATAATAATTTGATCTGCTACTATACTAATTACTATATTTATTAATCTGCAAATAAATAACACAAAAAGTAGGATCATTTATTTCAAGCAGTTACTATATTTGTTACTATATGTCTTAATTTTATTAACTTTTGCAAACTACTGAAGGAACAAATAATGAATAACACAAAAAGAGAATTATCAACCTCATGTTAATTCATCTTTAATGAATCGTAGCATTATTTCGGGTGACTATATTTGTTCATGATTTGTTCTTGAGTAGTAAATGATTTACTACTAAGTTCTTAAGGAGCCGTAAAGTATTATCTAATTATCCAATGCAACAAAATAGGCCCTGGCTTCCAAGTAGGACTTAAACCAGCTAAGGAGAGTTCTAGATAATCCAACCCAATTTTGCAGTCTAAAATTTTATGAACAACAGTATCAAACACTGCAGTGAGACCTTAATGCACAATAGGTACCTTTGCTATTCTATAAATCAGCATTTAAGCGAATGTCATTCAGGACTACGATATGCTCAAAATCCAGACTGTAAATCATCAAAGCAGGCATTACTTTTTAAAAAGTGACTAAGCTGATTGTACGCAGCTTTTTTCACAATCTTGCCTATGAAGGGAAGATTGGAAATAGGTCCGTGAAGGTTCAGAAGGAAGAAATCTAGATTGTACTTTTTTAAAGATTTTGGGACGACGCCTGACAACAATGAGGTATTTACAATTAGCAGCATGTCTTGCTTAGTAATAAATGAATTTTATACATTTTTAGGTATACTTATTGGGGTTCCTGTACCCTTAGTCTGTGTCACAGAATGAACATGCGAAAAAGCACATATTAAAAAATATATACTTCATCGGTCAGGTATACCTCAAGATGTTAAGGCTCAAGATGTACAGCTCAAGATGTTAAGCCATGTTTTCTGATTCGTCATGGGACATATGAGTGCAAGGAGAGCAGCAACAAAAGAATACTGTGCTTTAGATATTCTTCACAGGTTTCACTTCGTCACAAATCAAAGATTCACATATTCACTGACGGTTAAACTGATAAAGAGATAAAACCCTTTTGGCATGTTTGCTTTGTTGTTGATTCTGCTGAAATCTGGTGTCTGAGAACCTGCTACATATTTGTTTCCCAAGAAAAAAAACCAAGTGCGTGCAAGTAATGAAATCACATTGGAGCCGAGTGTGTAGGACAGATACTATAAATAGAAAGATTCCATACATCTGTTGACTTAATGATCTTTCAACAATGCAAACAAAGAAGATAACAAACAGAGAAGATAACAAACAAAGAAGATAACAAACAGAGAAGATAACAAACAAAGAAGATAACAAACAGAGAAGATAATTCGAGAGATGAACATAAAGATACAGCGCAGTTGTATATGGGATTACATGTCTTAAGAAACAGGTCATGAAATAGATGAAAGCTTTTGCAAATATTTGAATATCAATTCTCAATTTATCCTGAGGAATTAGGAACTATTAAGAAATATTAAGAACTATAGATGTATATGATGTAGCCCCAACCTCAACTAACTCTCTCTCTCTCTCTCTCTATATATATATATATATATGTATGTATTCACATATATATATATATATATATATATATATATATACACACACACAAACCTCTTCTCAAGATCACCCCAAGTATTCCATTTATTAAATTACACCTCTTGTATCTAGATACTTCAATACTATGCGGATGGTCCCTGACTTATAACTGGCTTTCATTCTGACAGACAGTTCGCAGACTGAAATGGACATAAGTCAGAATAGAATAATCACACTGATTGTCAGGTATGAGAATCAGCCTGGGATATGCGTATGAGGCTGGGATGGTCGTGCTGCCAAACAGTACAGTCTGTGCCCACAGCAATTTAGGTAGTGTGGCATGTATTCTAAGCAAAAAAAAAGACTTTGGACGTATGAGTTGACGTAAGTCGCATAGGTTGTACATCTATTTCATTTAAAGATGACACTCTAAAAAATGTCTACAATGCTTGCCAAACCTGTATCTAGCCAAGCTTCCTTTCTGCATAAATTATTAGCATTTTTGGCTTGTTAACTTGTTATACTGGTTGTGCACATTGTGATCTTGCTGTCAATTTCCATTTGCATCAAACTGAGCATTTCGTTTGTAGCTTCCCTGGGCCCGTATATGACTTCTGCTGGATTTATTGGTTTTCTTGCTCCTTGTATCATGGTCTGGATTTGGTTATTTTGTCCATGTTGCTCATACTGGCCCAGTGATATTCTGCCTGTGTTTGGACTATGGATTTTGGATTACAGTTTTGATTTGTTTCCCTTTGTTTGCTGTTATCTGCTCCCTGAGCTTCTGCTAGTCAAACTTCCATCAAAACATTACATTACTTCAAATGTTATGGGTAATTTAGCATTAAAACACTGATAAAATTAATCTTCAAAATGTTCCAGTGGTATTTACTGTATGTTACCTTAACCATATACATAGACATTTAATGGTAATGGAAACTTTATTTATAATGCACTTTACACACAACACAGTTGACCAAAGTGCTACAAGTGTGTCAGAATAAGAGTAGAGTCAAAAATAGGCTAAAAACCACATATAAAATACATTAAAATTAAGGTAGATAGAATAAAATAAATAGAACTAACATGTCAAGATATCATGCTGTACCAAAGGCCAAAGTGAACAAATGTGTTTTAAGAAGTGATTTAACTGTTCCTTTAACTGTTTTCAATGGCCTTCACTAGATCTGACATTTATCGAGAAACCGGGCCGGATAGACAACTTAAGGTAGAACTTACGAACGACGTAGCGTTAAGAAGGTTTCGGGATCACGTAGGACCGTTAAGAAGGTTTCTGGAAATGCACCCTTGATCTTTGGAAACGTTTAAAACATTGCTTCACAATGACATCTAGTGGCTAAATTATAGTATTCTATGGACAGCGTCTTGGACAAACGTCTAAAAAATTTCCATGTGGTGTTATCTTACGTTTCAATAAAGCTTCATTTTATGTTACTATGCACATCATTCCGTTGGGTCTTTTATTTAATTGTTTGTGTTTGACAGTGCTGTTTTTGTTATTTTGTGTTATTTATTTTTAATTTTAATTGTATGGGGGATTCCCATTTAATGTAATTCTATGAAGAGTGCTTGAGCATCACTATTTAACAATCAAGGGTCCAACAGAAAGGCAATCTGTTCAGCTGTCGTTGGACTGTGATGATTTTTCCTCTTACTCAAAATCACATCACAGGTCGAGCGTCTGATATGTATTTTAGGTGAAGTTCTTCTGATCCCAGAACAACATCTTGTGATTTTTATTTTTTTGTCTAATGAAGCAAAACAATTGAAAAGTTTTGAAGTGCTCGTTGTTTCGAGCTCCACACAATACCCCTATCTCCATTTATTTCGCACCTTGCCTCTCTTACCCACCTGCGATGCAACAATACATTCACGATGTACTCTGTATCATATTAGCATTGATAATTTTAACAGTTTAAAAGTCACCGTAATTACTTAAATATTTTAACAATAAATATTTATATATTCAATACTTTATTTATAATAAGGTATATTTTTATATGAGAGTCAGTTAGTGAACTTAGTGAAGCTTATGGCAGTAAAAAAGTATTGTTATTTGGAATCAATAATCATAGTTACCCAAGGTCTCAGAATCTGGAATACGGCACAATTTATGCAGACATCTTACCACTAGACAGTAATCTTTTTTTCTGTATGCAACAGAAATCACAGTGAATTACTTGCAGTTCATTTTCGTGCGCAGGTGTATGAGTCATATTTTATGGTTATTTTATATCTATAATTTTTATAAAAATGGGATGGGTTACTAACCACCGGGTAACAATATGAATAAATGTGATTGACGTACTGTACAGAGAGGCGCTAATATTTGGCTTTTCTTTCTCTTTAAAATAAAACGCCCTCCTTTCGGCTAACAGGAAGCCGAAGCCTGGTCCCAGGAAGTGAACGTAGGACGTGGAGGCACCCGGCCGAGGAGCCTTTCGTTTAATTCGGCAGCGTAACGCCATGGCGGCGCGATGCGCGGAGAAGCTGCTCTCTCTGTATCAGCGCTACGAGGAATATGTCACCAAAAACCCGGCAGCCACTGCCCAGCTGGAGAGCACGGTCCGGACGCTGTCCTATCTCATTGCCGGTGAGAAGCGCCGTCTGACGAAGTGAAACCAAAAGTGCTAAAGTCTGGAAGGCTTTCGGACCCAAACAAGGGACCACATACTCTCTGCGTGGTATAGGTACTATCAGCGGTGACTTGTGCATGCAGACGGAAATCTGCATGATAATGTATAACAAAAACAATCAATGATCTCCATATAAATATACCCAGCACCTTCATTCTGTATTCCGCGGTTTTTAAATGGTTTTTCTTAAGAGTATCCTTTGCGTGTAACGTTTCGAAAAACAGCCTGTTACTTGCAGGACTCAAGTTGGAAATGGTATGGAAATAATAAAAAGCGACATTTAAAAGACAAGCTCTTTACGCGTTGTGGGATGCTGTCACAGAAATGAAAATTGTTTTAAAATAGATATGTTTTCTTAGCCCTCGTCAGGTAAATTAAACCAGCTGCCTACAAGTAAATGAATGCAAAAACATGCTTTGTTCCGGTTCCCCGCTGAGGTCCAAAGACATACAGTTAGGCTATTTGGCGTCATTAAATTGGCCGTTGCGTATAACTGTGAGTGTGTGGACTAGTTTTGTGCCCTGCTCTCTCTGGGCTCCAATCCCCGACTCCCTCCAGCAAAACTGACCATGTTGGAAGATGGGTTATGTTTTAAATTTTGAAAATAAGTATTTTTCCTTTCACAGGTCGATTTGCAGATTCTCATGAGCTGTCAGAGTTAGGTAAGATTCATGTCCTTGATACTTACTGTCATACATACGGCACCAGTCAAAAGTTTGGACACACCAAGCTGCCTACAAAGGAGAGTGATAGTGTTGCATCACATGACCTGAGCACCTGACCAAAACACAGGAGAAATAGTTTTGGAGGAGTTTGACCAAAATTAAGGAAAAGTGGTCAATGAGAGCTCAGCATACAGTATGTGGGACCTCTTCCAGGACAGTTGGAAAAGCATTCTGGGAGGTCACCTCATGGAACTAGTGTAGAGGAAACAGTAGAGTCAGCCAGTCACTGGGGCTGTTGGGGTTAATAGCCTTGCACAAGGGGCCCGATGGTGGGGTCACACTCTCAACCACCTGATTTGAACCAGCAACTTTCTGAGTCCCAACCCACAGAGCAACCCCCCCCATACAGTGTTTTTTAAGTAGTGTTTTGGTTAGTGCATAATTCCATATATGGCATTTTATAGTGTTGATGTCTCTATTGTAAAATATACAGAATAGTACAAATACACCTTTCTATGGGTAGGTGTGTCCAAACTTCTGACTAGTATTGCGTGCGTGCGTGTTGCTCTGCAGGTTAGGAACAGTGGGTTCAAATCATGTGACCAGCAGAGTAATCTGTAGGTCTGTATGAACTACTTCTCTGTCCTTCAGTGTACTCTGCCTCCAATTTGCTTGTGCTGTTGAATGATGGTATACTGCGCAATCGACTGTCCTGCACCCGTTCTCTGGTAAGTGCATCTGTCTTTGCAGTTTTGCCATTATACCTTTGTATTACTTCATCCTCACACACAATATACATGTCATATAAATAAACAGGAAATTAAAATCACAAGAAGCAGATAAGGGAGAAAGTCCTCATTAATCTAGAGACTCCCTAATCTGCTTCCTGTGATTTTAATTTCCTGTTTGGTTATATATGAATAATGTGTGTGAGGATGAATTGAAACAAGGGTATTTGAGTTATGTCTATATGTCAGTATGTTTAATCTTGCGTAACTGCGATTTGGGGGTGTACACAGGTGATGCCCTGTATGACACTTGTTGAATTACTATTGGCTGTCCATGAGCATGTGGTCATGAATTTGTCTATTTAAAATTTGGAAGCAAACATTGTTATCAGCACTCTGAAGAAGGCATCAAGCTGAAACGCATCTGTGCAGAGACGTCTCACATAATAGACACTATTTGATTATGCAGTGTGTAACCTTTCTCAGTTTAATTTAATGATTCACAACGACAGTCCGGCACTTTGAGAGTTGTATGAAGTTTGGTGGTGAAGCCTGTTCCCTAGTATTGCATGTTATAATAAGTGGAACAGTGCATTTGTTTGAGCTGGAATATTACAGAAGCAAGGCTCTAATTTTCTTGCATTTCATTGTTTATTCACAGGCATATGTATCAGGAATGCGTTTACATATGCACATTACTACAGGGAAAGTGGGGCAAATTTCATTGTTTCATAGCTGGAGAATTTGGTGCATCAGGTCCTTGTGAGTTACAGCTGGTGTGATTTTCAGTTACTTGGCAACCTGCTGCAGCTTTGTTCCCTGATTTACAGTGGAGGTGAACATCCAGGCTGAAGTTGCATAGTGCAGTTTGGATGCATTTCCTATAGGGTTACAGTGCAGTGTAGAATTTGTAGTTTGAGAACTATTTGAGTAAAAGTAAGCACTTTAGAATAAGTGTGAATGTCAGTGGTAAAGGCTGTAGTGTTTGGATATTTCATATGCCCCCTAATGGCTTAGCTCTGGCCTACAGTTGTCAGTATGTACAATGTGTCCAGATGGCAGAGTGATGAGAATTTATAACCAGAAATAATTAGAAGCACTATTGAACCTCTGGGTCACACGCTGTAAAATAGAGCAGTGTTTCCCAACCCAGTCCTCAGGGAACCCCTGACAGTCCATGTTTTTGCTCCCTCCCAGCTCCCAGCCAATCAGGAACACCGAATACCATTGTAAAGTTGCTGGGAGCTGAGAGGAAGCAAAAACGTGGACTGTTTGGGGTTTCCCAAGGACTGGGTTGGGAAACACTGAAATAGAGTACAATAGCATACCACCAGTGCCAAATGTAACTGGAATGCAGACACAAAAAGTTGTCCAAATGCCTCATGGGTACTCGAACTGTACTGCTCAATTTTAAAGTCTTGACTTGTTCTCTATATGACGGGAAGCATTTTCTGACAACTTTTTCTCTTGTGTCATTAAGAGTAGGTTATTGAACGAAGGCTGGTGTTCCATTACCTACTAGTTAAAGTACTTGTATCCTCTGTGTAGGTACTATTAGTTGATGTTGTACTCTTTCCTGAAAAGCAGTTAACAATAATAAACTGAATACAAAATCAATGTGCATTTATTTGCTCAGAATAGTTTGCATAAATAGTGACATGATGGAATTGACGTTTTTGCTTGCGTTACTTGACGTTACTGTGTCATTATGCGTAAACTTCTGTCGAGTGTCAACCAGCATATTCTCTGCCTGCATGAACTGACAAAACATATCATGTTTCAGCCCATATCACAGCAGAAGCTGCTCACCTGGCTGACCATCCTTGAGTATGTGGAGGTCTTCACCGAGATGGGAGCAACCAAACTGTGGGGTGAAGGGGGCCGTTGGCTGGTCATTGTTCTCATCCAGATAGCAAAGTAAGGCTATTGCATCAACATCTTTGTTTGCAATTGTTTTTTTCTGCCTCTTTGTGACTGGATTATTGAAATAACTCACTGACTTATTTTGGCTTAATCTTTGCCCCTGTGTAAAAACATGTCTTCTCCATTCCTCTCCATTATTTTCTTCACAAAAAATTACCCTAAGCGTACAACTTCTGGGATAACGGCTTTTTCCCCATAAGGGAAAATGAAAGATTATTAAAACTAGTCACCCATAGTATAGTGGATGTTGTGAACTCAAAATAAGGGTCCTGATATCTTCAATATAAATATAGCTGATGTTTTATACACATTTTAAGGGGGTTTGGAATGTGCAACAAAATTGCTGTTTGAAGACAGGATCAGAAAATGGAAAAACAGGAAAATATTCAAGATGAAGCAAAAATATATAAAAAGAACATTTTATAAAAACTGCTGGTCATAGTTGAGCCTGTCCTACACTTTTTGATGTGATTTGGTTGGAACCATAAATTGCTGGGCAGATTCCCCAAGCAAAAAGGCATGGTCCTATCAGGCAGGCAAGCTCTGGTCCCCCCCATGCAGCAGTGGTCTGCCAGGTTGGTCCCCCGACGGCCTTAATATCATTGGCAGCCCCCCCCCGGGCTCTCAGATCACCATCACTCTGGGTCCTTGCATATTCCGTGGTTAAGTTCCTGTAGCGCTAGATAGGGGAGATGCTAACATGGATTTACATCTAATGAGTGCACATGAGTGCACATGAGTTACAGACTATGATGGAAATGTGCTTGGGCAGGATGTTAGAAGAAAAATGTTTGAAACTACCATCTCGCATTGTAGAGCAGTTCTCCGCATCCTGCTTCTGTTCTGGTACAAGTCCGGCATCCAGACATCTCCTCCCATCATTCCCTTGGACAGGGATACTCAGCTGCAAGAAAGAGGTCAGAGCCCAGGTCCTTTGAAATATGGGAACAGTTACAATACTGTAACACTACTGTTGATATCCATGTCATCTGCTTTAGGTGGCAGGTGACTAAATCCCACTGTCACATCACACACAGAGCATTGTGGGGTTATAACTAGGGATGGCCAAATGAAGCTTCGCGAACCACTTGCTGTGTTTTCTGACCCCACTAGATGGTGCTCAAAGCATGCCCCAAAGCAAACCAAGACTGCCATCTAGTGGGGTCAAAAAATATAGCAAATGGTTCATGAAGCTTTGTCTAGCCATCACTAATTAGAACTACAGTGTCTGTTCTAAATATGATAAAGTATCAAACTATGAGGCATTAATCGTATAACTAGAAGTTGCATGGAGTGATGGAGGATCCTCGATCACTTTTTCCAAGTCCTGTTGGCTTTTTTGTCTCCTTCCAGAAGCAGAGGATGAGGAAGACGTGTCCTTTGTGGGCCAGCGATCTGGAAGAGTGATGCGGCCCTTGGGCAGTGGTAAGCCCACTCCTTCCTTTTAAAGGTACACCCAGGTCATTGTAGTACTTACTCCTGTCTGTCTGTGGCCCAGGTCCTACACAGCACATCCGTCTCTGGGGGGCCCCAAAGCGGGTCAGGAGACATGGCCATCAGGAGGACGATGCTTCCCACCCCCCCACGCCCCTGGGCCTACAGGAGACGATTGCAGAGTCCCTGTATATCGCACGGCCCTTAGTGCACTGTATCCTGTTACTTTAGTGACAAATAGCAGTTGTATCTTGCTTGTAGTTAGAATAATTTTATTCAATCTTTGTAGTTCTCAATATCAGGCAAATTAGGAGTGTAAATGCTTCCTGATCAGATATCCAGCTCCGCAACTCAAATGAAGGTTCAGGTCTGAGGCGTTTTTTCATTGACTATGATCATGGGTCCCGTATCAGTTGAACAAATTCAGATTTGGAATGGGTAGCTGGAGAATCTTAGCTGCCACTAAGTCAGCTTAATCATCTGATTGGACACCTGGTGCTTCCCATTTGTTGGTAGTGCGAATGGCATCACTGCGCTTGTTCACAATTATCTGTCCACCTTGACATAGAGGGGTGCACTGTGAAGAGAGAGCTTAGCTCAGTGGTACTAAGCAGCGGAAGTTGTTTGTAGGATGCCCTGGGGTCGGACTAAGGGGGAGTAATTAAAACGACTGAAAGTTGTTGGCATTTCTTTTGAATAGACATAGTGTTAGCTAGCATTAGCCTTTTTGGGGCCCTGTTGCCTTCATCCTGCGTCTTCTCCTAAGCTCTGTCTCAGTGCTCTTCCTTGGACTTTGTGGAAGACGGTCATGGAAGCCATGGCTAGTATCTGGGATTCTGGAAATAACAAGGTAAAGATTTCCTGTTTTCCATAAAAAAGTGAAAAGTTCCAGCATCCTCAGCTCAATAACCTGCAATAGCTGTTTTGCAAAGTGTTTGAAAAATGATCACAGAATGTGAATTGTAAGGCGATGTTTGTCTTTAGTTTTGGTCTGATGAATGACACAAAGCTGCTGAATCGACGGGAGCAAGCAGAGATGAGACGCAGGGCATTCCTCCTGTTCTACTACCTGCTCAGGTCCCCTTTCTATGACAGATACTCTGAGTAAGTTCCCCATTTAATGTTTAAATTAATTAATGTTTCATTGGATTACTTAATGGTGGGTTGATGGTTAGGGAAGCACACTCGTAATTGAAAGATTGCAGGTTTGAATCCCTGACCAGCAAGGCATCACTGAGGTACCCTGAGCAAGGTGCCGCCCCCAAGCACTGCTCCCCGGGCACTGAATTAGCTGCCCCCTGCTATGTCACATTGTCACATATGGGTTAAATG
>JAODKC010000009.1:3408412-3421195 GCA_026777985.1 Mormyrops attenuatus
GAGCTGCGGGGCGCGGGGCGCGCGCGCGCCCCCCCCCCCCAGCTCTGTGTACTTAGAAGGTTGCCGGTTCAAACGCCTGGGTCTGCAGACTGTTTCACCATTAGGCCCTTGAGACTGGCTGACCCTACTGCCTCACCCTACTGCCTCCTGTACTCCAGTTCCATGAGGTGGCCTCCTGAGATGCTTTTCCAGCTGTCCTGAAGGAGGTCCCACATACAGTATGCTGAGCTCTCATTGGCCACTTTTCTTTCACTCTCTTGTTAAACTCCTCCAAAACCATTTCTACTGGGTTTAGGTCAGGTGACCAGGTCATGTGATGCAACAGTATCGCTCTCCTTTGTAGGCGGCTTGGCATGTCTAAACTTTTGACTGGTACAATAAATATTTGGTAGCATTAACCACGTCTTCCCATTTACCACCCACCCCCGCATACCTGCTGGAGTGCGTGCCCCACCCTGAATGCCACCAACGTAGACAGGCAGTATCTTGTGAATAATGTCAGGAACCCACATGAACAGGACGACCTAGAGAACATACACAGCAATTCTGAACCTGATATAAGGAACTCAAAATCAAATACAATTAAAAGCTCACTCATTTAAGTATTGCTGAGAAGCGATGAATTATAAAACTTTTCATGATTTCATCTGGGTTTGTTGACCTTAGTAAGCATCTCATTTTAGCAGGAAAGCAGTAGTTTGCACAGTCACTTAGCTGTTCAGCTGTTAACAGTTTCTCTTCTTGTTTGAAGAGCAAATGTAAAGACTACCTTTACGACACCATGGGATGAACATTCTGGAAAAGTGCTACCTAACATGTTTCTTTGGAAAACCAGCCCTGTACGCCCCACTTCAGTCTGCCTGTACCTGAAAGGAGACCCAAACAGCATATATCTTGGCAGCGGTCCAACTGAAAGCGGGGGTGAGTTTCCAAATTGACCAGAGTGTAGCCTCTCCAGTGTAGAGGTGCAGCAGAGGCTGGGTGACAGAACACTGGTATTGGTCACAGGCCATAATGAAGAAGAAGACGATGAAGGGTGCCAGAGAGAGCAGCAGAATCACGCCGATGAGTGAGAACCAGTCCACTTCCCTGGGGAAGACCACATTTTTAATCATTTTATTATGAAATATTTCTGGATGTTACATATATACATATACATACCAGAGGTGGACAAAATAATGGTGAGATTATATTACAGACGCTCCTCTACTTACGAACTTTCAGACAAACGAACAAAGAGGACTAAGTCCAAATTGTGTTCACTGGGCTCCCGAGTGCAACATAAATTTTTTTTTCTGCGCACCAATTCCGCCTAGTACAACTTCTGCCCACTACTCCCGCCACGCAGCAGCGTAGCGTGCGTACTCCCGGCATCCTAGTTCTTTGTACTTGGTTCTGTCTACTGTCCCTAGGACTACCAGACCACAAAAAAATCCTTTCCTGCTTTTCTGTTCTTCTTTATGTCCAAATCATGGTCACAGGCACCAGCCTCTCACCTACTTTAGTGTCGCATGACTACACACCAGCCGAATCTCCTCTATCACTGTCCCTCAGACTGCACAGTCTGCTTACCAAGCCTCATGCACAACATCTCTCCTCTAGTTGTCTCACTAAATATGATCCACTCCTGTTGCCCTGCCAATATTACCCTAGCTGTGGAAAGCTATTCCCAGCCCAGATATCACCCTGCGAAATACAGATCTCATTCTTTTCACAGAGGAGTCCTCTGCACTCTCCTTGGCACACTGCTTCCTGGTTATGCAATAGCTACAGTCTGATGTCACTGAGATTGCTGCTTTACCCTCCAACATTTTTGCTCAAATTACTAAGCTGTATTCCCTTACTCGTGTGTGTGTCCTCTTCAGCTTTTCAGTGTTTCCCAAGGGTAACAACAAAGTTTTCACAACTTCAGCTACACTTATCAAACATAAAATAGAAGACCTTTATTGTTATTGCACAGGTAGAAAGGACAATGAAACTTCGATTTTTGCCTAAACCAACATGCTCTCCTATGAGAGACACACAAGAAGAAGCCCAGGTGCGAGCAAAGCTTGGGGTCGGACATTGAGCATTTGGGATTAAGAGCCTTGCTCAAGGCCACAACAGGTAATAAAGATAAGATAATACTTTATTGACCCTGGGGGAAATTCTTTTGAATATAGCAGCAAACACATAAAATGCACAGATATTAACTTTTCAAGAGCACCCTCTTGAAACACTGCACCACCTCCCACTGCTTTGCCCTGGATACGCACTGATCTCGGGGGCTCCTTGTCACCCTGGAAATCCAACACCAACTCTTTTGTCTTGCTAATGCTGACCTGCAGGTTGAGCTGCACTTCAACGTCAGAAAGGAGGCGTGTTTCCGACGGGAAGTGACATTTTCCATGACGTTTTTACCCAAGTTCCGACTCGGCGAGAGATATTCGAACGCAGGAAAAGTTCCACTATTCCCTTACACCCTGACTCATCTCAATTGCTAATGCATCCCACAATGCTGCTCTGACAGCAGCTTGGCCTGGGAGGGCTTGACACCTGGGAGGACAAAGATCCAGCAGGTTCCCTCACGTGTTGGTGTAGGTGAGCTGTAGTCCCTCCTCAGATATCCTGCTATCCATGATTTAAAAACAAAATTTACACCAACAGCTATAAAAAACAGGAAACATTCCTGTGCCATGCCATAGCAGTGTTTATAAATTTATGATGCAAAACCACTGACCTACATAGAAACAAACAAACGAAAGACACTGGAGTTGTTGTAGCAGACAGCTGTTCAGGGAAGTGCCGGAAGTTGACGAGGATTCTGCCAACCACTGAATTTGAACAAGCAGGGACACTTAACCCACAGAGAGAGACGTGAAAAGGCGTACAAGCCAGCCTGTATAAGCCACATTAATTGAAAATGTATGTCATTAAAGGTATGTCCTAATAGACACATGTGAGCAGAGAGAGGGTGATTTCCACATCAAGGGAGACTGATTTACACCGGAACTGTTTTATAAAAGCATTTTAAACATGTGCTGGCATGCTTAAGTAAACAGCCATCTCCTCCAAGCAACGGGTCATATGGCTGAGACTGAGAGCTTTGGGATTATCACACGTGGTGTGACTGTTGGTGCCGGCTGTTGTGGTTTTAGCATCACCCTCCTGGGATTTTAGCGCAGCACAGTGTCTAGAGTTTACAGAGGACGAACAAAAACATGTAGTGTGATGAACAAAAATGTCTACTGAAAGGCATTTCTGTGGCCAGATTAAAATGTCCAGACTCGTTAAAGCAAATAGGTCAGTACGACTGTGGTGTACAGAAAGGCTTCTCACAATGCACAACTTGTCTAGCTTTCAAGCAGTTCTGCAGGCAAAAGTGGGTCCTAGCTAGGTGCACCTAATAAAGAGGCTAGTCAGGGAATTTCCAAGTTTTCTGATGTGCAAATTGCCACAGTCAGTATACTGCAATCTCCTTGTACTTTTACAATTGCACTCATTATCAAATGAGTGTTCAAAAAGCATTCAAGTATTAACCTGTATTTTTAAAAAATATATTGTCCTTGAAGAAAAAAAGTATTTTTGTTTGAACACTTTTCTACTTAATAAATAATAATAATAGTCCATCTCCTTCCATATATCTGCAGGCCATTTATCCAGTGCAGGGCTGCTGGGAAGGCCTGGAGACGAGTGCAGGCGGGACAGGGTGCAAGGCCAAGGTACCGGTCCATCATAGGGCATACACCTGCTCACAATCACACACACTATGTGCCATTTACAGCTTTAAGTTCAACTGCATGTCTTTGGAACCGGGAGTTGACGCCAAATTACCCACAAAAACCACCATAGCAGGCGAGGAACACGTGTACACAGAAGAGGCAGGATTCAAACCCGAACCCTAACAGTATGAAGCAGGAGTGCTACCTACATGTCTACAGCGCCAGCCTTCTTTTCTACTCAGTAAATGACAATAAATTAATAAGCACTTGAAGGTAAAAATATATAATACACCTGAACTATACTGCAAATATAGCAGATTGTCCTGCTGTTTGTGCTAGATAACAAAGGATAATTAAAATGAGGCTGCGATGGAGGACAAGAAAGACCAGGGATATAAAATGAGGGCCACAAGATCCGTATTTTACTGTTAAAGTTACCCCCCCCCAACTTGTATTTGATTATTGAGTTAGTTCATGGTTTAAGTTGGATGCAAAGATCTGTTTCATTAATCTTACTATTAAATTTTAGTGAATTTTCTGGTGTTTAGTGTTATCTCGAGAAACAACATTCTGTGAACTGTGCAGTTAAGGGGTAGGATACTTCGTCAGTGATTAGCGCAATTTCTCAGCCATTCTAATCAAAGGTGGAAACCTAAAATGATAAAACAACACCCACTGTACAGTGATGCGTGCAGCTATACGTCTCCTATATGTCTGTATCTCAACAAACAAACAGCGGTCGATTCACAAAAAGAGCCAGTATTAATACATAATGAGTCGGTATAGCTCACCAGGCCCTGCCCCATTGCCCCAGGTTGTGTTTTCCAGCTCCCCCTGTTTCGGAGCTGTCTTTAGTTATCCTCCTGTTAGAAGCCGCTGTTCCAGTTGCCGTCATCACTCCCTAAACAGAAGAGCAAAGAGCATTATGGGAAATCTCCGCAAGAAGCAACCAAGAAACAGAAAGCAGGCAGAAACTTCAGATAATGCAAGGTTCAAGGAGAAAAGTGTACGTAATGGTTCTCACATTTCAGATGAAACCTATTCTTACTCATGTCACTATAAATCATAGGCCATAACGGAATGTTAAGAAATAAATGTTGTGGTGGTTTTTAATTTAAACTTTTGTCAAGCATTCCTCCATTTTCTAGACAGAGTGGCCTGAACCCTATCCCAGCTACTACAGGGCACATCTGAGGGGTAATTCACCTAATTGTGCCCTTTGTGGACTGCAGGAGAAAGGAATCAGACTCTGCACAGAACAGTCAACGCATGAAGAACAGGCAGAACATGCAAACCCCGCACCCTACACTCGGAAGTGGAACACCCTCACCGAGCCATCATGACACCCAGGGTGCATGTTATCGATTATCAGCTAAATCAGATAATTACCATGAGCATCGGTTTTAGCAGTCGTATAACTGTGGAGTATTACACTGCATAAATTACCGTGAAGGCTGAACTTTGTACAGCTGTCTTACACAACTAACATGAATTATAAGCCAGGAGATGGTCAAGCAAAGGGGTGAGAGGTAATCTGAGTAAGGCTCTGTCGTGCAGTCTTACAGGCTTCATTTGCCAGTAACTAACCAGTAGCCAAGGCAAACCCAGGAAGAGATCCTGGCATCCGTTTCTAGGGCTGTGCAATATTTGAAAAAAGCACATCATATCCCGGTATGATAAATATCCCGACATTTATAAAGCAACAAAGGAAATGAAAACGTCACAGCCAAATAGAACTTCTAACAATCAAGTCTGTGAAACGAGCTGCCGCGACAAGGGAGTGTCGACAAATCACTCAATTTTGCTGAATGGAATCCAAGATATTTCCATACGGGGAAGACCACTGCCTTTTGGTAACCTGTTCTTGTTCGCTTTCCTCTCCCTCCCTCATTTTTGTGAAATTGCTCACAAACGCGCCACACTGTATACGAGTCAGACAGTAAGGGCAAAGGCAGTGGCGAAAAACTTTACGCTGATTTATGCACATAGACTAGATAATATTGAAAAGGAACCATCATGGAAATTGCAAAGCTAAGCTTTGTTTACTATGCAGACTAAAGATATTTTTGCAAAACTTAATGATGCTCTCGATCCAGTTCAATATCGCGCGGTCGTTTTTATGTGATAAATGCATGTGTATAGCATGCGATGTTGGTATTAACATGGCACGGCGTGCAGGCTTTTAGCATAGAAGTGTTCATGGTGAACTATCGGAGACAACAGAGATCACAGATGACACTCACACTAGACTTCACCAGACTTTCTAAAGGTACCCCGAGGAAACCCATGCAAACGCATGAGGAACACAAACACGCAGAAGTGAAGGAAGGAATTCAACCCGAACTCAGGAGGTGTGAGGATGCAGTGCTAATTACCCATGCTACTGTGACATGATACTAATTATCTCGATGTGAAGTATTTGGATCAGGAAGTTCTGTCAGTATGAACGCAAATCACATTTAGAGAATAAGCCAAAGGCGTTCAGAAATAAAAGTTTAACTGCATTATTCATATATTCCATCATAAAAAATCTTGCAAACAATAATACTTACTAACCTATACATTAGACTCCTGCCGTAATACCCGAATTCACCTCACGTTGCTTATTGGTCTGATATGAATGTTAAGAACATCTGAATATTAAGAACATCTGAATGTTAAGAATGTCGAAGAAATCGACAATAACATTTTTTATCTATTTGTGGTAGCAGACAGACGTAACGAGGATGCTAGACATACTTTAAAAATGATAAATACTTACTTTCTTTTCCACCAAGGACCCTGTATATCTAAACAGATATATTGCCCTATACTGCCTAGTCTTATGGAAAAAGAGAACACGCCCCACGCCCTTATGAATATGTTAATAAGCGTGTGCCGTTTATCCAATCGCAGGCGCGTATCCTTCACTTCGCGTTTGGATTGGACACCTACAGCCTGAAACCACGAACATCAGACATAAGCAGGGTTCATGGAAAGACTATTGGCTGCAGCCTCCACGCTCCTCCCTCCATTGCATTATTTTCTTTCTGGCGGACAGTAAACTGTAAGGGTACCGAGGAGGTACAAACTAGGCGGCATTACAGTAATTTCAAAACAAAGACTTAGGAACATCTACAAAATTACATCTTTAACTTAAACCGATATAATATTGAAATTGTTAGCGGTGGATGATGTGAACACTTAGACATGTCTTCGGATATTAGATTTCACCTGTTTATAACGCCTTTTCAATGTTATCGGACAGATTGGTGACCACCTGGTGTACTTCTGAACCGTTTGACAATATCTATAAAACTCTGCAAACGTGTACGTTTGATTCGTGAAAAAATTATGGTATCACTCTATGGTAACTCAGTAGCTCTAATACAAATCATGAACAAATACAGTAACTGCATGAAATACATGAACCGTTATGATTTATTAATGATAAACGAACATGGGACCAGTAGGTAACTAATACTACCTTTCTGGTTCATTAATACATTAAATAACAATATACTACTACATTCTCTGTGCCCCTCAAGTAAAGTATTACTACAATGGCAGCACGGCGCACTTCGCTTGTAGATGACGTCACAGCGGGCGGAAGTCGCTGCACTCGCATCCGCTGAGTGGCAAGAAGAGTGAGTGGCTGTGTTAGGGTCCGAGTTTCGCGAAAACACATTTATAATGGGAAAGAGCTGTTGTGCGACTGGTTGTACAAATCGATTTAACAAGAAATCGGAGCTATCTTTTTATAGACTGCCGAAAAATAAAGAAAGAAGAAGCAAATGGATCGCTGCAATTGGCAGAAGCAACTGGAATCCAGGCTCCGAAACGTGGATTTGCGGTTTTCATTTCGCTTCAGGTATTATGAGTAAAATCGTACCTTAGTTATATGTTGTATTGACTAGTCATCAATTACATATTTAGCATCATTATTTATGTTCTGTGCAACTGTAAAGTTTTTGTCAGCATTCATTTAAAAACATCTACGATTGTTCCACAAACAAAGTGGGCGCGGGGGGGGGGGCGGTTAGCCAAGACAAACCCAGTTTTCTTTATAACGGGCAACTCTATAAAACAAGGTTAGACAGGTAGCCAGATCAGTTTGGAGGTTTCTACAAAATATGTTGAACTTTCGTTTATTATTAGTATCCTTATGGATGGCTGAGTCACACTCATAGGCTCCCTTTGTAATCCTGCTTTGTGAAATACCCCAGGTATACAAGTCAAATGTTTTAAGTAATGATGAAGCCATGTATATTTCTTGTGTAATGATGTAAATAAATTAATATTACATTACTAATTAAAACATTTTGTTTGTTTCAGGGAAAAAGAGCGATGATCCCCTACACCCTGACTATGTGCCAAGTATATTCAGTTTCACATCCCCCACTAATCAAACTCGGCCCGTCAACAACCTGAAAAAATATCAAGGATCTCAAGAAGTTTCTGGCAAAAGATTTGTCAACACAAGTAAAGAGCAAACAGCTGCAGGGGGCCTGAACCTGCATCAAAATCCTGCGTCAGACGTGGGGGTACAGGCTGTTAAAGTTCAAGGCACTGAGGTCCAGACAGAGGAGACACACAATGACATCACTTCCTTACATGAACAGATTAAATCTTTAAACAGTGAATGTCAGTCACTGAGGGATAAAGTTTACAAATTAGAAAATGAGTTAAAGTGTTGTACTCTTGACACATCAGAATTTGATGATAGCAAAATACATTTTTTCACAGGACTACCCAATTTACAGACTTTCATGTTATTGTTCAGTAATGTCTCGTCAGTTCTTCCTGCACCTGTGAAACAGTCCCTTAAACCCACCCAGGAGCTGCTTCTTACACTAATGAAGTTGCGCTTCAGTCTGTCTGAGGGATTCTTAGGGCACCTCTTCGGGATACATCAGTCGACAGTATCAAGAATCTTCCGCCGTTGGATGCATGTCACCACAAGCAAGCTTCAACAGTTAAAGGTCGAGACCGATTTGAAATAGCTGGAAATACCTGTCAGGTCATTGTGTTTAAAAAGAAAAACTTTTGACAAAATGTATGCGATTTTATCTCTGAATATTGAGGACGATTTTAGTGGAAATGTGTATTATTTCGGCGTACTTTGAAAATCAACAAACGTTCTGATCTCATGTGTCTGATAAATCTCATCATTTTCATGGTTTTAGGTCCACAAGTGCAAATTTCATCCATAGGACACCATGTTTTCTTTCTTTTGAGAAAGAAATGGGGCATTATATGTTTTCACTTGGGCCCTCTAAATAAAAAAAATCTTTAAAAAAAGTTTAAGTGTTTCTTTAGAACTGCATTTTGTACCCCATGGCATGTGTGTTGTTTGCTATAAATATATTGTGCTGTTTATTAAATAAAGTTTGAAAAAGAAAATGAGAGTCTGTTAAAAGACTATTAATATTTGGTATTGACGACCTGAAACCGCCTTTTGTAGTTGTTTGTAAAAATTAACGCATGCGTGGAACGGATCGGGCAGTGTCGTGAGAGAGGTGGAATCCTGCGCATGCTTCCGGGCGTGGATCGGGCACCGACGCCACAGCCGTTCAAGTCGTCCTGCTTGAGGTTGCAGACTCCGCACGGAGCAGTTAATTCTGTCGTTAAATTAGCGCAATGGGACGTAAAGTTACATTAGCCACATGCACACTTAACCAGTGGGCTTTAGATTTCGACGGAAATTTCAAGCGGATACTGGAAAGTAAGTCATTATAAATTGTTAAGGTTGGAGTTAGTTAAATTGAATTTAAGATTATTTCCATTTACATTATTTTTCATAATTTAAGTTAAGCAACAGCGGAAAAGTTCGTAAGGGAAGAAGAGTGATCTCCTGTTTTAGCTAATTTCTCTGCGAGATTTTACCATTTTTTTTTACCGTTTTTAAATTTTACCCTGGACATTTTCTGTTTTATTTGATTGATTAATTGATTGGTTGGTTGATTTCTTTTCGCTTCAGGTATTGCGATAGCAAAGTCCAAAGGAGCCAAGTATCGATTGGGACCCGAACTGGAAGTGTGGTAAGTATTAGCAGCATACTATTATTTAGGGTGGATATGGCATGAAGAAATAGTGTATGGATTGTTGTGGTAGGGTGGCGTCGCAGGTGGCGTTTATGAATAGTTAACTTCCTGAATGTTATTACAAAATGCATGTGAAATAGCCGTCAGCACTGTTACTAGCAATGTGGCGTCACATCTGCAAGGTTTGGGGTTTGAATCCCATCTGGGTTTGTATGTGTGGAGTTTGCATGCTCTCTCCGTGTCTCGTGGGTTTCCTCTAGGTATTCTGCTTAGCCCCTGCAGTCCAAAGACTCCGTGACTTTCTGTGATTATGACCAGGATAGGCGGTTAGAAGGTGGATGGATCTATAAATTAAGCTGTGTTGTAGCTTCAGTTTAACACAGTACAGTCACAGTGATAACTAGCTTAAAAGGAAGCTGTTTCAAAAATCCCAAGTAATCCACCTGGAATTGATTCCTCGTGCATTCTTTAAACATGGATTTATGAGTTGTGTTTTTTTTTTTTTTTTTTATATAGCAGCGTTGATATTATAGCCATAAGATGTGATTGCCGGGTGACTGAGAAGGTTTAATGTGCCTTTTTGCAAAAACTTGAGAGCAGCACATTCGAGATGAGCCCAGTAGTTTTGGAGAGTGGATAGATTGATTTTCATTACACAATGCATAATTTGCAATTGTGTGACTCACCATGATTGATTTGACATCTTCTTCCTCAGTGGCTATGGATGTGCAGATCACTTTTATGAGTCGGACATACTGCTGCACTCCTTCCAGGTGTTAAAGGAGTTACTGGAGTCACCTGTCACTCAGAACATGATCTGTGACGTGGGAATGTGAGTGATCCTGTGAATTTTTTATTTTTTTATATCTCCACAAACCTGTGACAGCAGATATCTTAATTATGCTTTGTGTCGTTCTCTTAATCCAGGCCTGTTATGCATCGCAATGTCCGCTACAACTGCCGGGTCATATTCCTGAACAAGTGAGCTTCTGAGTTATTTATATCACAATAACCTTCCTAAAATTGTGTATTAATAAGAAAACACCATATTGATTATCTAAAATGTACATTCACCCACTGACTACTGAATGTGTCGCTAGAATTTGCTGATGCTAACTATGGCTATTTCTATAATATATTGATTGTTAGTACTTTCTTTTTCTTTTTACTGTGTTTTGATGTTTGAGTAATTATACTGTAACATTTCTTTCAGGAAAATTTTGCTGATTCGTCCCAAAATGTCACTAGCCAATTATGGAAACAACAGGGAATTTCGGTGGTTCTCGCCATGGAATAAATCTAGGTGAGCAAAGCCTGATTCCTCGGGGAAAAATTAAAAATAAATTAAACATAGGGTTACACTATTCCACATCATGCTATATGAAGTATCCACAAGTAATATTGCGATAATTATGAAACAAAAAGATGAAATTATCCAAAGTAAACGATAGCCAAATAGAACTTATCTACCAATAGAGTCTGTCATGCACCTTGCGATGACAATGCTGAAACACACGTTTATTAAACATAATACAAACAGGGCAACACCATGGTGCACACATTCCAAGGTTGGGGGTTCAAATCCTGTCCCTTCTCTCTGTATGGAATTTTCATGGTCTTTCTCTGTTCTGCAGATGTAGTACTCCACTACTGTGTGCCTGGCTAAATACTTGACTTCCTTATGCCTAAAAAGCAATTTAACAAAAAAAAAATGGGTCAAATCATTTTATACTAATTTACTCTGTAGGTGTGTGGAGGAATATTTTCTGCCGAGAATGATACAAGACGTGACTGGACAGGTAAGTAACAATTACAGTAACCAGTGACATCAGAGTTATAGAATTCCTGTGCCAGAACCTTTTGTCTTTATAGTTGCCTCTTCTGCCCTCTCTCTACCTTTGAGAATTTCATTTTTGTCTTGAAAGGAAACTGTGCCTTTTGGTGATGGAGTCCTTTCTACTAAAGACACATGCATTGGCAGTGAGATTTGTGCGGAGCTGTGGAACCCTAGAAGGTAAAGTTTATGTGATGAGATTTTTGTTTCACCCACTTTTATTGTGTTATGTTAAGTACATTATATTTTTGATGTGTTGAGTGTTCTTTTTTTTTTGGACACAATGCACATATCAACAGGTTACCGAGAAAACAAATAATGCACCAACATGGGATATTGTAAATTTGTAATAAGGAATTGGGTAGTAACATGCCACTAAAAGCATTTCTGCAGGAAATCTGCAGGTATGCTATAGAGCAGTATGAAGAATTGGCAGACTGCGGATTTAAATTACTTTGAGCATCACAGCCAGTTGTTCTGTGCCTCAGGGACATTATCAGTTTTTGGTACATGACAGGCAAAGATAGAATTGGTCATCAAAATAAAAGGTGATAACAAAAATAGACTTCAGAGACAATTAGGCCACAAGTACTTCCTGCATGGAGAATAATTGTCTATCTGATCTATTCATGGTCTGTGGCAACTGTGAAAAGTCACATTGTGGAGTTCCGTTAATTGACAAGACGGATGGCATAAGGAAAGCCTTTTGCTTGTATAGGAATAGTCTGAGTGCATGAATACCGTTGTTGAATCATTGCCAGATGGAAAGCAAGGAAAGTATTATGGATTCTACTGTCAGCTTCAACAACAGAAAGAAGTTGGAAACTGGCAGTTTTTGTTTTTGTATTTATTTTTCCAGAAGTGTTATATTTATTTATTATCTACGGTTAAAAATTACTTTTGGCAGAAGAGAAATGAAGAGTAATGCCAAGCTAAAGTAACTATCTGATAAGAACACGATTCTGTGTTGAAATCAGTCCTCACATCGATATGGGTTTGGACGGCGTGGAGATCTTCACCAATTCCTCTGCTAGTTACCATGAACTGCGCAAGGCCAACCAGAGAGTCAACTTGGTCAGATCAGCTACCAGCAAGGTGAGCCGCTACTATCTATACAAAAGCATAAGCCCCTATAGGCTCTCTCTGAAGTATATACAGGTCCTTCTCAAAAAATTAGCATATTGTGATAAAGTTCATTATTTCCTGTAATGTACTGATAAACATT
>JAODKC010000009.1:3442980-3455908 GCA_026777985.1 Mormyrops attenuatus
TATTAGTTAAGTTCTCCCCAAACAAGCTTGATGGGCCGAATGGCCTCCTCTCATTTGTAAATTTCTTATGTTCTTATCGATTATATAACTCCTTGGTAAGACCCCACCTAGAATATTGTAGTGTTATCTCATGAAACCTCAAAAAACTAGTTTTTAGCCATCAGTATATTTTTGAATCTATCATTTTTCTGTCCCAGGGAAAAAAAAAGAGTTACAGAAATCATGATGATGGTTAGCGGCATTTTGACTTTAATGCTAAGCTCTACAGTGCTTTATTTTTTCCATAATCCCATAGGACTTCCTACCCATTCTTCATGGCTTCCTTAGCCCAGAATTGAGGATGTGGAGGTTTTTCTTTGCCCTATGGATAGTGTTGCCCCATTGGTTTATTTATTTTTTTTGTTGTTGTTCTTCCAAATTACGTTATCTTCGGTCCTGTGATTCTTGGCATACAGAAGGCTTACCTATTGATATTACCTATTGATCTTTTCCTGTTGTGTTTTTGTCGTCTTTAAGAGAACAGATACAGGAACCAACGGAGGAAGAGCTAGTGACACAACTCCACCAGCATCCCCACATGCTCCTCATACAGTGAACCATCATGTATCTATTATTGGCACTCCCAGTGCATTTTGCCATTTTCTGTTCATTCAGGGACGATTTAACCAGACCATTAAAAGTCATAATAATAACTGATACTTTATTATTACTGATCCCTGTGGGGACATTGTCTTTTTACACCTCCCACAACTTGCTCTTTTGTAGCGTAAGCTGTCTGTGCAGGGCAGCCACCTGCTGGGGGGCCCAGGGAGCTGGGGGTTAAGGGCCTCGCTCAAGGACCCACAGATGTGCTGAGGCTGGGTTTGAACCGGCGACCTTCTGATTACAGACACACAGGCTTCGCCCATTCAGATGTAAAAATGTAATTTCAATCCTTCCATCTTCCTATTGCCTCTCCCATGCATGTCTATAGGTAGTTTTAATACTTGATATCTTGAAATATCAAGTATTGAGTACTGAGTATTGGTTGAAGTATTTTACTTCAGTGTAACACTATCAGTGTTATCAGTGAGTGATGAAAATGTACACTAACAAAATTTTTTAGGTGGGTTGTTTATTACAATCCTAATTTGAAAAATAATCAAATGGTACAGTTCTCATTTGGTTATGCATAATAGAACTTAAGGTTCTAAAAAGCCATGAATCCTTGGCTAATGCACTTTTTGGTGATCAATGGTAATATACATTTTCTTTCGCAGGAATAGGGAACACGCTGTGCCGTAATAATACTGTGTATCTGATCCTATAGATCCTACAATGTTAAATTCTAGCACAATTGATGTTTTGCACACTGAAGTTTCTCATTTTTACAGGTATACAAAGAATGACATAAATCACCAAGACATACACTACTTTACAAAAGTTCACATCAGGAAGAACACGGTATTTCTGTAAGGAGTGGTGATGTTCAACGCCATGAAAGCAGCATATATTATTGGTATATAAATCCTGTCCAAATGCAAGGCACAATGACAGGAAAACAATGGGTTTCCTTAGAGCTGACGAATGTTCCACAGACCTCCTCTAACCCACAATACCTTAGCTCCAGCACTTTCCACACACCCCAAATTGGAAAGAGATCCGGGGCCTTCTCGAATATTATTCAGTGCACTGTGAGAGTTGATGACCTACTCCATCAAGCAGCAGACCTTTAAAAGGACAAGCCTCCAGTTGTACTGACAAATTCACGGAAATCAGTCAGCACATTTAGGAGGGAACAGACCTGAAAGAGCAACAGATCCCAAAGTAAACGTTCCATCAGAGGTATGATCACAAAAATACTAAGTTTAAAACTAGAACATAAAAATATATGTTAAAGGAAACAAAGGAACGGTGCACAAGTTAATTATAAGTGACAGACAACTGCTTTTCACCTTAGTTGAAATGTACGCATTTTCTGACATCTGTTTTATTGCTGATAATTATACGGATATCATTTCACTACATCCCTGCATCCACTAGTACAACTCACACATATTACTCTGCAGAACAGCCTAAATATCCTGAACTGGATTCCATACCTGTCTAAATTTTGCACGAGTCTTTGCTATGTCTTGTTCTAGGTTTTCATACTGGGCATCATCGTACGGAAAGCTCTGGAGTAACGCAAGCAGGGTCTCCAGAGTTTTGAGTTTCTTCCTGTTATAAAAACAAATATGCTAAATATTCAAAAACATCAAGTACACCAGCAGATTCTGTATGGTGTATCTGTGATTTTACAAAGCTTTGAGGAAAGACCATCTCTTACTGTGTTTTGACCCCTGTGCTGTTCTGAAGTAGACATTTCCAAGTCAAAGCAAATCCGTAGTAGAATGACACCTAATATATTGTTCAATTTACAATACAAAGGTTAAAGAGTGTCAATAAGAATGATCTCATAAAACCTCTAAAATTAACTTTACATTTTTTTTCAATGTAATAAACTATACTTTAAATAATATAATATACAATATCACAATAGAACTGATGGAGATGCGTATTGTCTAAAAGCTACCAATGTATTGGAAGGACATGCACGTGTGGGAAACTAAATTTACTAGAAATTTACTGAGTTATCGTAAGCATCAGACTTAATCTTTCATAATATTAAATAAAGCTCAAAAAATTACTTCACTTTAAAAATTAACTTCTCTCTACATTCTCTTACTATCGATAAACACAAGTGAAACCTTTCTGAAAAGCTTTAACCGTAAGCAAATATTCTGATTAAGGATTTTACTGCTGCTGTAAGTTTGCACTTGAACAAGCGGGTTTTCTGACCCAGTTCTCTCACCGCCGATTACAGGTAAGACACATACTTCTAGTGACAGCTTGGCTCCGTGGGTCCCTCCGTGGTTTCTTCCTTCAGTTAGCCCTTGACGGGTCCCTTCCTCGTAACCTTCCCGGTAACCTTCGATGCGGAACCTGAATAAAAGTACGGCAGTCACAATAATCTGCCGTCAATCAATGAATGCTTTGGTTTAATTAGCTGACATACTCACTGAAACATCAATATCACCTACCTGTCGTCAGCCAACAGAATAACATCAAACATATCTTCACTTTTAGAATTCAAAGCCATTTTGGTGCATGATATAACAAAATTCAAAACTACTGGAAACTGGAAATAAAATAGAAGTAAAAAAACACTCCGGCTCAGTGACAGTATCTAACAAACATGTTCGCTTTACGACAGCAGCTAGTGCTGGAAATAATGAACTTCCGGTCTTTCGTTTTCAAAATAAAAGTCGTTTGTCGCCCCTTGATGTAAGAAGGTATGACGCGGAAGTGTAAGTACACCTGTACGTCGGTGCGGTGGACCCTCGAGTTACGACCGCCCTGACATGCGAACAACTTCGGTTACGGCCAAAATTTTAGCTTTGACTATAGCCCACTGAGCTACTCACGCAGTCACTTTACTAGCAGAGAAACTATCAGACCAAGATGAAATTGGGTTCACACATACGGTGAATTCAGGGACATCAGGTAATGCGGGACAGTTAAGCTAATTTTTTGCACCTAATTTTTATGTAATTATGTCTATGATATACTACTGCAGTAAATTAAATACTTTAAATCGACAAAGTTCTATTTAATTTTTTAAACAGAGTTATTTTTCAGCTGTCCCACTTTACCAAACTAATTAGGGAAAGTGGGACAGTATGTTTCAGGTAATGTGGGACAGTTTTATAGGCTCTCCCAAGAAGAGAGTAAGTGCATATTTGACAGGATGGAGCTCCAAATCCTAATTATATTAAGTAACTATACATATAATATATAAATAATTATTTTTATTTATTTATGAAATGGGAAAAATTGCCAACTTGAATTTGTTCAATTGTTTTAGTGTATAGAATAGAATAGAATAGAATAGAATAGAATAGAAAGTCTTTATTGTCATTATACTGGAACACGGATGCTACTTGATAGCACCGAGGCAGAATGTGAAGAGGCAGAGCCTGCTCAATTTATGAAGTGAAGAAAGGATGGCAGGACGAGAACTAAATGATCACAAGCAACTGTACTGTTTTTACTGTTAGTATAATTTTTTCATGTATTGGTTTAGGTATTTTCTACAAAGCAAAATCCAAAATGAAACTAAATCTAATGGATTTTGACTTTTATCGATGACTATTTTTGATTTAAGAAAAAAAAATTGTGTTGAAATTAATTTTCAACTGTTCCTTGAGCTGTTTTGTCTATTAAACTTGCAAAACCCTTTGCAAATTATTCAATATTGATGTATTTTGCCTATATTCACACTGTCCCACATTACCTGAAATGCATCCCACTTTACCTTATGGGTGCAGGGAGTATGTTCAAGCCAGTACCCTCAAAACAGTACCCTGCCTTGTGTTCACCCCTGTGTACCCAGTCAAAATACAAGTGTAGTTTTTGATCTATGGGAATCACTGCAGTAAGGGTGGTGGGTGGCCTGGCAGTGTAGCGGTTTGCATTCACCCTCCCCACATACCACCCGGCATACCCCCACCCCAGCCAAAAAACAGTACCCTGCCTTGTGTTCACCCATGTGTACCCAGTCAAAATAACAGCATAGGTCCCAGACTAATATGACAAGTATTTTAAGGAATTAATGATTGACACTTTATTGATCATGGTCAATAAAATCTCTTTAGATTCCCTTCACTGAAAGCAGCCTAAGACATAGGCCAGGCTACTCAAACAACCACAGAAAAAGCCCAGGAACTATGAAACCAAGAGGAAATTGGGTTCACCCCTGGCAAAGAGAATCTACGGGAATCACTGTAGTAAGGGTGAGCTCGTCTATGCTACGGCACCCTTTTCCCCTTGGATATTTGCAACATGCAGGGCAAATTCTACGAGCCAGTTACACTGCATACGCGCTTCCCTCTTTCAACGTGACTAGACAGTGTATTGCTGTGTAAATAAGAATTATTCCAGAAATGTACAAATACTATTTGTCTTCTGTTGTCTGACTTGTTGAGAACATTTATTGCCATTTCTAACTGGTTGTCATCTGTTTCGTTCAAAGCACATTCGTATACCATATGCCAGACAAAGCTGTCTGAGTTCTGCTTCATGCTACTTCAGGTGACAGCGCAGTCTGTTATCATAGCTATGTCGGCTAACCAGGCTGTGTGTTAAATTTACTGACATGCACATTCTACGGAGACGTGACACTGACCTTCCAACCCACCCAATCTCAAGCTATCGCTCCTAAGCAGACCACAGGATGCGGGCATCAGTAGGAACTTGAGGATTGCTACAGTAACTAGGGTGATACCATTTGTGGTAACTTACAAGACATCACCGCTAGAGGGCTCACATCCTTGTAGACTGCAGCCAGACTCTATTGGGTCAAGAGAGAATTTTTCTGCCCCACCCTGTGGGAAACTATTTCAGGGTTTTTTTTGCGATGGCTAACTGCGCTCCGTTAGACTGACAGTAAAGTTCATGAGCACTCCGATTTACTGCTTTACTATTGATTTTCTGCCAATTATGTCTAAGCACAAGCTGTTTTCAGGGAAAATATTAGGATACTAGATGCGTGTGACAAAAGTAGATGGATTTGGAAGAATACAAAGCAATTTATTTCACATTGTTCTAGCAAGGTTCTGAGAAAAGCTGGTGATCAGGGTCTTTCTGGAGCAACACAAACTCTTCAGCGGGTGAGTCTCTGCCAGGCTGCCAGCAGCTACTTCTGCAGGTGTAGACCAGGACTGTCCCAAATTCTAGCTGCAGCTCTGAGAGACAAAGGGAACATATGACATTCAGTTTCTATCTGCCAGGATTGTGAAATACAAAGGAGGACTAAAGTGTTTAAAACTACAACATCATTTACTGGTTTTATCCAACTCCAGACAATATTCATTCACAGAGCTGCAGTTTGCCACATTACACTAAATATTTTTTAAGGAAGGCACTAAATAAAAATGTATGACCTATATGAATCGCTCATTAAAATAATCTATGTACTATTCAGGGTTCACATTGTGGTTAAATTTACTCAATCTCATATGCTTGCTCTGCTGAGTTGCCACATTAACCTTCCTACCCACCTGATGTCGAATTAACACTCCCAAGTAAACTGACCAGCGCAGGCATAAGCTGGAACTCAAAGACTCTAGGATTGCCACAATAACTGCAGGGTGCTACAGTTTGTGTTAAACTGGAGCTGGGATCTGTGATGAACAATGGTGACCCGTTCCAAGAATATCTGTAGAAAAGAAAAGCATTTTGATCAGTTAAATGTGTTACGTTAAACTCAATGTAACAGAAACCACTTTAAAGTGGTTAACAGTAATTTTCCAGTAGGAATCTAAACTAAAAATCCAAAATAGCAGTACTGGAAAAAAAGGAATTATTCTCAGACTCTGTAATAGAAATTGATGCAGCAGTACTAATTGTTGAGTAGCATATCCATTAGTTAAATCTAGTAGTAACCCCTGCATATTTATGACAGAAAAATCATACCAGTGCATGCAAAAAATAGTTCATTACTATCACTACTTTCATTAATGCCATTTTTTCACCAAAGCAGTATGAACTCTCTCAAAGTGCAAACTTAGTGATGGTTTTATGCATGATAAATTTTACAAGTATCTTCTTACCGTAAGATTTGCTTCGGACAGAGGGAAATGCATTTCATGAACTTGGAGAACATCTTGTCTCCATGTTTAGCGTCAGTCTTTTCATATCTCTCCAACTCACCTTGACCTTCAAAACTGGACACAACATAAGTGAAATCAAAAGAACAGCCAGATTGGGCTCAACAGGCACATTATCTTGTAACTTCTAACATAAACCAGCAGTGATTTAAAAAGGCTCTACACAGACAACTGGTATCAGAGGTAAATAATTCTGATCCAGAAAGTAAAACTCCAGACTAAGATTTTTTTCCCTCAACTAACAGTTCAGAAAAAACAGTAACAGTCACAGAGTACTCAACTGTTTGGCTGAAACAAAATCCTGGTCTGGATTTTTACTTTCTGGACCTGAACTATCCACCTCTGACAGTCATATGGTGGATACATGCTTCGTACCTTTCTAACTGCATTACAGATACACCCTCTCTCATTTCATACTCGCACAGCAGCCTCTGGGCATCCTCCATGTCGGTGTGTTCATCGATATCCCCCTCTTCCACCACACAGATATAGTATGGCCTGAAGATGGGCACAGACTCTGGGAACACAGGCTCAGGCCTAGGAGAAGCAGACTGATGTGCCTCTGTCAAAGTAAGGGCCTGCAGCCCATAACTAACGTCCAGCTTCGGCAGGGAGCTGCTCTGAGTGCTCGTGTGGTTGTGTGCAGAGCTTGCGCTTGTCCCTTCCTCCTCTTCTTCAGTGCCCCAGTCCTCTGCATGCTCACACCAGTCACTGGCTGACATGGGAGGCTCCTTCACCTGGGCCGGCTCCTTCCACTGACTATCACTCTTTGCCTTGATCTCTGACTCTAGACACTGGGACCGTAGCACTTTCCAGCTATAAATTTTATGCAAAAAAACACAATCAAAAAGTAGCATAACTATCACAAAACACATTTCATGGGGGCTGCTAACTGTCATGTTTTGCTATTGTGTTCATCAGCATGTAGGTGAAAAATAAGAACAATATCTAACAAGAAAAATAAAACAAATACATTAAAAGACAAACATTAACTGATAGTGGACACTGATCTGTTACAAGCACAAGAACTGGATGAATTCAAAGCAGATGCAAAAATTGCCTTGTGAAATTGTTCACACCTTGCAGACATTTTCAAATTTTGTTGGATTACAAATTATACAAAAATCTTTATCTAGTTACAGAAAACAAATTAAACAAAATATCTGAAACAATGCATGCAACAATATACAGACTCAGTATCTTAGTATTGAAAAGGCCACCTTTTGCCATAGCCTTGATTCTATTGAGGTGGATGTGTAGATTTGCTGCAGCTCATATAAGTAAATTTAAAATACCAATGGACTTAAGTTCCTGGTCCCAGTTCATGGAGCACTTCGAGTAGAAACTGTAAACTGTACAAACTTGCTCCCGCATCATTTAAAGTATGACAAGTATTATCAAAAACATGAATATTTCCAAAGATTCATCTTGTAATCCACATGTTGAATTTGCACACGACATTAACGATCGTATCTACCTCTCGGTTTTTCCACTGCATTGCTGTTGAGGACAAGCAAACACGTTAATGGTGCGATGATACCGAGACGCCTCCAGAGGGCAGTACACCTGTACAATGTGCGCAAGCGCAGAGCCGCAGATCGCGCAATAAGGGTATCCGAGCGAAACTGCAGGGATAGGGTCCTGGAAGATAAATAATTGAAAATTCACGGCACGGACATTATTAAATAGTGTCATTTAAACGAAGTAAAATGAAGATAAAGCTAATTTTCAAGAACTTGCTAGTGCCAGCCCAGGATTCAAAATCCACCCGCGGGCTGAGCTAAGTTAGCTTATCCATTACGCCACGTGAGATCTTCACGCGGTTATCTAGCAGACTGGAATTTTGTATTATAATCAGACTTTACTACTGTACTCCTGCAAGTAACATTCATTCAGTTCAAATAAATGTTATCTATTAAGCTCACGCGTAATAATGGTAAGTGCCTAAAAATCAAAACATTAAAAATGCGTGTGCTGTTACAACTAGGGAAGGTGTTCGCCAGTTGTACACACTGTGTAAAAAACTGGGCCTGTTACGTAGATGTAACATTTTGTTTAAATAATGTTTAAAATATATAGTAAAATTTATAAATGTTTGTCTTACCGGTAGATCTCCGATTTTATTAGTGAAAAAAGTTGACGTGTAGTTTTTAGGGATCGGCACGTCGCAGAGACCGATCAGCAGATGGGAGTCCCCCGCAGCCATGCGTATTTCACAGCCTAAATGCTCATCATCAACTAATACAGCTACACAGAAAGGAACTTGTGTGTCGGTCAAACGTTAAGATGTCTTCGGCAGAGATTTTTAGCCAAAGCACCAAATACGGAACAGTTAACGAGTTCTTGTAAATTTAAAGCTGCAAAGTTTTTTGGGGGGGACTTAACGGTAGTGATATTTGGGAAACCTATTTCACTTAGATGTAAGACAGAGAGTGTAATGCATGTGCGTGTCCTGTGATTGGCTGAAATGCAGTCAGATACACACCCGCCTTGTGCGGTCAGAAGATGGATGGATAAACTGTAATACGAATAACCATATCAATAAAGCTATTTAAACAAGCAACTCTTTCCAGCTTCCAGTGTTGTATTTTCTTAATAAATCTGTATTTAATAATTCCGCAACATACCTGTCACCCGAATAAAACTAAAGTCTTAGGATGCTTACAATAATCGATGAAAGTGCAATCTATTTTGCAAGATGTGAAAGCGCTTTAAGAGACCATCGCCAGGATATAGCTTTGGTGAAATTAAACGTTGTGCGTCTATGGCCATAAAGTTGTATGTTTGCCGTAAAACGTATTGAACTGTCGTGAAAAGTGGCCCGGATGTGAAAGATTTTGTTTCTGACAACGGGTTGATGTATAGCTAAATTACATTTAAAGTCGAATTGGTCATCTTTTGCTCTTTTTTTTAATTGCGTTATTTTGGTCATGGCAGTTGTGCCTCCCAACCGATCCTCGACCGGTTGGCCTCGTGGAGTCAATCAGTTTGGTAATAAATACATCAGCGCCCCAGCCAAGCCCCTGACGCTGGAGAGGACCATCAACCTGTACGCCTTGTTCGGTTTGAGTAGCTCCCGCGTCGAGTTTGCAGTCAGTTGTGATTTATGGTCCCTTTTGTCATCTCTGGCGTTTCGCACGTCGCCTGTAGGCGTTTCTGTTAATAATTCGATGGCTGAGTACAGCTGATGGTAGTCTCGTGCAGTTAGACGATATTGGGTCTCTGTACATCCGTGCGATACTGGGTCACTGTCTCGGCTTGCCCAGGAAATGAGATCGGACTTGAGATTTACTGCTTGGGCAAATCAGTGAATTGCATCGTTAGGCGAAATTGATGAAATAATGCAGTACTTATAGTAATAATATCACCACCGTTGCAAGTACTGATGGTCAGTGGTTTTTATTTGCAGCTACCCGCTGACAAACTATACGTTTGGCACCAAAGAACCGCTATATGAGAAAGACAGCTCTGTTGCTGCCCGGTTCCAACGGATGCGTGAGGAGTTCGAGAAGATCGGCATGAGGAGGACAGTGGAGGGTGTGCTGATTGTGCATGAACACAGACTCCCACACGTGCTGCTGCTTCAGCTTGGGACCACCTTCTTCAAGCTGTGAGTATGTATGCACCCCAGTCCATTAGGAAGCATGGGTCACAGCACTGTAAAAACAAAATAAGCTTTATTTGCCCGTCATTCAATTCTGTATAAATCACTCCATCAGACAATGCTGGATACATCTCCTGAGATCTATACCATGTAAGATTTTGTTGGCCAAATCCTGAAATGCTTTATACAACCGTGCCTGTTGAGGGAATGCAATTCAGCTGTAAGTTGTAACCCCATTTTGTGACCCACAGCCCTGGTGGTGAGTTGAACCCAGGAGAGGATGAAGTGGAAGGACTCAAGCGATTAATGACAGAGGTGCTAATGCAGTTAGCCATACTACTGAAGGGGTCGCAGGGTGCAGTGAGTCTGCATCTTGATGCAGTGCCAACAATCTGATACATTAAAGATATATATATATATATATATATATATGAAGCAACTACTGATGCGCTACAAAATGATTCACCCCTTTTGTGATGCAGTGTGATTTGACGCAATACGATGCTTTGGAAAAAGAACATGATGCCAATTAATTCAATATGGCACAGAGACAGTTTGAGGGGGAATCAATTTTAATATAAAATTATTGGTCAAAAATAATTGGTCACATTTCTAAATACTACAGACATAGGGTGTCTACTAATAATTAGCATATATTAATGAATCAGATTTTACTAATGCAGAGGTGTTCAAAAATATGCAAAATTGCCAAATTGTATCCAGTACACACTTTTTCAGTGGCGGCAATCGCATTTAGAACTATTATGCTGATGCACCGATGCGAATCGGTGAATCTTACTATCCCTGGCATGCACAGAACAATGTAGGGAGCTGGGTGATTTGTTCATGTCAGGAAGGAAACCGAGCTGGTCTGTAGTCCATTTGCTTATTTCATACTATAAAATGTTATTGAGAAGACCAGCCAGAACCTGCTTCATGAGCCTTCTCGTCTTCGGTGTCCCTTCCATCTCAGATTCTGGGACGTCAAGATGGGGTGAAACAGGACTGGGTGATCGATGACTGCATCGGAAACTGGTGGAGACCGAACTTTGAACCTCCACAGGTGAGAAGATGGTAACCAGCCCTGGAATGGGGGCAGGGTCGGGGGGGCCGAGTCATGTATAGGATCCTTACTACAGTCAAGGACCACAAAAATTCAGTTATAGGAATGCATTAAAGTATACTTTATTAAACGTAAGCTGAAAGAATTAAAACAAAGTGGGGGTGAATAACTGAAACTGTCAGAGAGGACTAACTGCAAATATAAAAAGGTTGCGTCTGAGATGTGGCAGCCGGTGTGCTCAGAGATAGACCGAGCACCAAATTTAACATAGCAGCAGAATCAGTGACCCATTTACTGTTTTTTGAATCCAAATCCCCATAATTCATAATTGCCTCTATGAAATGAATATTTAATGGAATATTTAATGTGCTCTTGTGAAAGAACTTTCTAGATGTCTTATTTCTGTCTGCAGTATCCTTATATTCCCGCTCACATTACCAAACCCAAGGAACACAAGAAGCTCTTCTTGGTTCAGCTTCAAGAGAAAGGTGAGGACCTGCAGGTGATGGATAATTGGTATTAACAAGAGCAGGTTACTACAAACTAGTAGTATTATGAATGTCTCATACCTTAACCTCTACTGTCAGTGAAGGAGTATGCATTTGTAATTGGCCATGCAGCGGTCATAGTGTATATTTAGTAGTTTTGTTTGTTAAAAAAAACACTAGTACTGATTTTATTTCTGCTAGCTGTTGTCGCTGTTCTCCTAATTCAGAGAGACATTTCAGTTAGATAAGTGGCTTCTGTAATGTACAAGTATGATGTGTGATTCAAGTCTTCATTGTTTTTTTTTTTTGTCTTCATCATTCAGGCAGCACTGTAGGTCTGCCTGCAGCTATCATACACTTTGGAAGTGTAGTGTTGATGTCAGGTGATTGATCTGCTGGTGTTTGCTAGCTTTATTTGCAGTGCCCAAAAACTATAAGTTGGTGGCTGCCCCCCTGTTTGAATTGTATGATAATGCCCCCGGTTACGGACCAATCATATCCAGCCTCCCACAGCTCCTGAGCAGGTGAGGGAGATCGTTTCTCCATGCCACTGTTTGTCTATGATGTTTGCTTTTGTGTCTTGCATGTTAAGCCAGGTTTTCTTACTGCGGGGTCAAAAAGATTTTTGTAAGTTTTAAAGATATGAGAGGGGCAGTGTGTGGCTCAGCAGGTTAGAAACCCTGTGTCCTATCCCTGGTTCAAATCCAGTGGTTTGCAAAGTGACTTCACTATTTTTAAATAAATAAATGTAAATACTGACAAATTACATGTCTGTCAAGAGGCACTTTGATGCAAGGCTAATTCCCAACTTTGAAAATCAACACTTCTGCAGAATTAAATGCATTGTTCTCCCATGTCATCCATTCCATTGTTTTAAAGTAGGTCCCCTGTAGGCCTCACAAAGGAAAGTTTGACTCCACTTGGAGCTACACCAGCTCTTTCTCAGTGAGGAAGCAGAAGCGATACGCATTACATTTACTTAGCAGATGCCATTAACCAGAGTAACATACACAGCGTGTAGTTGGAGTATGGAATAGTCTTCCTGCTAGTGTAGCGCAAGCTAAAACCCTGGGTTCCTTTAAAT
>JAODKC010000009.1:3456008-3470639 GCA_026777985.1 Mormyrops attenuatus
TCCTTTAAATCAGAGCTAGATAAGATTTTAACAACTCTGAGCTATTAGTTAAGTTCTCCCCAAACGAGCTTGATGGGTCGAATGGCCTCCTCTCGTTTGTAAATTTCTTATGTTCTTATAACATACGATTGAGAAAGCAGGGCCAGGTGGTTCCTGGAACCGTTGAGGTCAAGGCCCATGCTCAAAGGGATTTGAATCGACGACCTTGCGATCACAGGCCCAGATTTCTAGCCCACAGAGCAACACAAGGCATCCAGTGCTACTCAGAATGGCCCTCACAATATTGTGTACTATTCATTTGTAAGGTTCTTTATGCATGGAGGACATACAGCGTGTGTGTTGTCATAAGATGTTTGTCACATTTACAGATTCAACTTTATTTACAACTGAGGCAAGAGGCCTTGGGGGCAGCAGATCGTCATGGGTCACTCCAAAGTGCACGGACACGCGTCTCAGTCTTCTAAGAAAATCCTTTAGATACGACTTTTAAAATACAGATTTGATTGTTTTGTTTTTCTGTGATTCTTACATGCACAGGTTTTCAAAGTCACTGAGGGACTTGTTTTTGAGTTTCCCCACTGACAAAGGTTTTCTTTTTGGTTTTTTTTTAACCTGTCATTCATTTATTATTATTATTATTTTTTTTTTTTTTTACAATAAATTGAAGGCAAAACTATGTGTTCGTTTTTGCCCAATACATTTTAAATGACTAGCTGGGCTTGGAATCGTTCTGTGTGTTTGTAAAAAAAATTAACTTTCAAATGGCAGTAATGGTGTACGGACAGCCATGGCAGAGAGCTGAAACTACAAACGCAATCTATGGTATTTTGCGCTTTAGCAAATTTTTGATAAAACAAGCATTTTGTGAAGTGACACCACAAGAGGATCTATAAGTCATCGATTTTAGTGTGTTAATGCATTAGACTGAACGACCTGTTTGAGCTTGATAGAAACTGCACGTCTGATAGTTTGGAAAGTTCTTTTAGGGTGTGATAAACAAGCAATGCGATGTAGTCTATCCGAATCTCTTTTGGCCTTGTTGCATTGGAGAAAGAAGGGGCGGCCATTACCCAGAGGCACTGCCTTACAGGTGAGCAGCGGAATATTGGAATCTTTCCTCAGCTATTCGAAGTCTGTGAGAATGGGGTCAAAATCTGACAAACTGCATAGAATATCTCAGGCAGAAACAATGAAGCGTTGTTATAATTTAACCATATACATGAATGAATAGCTTTCAGTAAAACACAGAATGAGCCCTCAGTTCATCCTTGACTTAAATCTGTTTTGTAAATGATCTGCTTGTGATCATAATTTGCCCAGCATTGTTGTACATGCAGCAGGCGATAACACAAACCTTTGAGATTCTAAAAACTGCATCGTTGCGTCTGTAGGACTCTAAAGAGAGTCTTTTTATTCAGCTGCTGTCCCTGATTACTAGATTTCTCATGTGGTGGCAAGAACATAATATTGGATTCACAGTTTATAACTGATATTTCTTGACAAGCAAATATTCTGATATTGACTACATCTGAGTTGGGGGCAGCTGTCCAGCTCTTCTATATTAAACAGGTCAGTGACAAAATTAAAACTATAATTTTGAACCCCATCCCCTTCATTCACCCATCTTCTGGCAATTTATCCTGCTTAGGTTGATGGGGAGGCATAGGGCACAACATAAGAGCACCCCCCTGGATTGGATGCCAGTCCATTGCAGGCTGCAAAAATTGACTATAGTAAAATGATTAATTACGACCTTCATTGAACAAGAAAAGATTAGGTACAGCACACTAGAAACCTCATTATATTATATGGATTGGGTCCAGCCCAAGAGGAACAGGAATCCAATATACAGAATGCTTCAGGTGAAACCCCCACAGAACAGCAATCTATGGTGCTAAAAAAATGTCTTAGTGTTCCTCCAAATGAAGAGTGACACTGTCTGCCATGAGTAAAATAATATATTTGGGATGGAAAATAAGAAATATCTCCACTATAGATGAGTTTACATCAGCGATTCTTAACCCGTTGGCAAGTTCCGAAATGTAAGCATTTTAAAACCAGCAAGGTCATATGCTGATCCACGATCAGATTTCCCAGCCCCAACCCTAGTATTAACCTATATAAACGGGTCTTCGGTGCGCTTGATCATAGCGTTAGTTAAAACCTATACTTGATATAGGGTCGCGACTGACCTGGTAAAAATTGGATCGCAGTGCAAAAAAGGTTCAGAACCACTGCTTTAGGTACTCCTCTCTGATTGGCCTAAGTCACTGTGTATACAAAGCTTTTTGAAAACACTTCATTGTAGATGTATGTCTAGAGTGACATATCATGGGCGTTTTTGTTGTCGTTCATCATTTTAAGATAGGATAAATCATATTATCCCCAGGGGGAAAATTCTGAAAGATATCATTGACCCCGACGTGATTTGAACACGCAACCTTCTGATCTGGAGTCAGACGCGCTGCCGTTGCGCCACGAGGTCCCATTTCTGATAATGTTTGGTAAGTATGTCACAACAGACTTAATTAATGGGGTAAATCACCTATACAACAAATAGTACACTCAAAATTTCAGCATAGCACCCTACTTGAAGAAATAATGGAGATTTAGACTGAAATACTTTGTCCCCTGTGTTTCTGCCTATCTTTAACATTGCCATTCTGGACATTGGTAAATGTTTATAATTTAGCATAAAAATAAAAACCCACAGCTTCATAAATTAAGAAAATTAACAAAAGTCCACCTGCGTTAGGCCCAAGGTATTTTATGTGTGTCCACTACATATTCTAACCCAAAAAGTTCCATCCTTTATCCATAACTGTTTATTCAGTACAGGTTCGCAGTGAGCCTCTTTCAGGAAGAACAGTGAATTATCACGATTAACAGTGAAATATGGTTAGAATTATATCTGTCCCTTCAGAGGATATACCGTACAGTAATGTCCCAGTTAGGAAGATAGTGAAATCGTATATATATTCGGGGAATTCATGGAGAGTGATATTTACATTTAGCTACTGATATTTACTTAACTGATGTTTTAATTTAGGTGATTTTCACTTTATCTTTACAGTTATATTTTAACGGACAATTATAAATTCTGCTTTTTGTTCCGAAGATATATTTTATACATTGTTTTAGTGACAGCATCCGTGAATCTCAAATGTCACAGCCCACTGACCATTAGACGAGCAATAGTCCACACCCAGTCCACTGAGATCATTTCTTTGGGTTGCATTTCGTCCTGTGGATCAAAGTCCCTATCGGCACTATTTTCACAAATCTCCGTGCTATTACAAAACGTTATTTTATAGCGCCGTTAAGTAACTGCAACATTATAGATCACGAAGGTCTTGGGAATGATTCTGTCTTTTCTGCGTTTAACTTTGCACGATCTGGACGCTCCTACATCTGCTGCGCTTCTGACGTCGCTGAGCTTGGAGCTCGGCTCTGCCTCCTTCCCGTTATTGTCAGCGAGCCGAGCGATGCGACTGCTCGCCGCTGTCATCGCCGCCCAGTAGACCCCCTGGTCCGTGTGCACCCACCAGAACACCACCCAAGGCACAAACCGAAAGACAAATAGACCCGAAGACAGGTCCTGCTTGTCTCGTCGACGCGGGTTTTTAATGCTTTAGCTATAGTCGAGAAGTGTCAGCCAGAGTGTGGAGGGGGGGGAGAAGGCAACCTGGGAAGCGACCGACAGGGAGAAAGGATACTGAAGGGTGTATTCGGTTTTTGCGAAACGGAAGCCGTAAAATCTAAGTCTAACCATGGGATGTACACTTAGCGCTGAAGAAAGGGCGGCTTTGGATAGGAGCAAAGCAATCGAGAAGAACCTGAAGGAGGATGGTGTCACTGCTGCAAAAGACGTGAAATTACTCCTGCTTGGTAAGACAGTTTTCCCCATAGAGAGGACTTCCATTTCGCCTCGGTTTCTCTTCCATGGTGGTGGATGAACAGTACAGATTGGCCTCTCCAATCTGGACTCCTGCATACCCGTATAATGATGCTCACTTTTCCATAGTACGGCATCGGGGACATTCCTTATTCTTAATGTGTTTTTATTTCAACAGGCGCAGGGGAGTCTGGAAAAAGCACCATCGTAAAGCAGATGAAGTAAGTGATCAGGCTGAAGCGTTTTTTTTTTTTTTTTTTTTTGCGCTTGTGGGATGAGGGTGCATTCTATCATTTCCAGTCTCCAGTCCTGGTTTGCTTGGTGAACGCTCAGGTCAGCCATATTCTACGGGAAAGATTCACCCCGCCGGTGATGCGTCCACGTTGCCGCGGGTTGTCAATCCGGCCGAAAAGCAGAATGTCGGCAAATATTTCAGGCAGTAGGAATAATTATTTCAGATATCCCCGACTGCGATAAAAGCAAGGTACAAGACTCCCGGTGCAGTTCTGTGTTTCTGGAGAGCCGGTGTGTGCATGCGGGATTGCAGTGAGAGCCATTATAATTCACCACTCAATTAATACCAGTTTCACGCTTTATCCCTTTCATCTGCTACACTTCCCCCTTAATGTTTGATCCCGCGATCTTCATAGAGTTTCGTTTTTAAATGATTCGTTTGTAATATACATTTAACACAAAAAATAATTAGAATTTTTCTCCCAAACAAATGCGTAGCAGATGCCATTATTTTATGTCAGCAGTTCAGTTGGAAGCATCCTACGGCCACGTAATAATTAAATGTTGTCGATATGTATGTAAACGTAGACTACCTTGCCAAACATTTGACATAGGCATTGGTCAAATGTCTTTTTATGATTCGGCCATTTTTTATTTTTATGATGCAAGTTCAGTGCACCCTCATGCACATCTCCTACGCCTCGAATCTGTACTTAGCTTGCCGCGCCCAGATTGTCGCCAATCACCCTGATTTGATGCAAGATAAAATACGAGTTCGATTTTGCATAAGACGGACTACCTTTGCCAGAAACCCACTTTTCAAAAGAGCTGCAGACATTCTTACCAATCTGCGTTTATTTCTTGGAAACTGACGATCTTAACACGCCAGTGAAGGGTCAAAGGTCTGAATTTTTATATAAATTTCCATTGTGACAGTGGTGTCTTTGGTCTTAATGCTTAACAACTGGCCTTTTTCTGGGCTCCAACTGTTACCTTTTTTCGATCCAGTAATCTAAACTTTGAGGTTCAATCCTTTAACGAGTAATTCCACTGTCCCGTTGATTTCAGCGGTCATTTCAGGAGGTCGCCGTGGTGGACAGCGCTTGCCAGCTGAATCGTATCGTTTCGGAAATATTCGCGTCTCTTCGTTCTCTGGTTAAGCGTTATATTTTCAGAACTCTGGAGTGCGCAACCCTAAATCTTTTATGTCGAAATGCATCAACTTGGAGGCAGGAGATATAGTTCTGGACAATGACATCCACTCATATTTTGAAAGTTTACGGTTAAAATTAAAGAAAGGACTGTTGTAACCTATATCATTTAACCTGGACTGTTTAATACAATCTTAACTGTATAAATGTGCAAAAGGTACTTTGTACAAAAGAGTAATTTTTTTTTCACACGTTCATCGAAGTTTGCTATAAAATAATTTCTGAATTTTCCATACTCTTCATTCAGCTGTTAGGATCTATAAATGGATTTTAACATAAAATTAAAATGTTTTCCAGCAGCAATAAAAACTCCGCACTAAATATACTGTAAAATATGGGCAATAGACATGGCGCCTTTAGATTGTAAATAACCCTTCAGTCATTTCTCCAAATGGATTTATTTTTGTAGGCTGATACACAATCATCACATTTAAGGCTGCCAGGATGTTGGGCAGGTAGTAAGAATGTTAATTCCACCTATTATGGTGGTAATAAATAGAGGCTTATGATTTAATCTCCGAGAATTGGGACCACAATGAGAGATTTTCAGCACACGCTATTTACTTAAAAGACACTTTGTCCTAAGAAACATGTTAGGAATGTGTGGGGTCAGAGTGCAGAGTTAGCCAGCATTGGGCCTGGAACATATTGGGTTAAGGGCATTGCTCAAGGGACCATTAGTGATATTATTATTCATTTGAACCCACAACCTTCTGGACACAGGCTAAGATCCCTAAACTACTGAGCTACACATCACACCTAAGCAGAATTGCATCACTTATTCCTTGCCTATATAAAATAGTAAAACCGCAAAAATAAATTTAAAAAAATGCAGCTGAGGTTAACTGTGTAGTCGGTTTATCTCAGTTCCCTCCAATTATGTGGTGGAGAGTCTGTTCCTCTGCCATCCAATGTCCATCTATTCAGAATTTTGGGGTCACAGTCTGCACATGCATGTGAATCGGGTATATACAGGGACTTGCTAAAGCTGACTCCATTGCTAGGCTCGGTATATTGAATCTCAGAATAGTATTGTAGGATTGAGTTTGTCTTTACTTGGACTCCTTGCCAGAAGGACATGTGGTCCATTCTTTCATGAAGCATACAGCTGCCAGAATCACAGACATAAAGAGAGGAATCAGGGAGAAATGAGGGGGCAGAATCTGTGCTGAGATTCCTCGGTGATGTTAACTGCTAATGTGTGGATAACTCATCTCTATGACAACTGCATGTAAGCTTCGCATCGAGGGAACTGTGTCTGGCTCCTCCCTGTCAATACTCTAACTAACATGTTTTCGATGTAAGCAGTCATGCACACGGGGAAAAGGCAAAAAGATCAGTCAATCTACCTGAAGGGGATCACAATTTTGGTTTAATATCAGTTACTGTTACTGGCACAGATGCTTTGAAATCCACACAAGCCTAGATTTCACCTGTGGTTACGGATGCACTGGTTAACATGTGCATACACATGTAAACACTGTCTATGAACATCTCATTCTTGGTTATACAGACACATGCTGTTTCCCTTTATAATACCCCTCTGTGTATAAGCGTATGCAAGACATCTGTGGTCACTGCATGCCTTTGAGTCTCAGTATAGCTGCATCTGCACATTCATTACAAAAGACATCGAAGGGTTAGTATACTTATACATATGATTCCACAGTTATTGACTCGAGTTACGAAATCACAGCCTCATCCTTCCCTGCAGGCCGTCTTTGTGTGCTGCACTGCTTCATCAGTGCAGATACAAAAGAACCACCAAGATCAGCAGTAAGATCAGCATCGGTTGGCTAGTACACCTACATGTTACTCTTCCCTGTTTTCCCCATTGCAAGGTTAATGGTAATGAACTCTTGTATAAGTGGCAAAGATAAGTAAACCCTGTAACCATCAAGTAAAAGATTTATAGTTATTTTAGTAAATATCCACTTCATAATATCAATCTCTTCAGTGTTTCACTGAAACTGTCGGGCCTCAGGGTGTGTCAGTCAGTCAGATCTAAAAACAAAACTGGTTAAAACTTTCTGGGAGTTGCTGAGATGTGCCACTCTTTGATTGGCCTCCTTCTACCTGGCTTAATTCTTCTTAGAAACCCAGCGGTACCAGGTTTGGCCTGAGCTGTGTATTGGAGTCCCATAGTATGGCCTTAAGGGCTTTGCCTGAGAACAGTCACGCAGTATTGTCTTTAATCAAACCACAGGCCAATGCAGCACAAAGCTTAAGCACGTTGGCCTCTAGTCAAAAACAGCGCAATTTGATTTAGGTCACATTGTGCAGTGAAGAATTTACTTGATTTTGACTAGTTCACTGATTCAGCCGCGGATAGATTCAAAAAGCAAAGTAGCTTGATATAGTTATTTGAGTTTTTCGTGTGATATGGATTTGGCAGTCTTAAACAGGAGATTCTGAAGGTCCATTGGGACTTCATGGGCTCTGGTTTGGTGATGACTTGCCGTGACTCCTGAGTCATGCTGCTTTTAAAGGGGGACGGGGGGCATTGATCCATTCACCCAACTGGGCTTCTCGCCCCTTGATCTAGTGCAGATGAAAGGGTTACAGTAGATGCTCAAAACAAGCCCTGCCTGCCCATCCAGGGTCAAAGGGCAAAGCAGGCGCACAGGGGTCAATTATTATAAAAATCCCCTCAACAGGAAGGATCAGTGGTGTTTAGGATAATTAATAAGGCTGTCAACGACATTAATCACATATACAAAAGTGTTGCTATGCCATGCAAAAAAAGATTTTATAGTTTGTATTTTCAGTATATTAGATATGTTTTATCCTCTGAGCTATCTGGCAATATTTAAAAACCAAATAGCAATGATTCCCTGCCTTTCCATGCCATCAGCTTCCCCATGAGATGATTGAGATGATGCGTGTTCTGATTTTAGCTGTGAATTCTGGGATTCTGTGCAATGGCACGCCTGAAGCTATTGCATTGTTTACAACCAGGAAGGAATTCTATAGATCCTTATTAAAAACCTTTGCTCATACTATTTTCCCATTGGAATATCAAAATGAATGTATGTAGTTAAAATAACACATTATGACTTTAAAAATAATGCTAACATGTTAATAATGCATTAACTTCTGACAGCCCTTGTAATTAATGACAGAAAAACCTTAATATAGCGGCACTTAATGTGTGTGTCTGAGATAAATGACATCCAAATCACTTACTACAGCAAAACTTTAATTCCTACACTACATCCCTGGCATACTAGCACTGTGCAGACTGACACGATGACGTAACAGTCATCCAGCCATCCATCCGTCCATCCATCCATCTTCCCAGTGCATATTTTGGTCAGGCACAAGTCTGGGATGCTAGTTCATCACTGGGTACATATACACACACCGTACTGGCAGTTTTAGAAACTCCAATTAGTCTAATGGCATGCATTCAGAGGAATAGGACCACCCAGAGGAATCTTGTGGTATAGGACAGATATACACCCCCATCCCTTAATTAAACTGCTTGTCATTCACTTTAGTTCAGCATTTAAAATGTCTATCATGGAGTATATATGCATTTATGCATTTGCATGGTGGGATTGACAATCCACAGTGCAGCTTACTAACAAGGAACTTCATTTTAACTTCTGCAATAATCTGTCAGTTGTTTTAGGATATAAATTCATCCATCTATTTTATTTAGTATGGGGTCACAGCTTAGTACACAATGGAAGGAATACCAGTCCACTGTAGGTCACGCTTGCACACACATTCACTGGGCAATATCCATCTATCTTCCAGTCTCTTATATAGTAAAGGATTTCAGAAGCCTGTCCAAAGAACACTGGACACAAGGCATTCAGCTGAGGGCATACACACCTGCCCTCACTTACGGGCTATGATTAAATTTGAATCGCCAGTTTGTATGCTTTTGGACTATAGGATGAAATCCATACAATAAATGGAGAACATATGAACTTCACAGACACAGCAGGGATGGGATTCAAACCCCTGCCATACTGTACCACTCACCAAACAGCCCTTTTGGATACCTAGCTATTGGCCCCTGTTTTATAGAGTGGCTCGACTCAGTCATAGTGTATACTCCCCTGCACGTCCCACCTGTCTGCTTCATCATCACAAGCTTCATGTGAGCCAGCAAACTTCTACAAGGTCGGCGATTTGATTATCCGTTCATGCATGCACGGACAGTTTCAGCCTGCAATCCGGATAATCTTCCCTTTTTCAGTGTTTATGTGTTATTGACATGCAACCACAGAAAATACTGTCCTTCACATATTTCTAATCTGCATTTATCCTTACAGTGTGATGTCACACCACAAATGTCTCTTGGAATGCACATTGTAATCTTGATATAAAGCCTGTCATTCAGGCTGTGTAACTACAAAAGAACAGTTGAAGATTTGTGGTTGTTGATGGTCTCACTGGTACTCACTGATATTCTCACTGGTACTCACAGTTTATGCTTTCTTGCAGCTCTGGTTTATATGGCAAAAATAGTGAATATATCATGTGACTCCTAGTATTCATGGTTATTTAGCATGTGTGGTGTACATTTGCATTAACATGTGTGCGTGTATCTGGGCAGGATTATTCACGAAGATGGCTTCTCCGGCGATGATGTGAAGCAGTACAAACCGGTCGTCTACAGCAACACCATTCAGTCACTAGCAGCCATTGTCCGTGCCATGGACACACTGGGCCTGGAGTATGGAGACAAGGAGAGAAGGGTGAGTTCATGCATAATGAGATATATTACATGGGCTGAATGTAACTGTATGTAATGTAAATATGCAGACATGTTGCTACTCAAACAGGGTATAGCAGGAGTGCATACAGGGTATATACTGCTGTTTCACTCATTTCTCAATTTATGGGTGTGCATCTGTGAACAATATTTTTTTTTGCAAGCTGCAGCCTGGTTCTTCTTTGTTTCTCATTAATGAAGGCCTTCTTCCTTGCGTTATGGGTCTTCAGTCCTGCTTCTAGGAGCCTGATACGAACTGTCCCGCACTTAATGTTTCCCATTCCTTTTGAAGGTCACTTCATGTCAACCTAGGATTCGTGAGAAACTGTTGGATGAGTAAACAGTCAGCTATGGCATTAGAAAGTCACTTCCGCCCTCTACCTGGCTAGTTTCTGGTCATTCCCAGTGTCTCCTGCTTCACCTTATTCTTCTGTACTGCTGTCTTAGAATTTTGAACCTGGAAGCAACCTGCTGCTCGGCGTAGCCTTCTGCCAGCAGAACCAGAGTTAAACCAGGATTTAAAATGCAGATTTGTTTAAAAATATAAAGTGCTGTCTTAATTTTTTCCACGGCTGCATACTGTATATATACACACATATACATGCACACACAGGACACTTTGGTGTACAAAAACATGTGCAAAAACTGAGCGTTATCAGTGGAAACACAGAACGGGCTTCACATGGAAGCAATGAATCTGTTACTGCACATGTGTGTTTAAGAGCATACTTGTGTTTGTCTCGACACACATTTGTGAGTGTGCGGCTTACTAGATTTTGTTTTTTATGCATACCAGCTGGTCATATGAAGTTGCCATGGTAACCTGGTGTATATATCTGAGCCTTGGATTATCAGAGGTCACTGATGTGTTGGAAGGATTATGCTGGGTTGTCAAGGTGATGTTGTTTTGACCCTCACACGGGCTGCAAATAGATAGACAGACACATGCAAATGAATGGACTGACATGTTAACATGCACATTGACATGGGAACGCACAGGTCACCACCGCAGTCTACTAAAGTGAAGTGCATTTTACAAGGATGCAGGCGAACATATTGACATCAGACAGTTTATGAAGGGGCCATCTCACACATAATAATCCTTGCACGTAATTCAGTATTAATGCAGTGTTCACACATTCGGGTAATGTGGGGTGCAACAGCAGCAGGCATGTTGACAGCATGTTGGGTCTGTATTTGTTCTGGAAGATTACAGTGATGTTTATTGAATGTTTTGCCATAGTTTGCCTTCCTCTCGCAGAACAGAATCCACTGTGGCTATAATGGAACATTAGCCCCTGTTCCAGGCAGAGAACAACAGGACAAGTAAGGAATAAAATGAAAACTGCATATGACAGCAGAGATGGATTTAATAATACGACTGGAGGAACAAAGACTAAACTTCAAACTTCAACTTCAAAACAAGGGATACATAAAGGAAGATGATATGAGTGTTGGGTGAAGGGAAGGGCCACACCCGGATTCAGCATCAGTTATCAGAGTCTGGGTGCATGTTCTGAGCTGAAAGATGAACCAGAACCACGTTCTGTGTCTGTGCAGGGAGCAGCTATGCTCAGAGACACACTTTTCTCTGACAGCTTCTTGACAATTATGTTCTTTGTAGGACAGTAGTTAATGGCGTAGATATTTCTGTCACCAGTGACAAGAACGCTTCAACTAGAATCAAACTTTTTTTCCCCTAGAATTTTTTTTTTTTTCTATTATAAGCTAACAGTGCCAGGAATTCACCTATTTCTTTTTTCAGTGGATGGATCCCAGTGTAAGGAAGTCAGGGGCCCAGCCGAGTGTATGACCTGGAAGAGTAGTGATCCTTGTGTGAGGGCCATAGACGTATGATTGCTGGTTTTTATAAAAGGCTTTTATTCCAGTCTGATTAGGACACCCACACATTTCGGATCCACCCATTCTCACACAGTGTAGTAATGTGGTTATTAATGAGTGATTCTTGGGTGATTTTCAACCCTGAACCAAACATACCATTTTTTCAAAGCTCTAAGGGATAACTCTAGATCAGTGTTTCTCAGTCTGGTAGGGAGCAAAAATGTGGACTCTCTGGCATGGAGCTCGGAGGGGGCAAAAACGTTTGCGCAGGTTCCCTTTCGGTCCCCTTTTCCTGTAGGCTGCACCATCGTCTCTAGTCCCGGACCTTTGCTTGGTTCCCTCTGCAGGCCTGAGATACCTGACCATGATTATGGCTGTTCTGTCAGTGTTTCACTTACATAGTTATTCAAACACCAACATGCTTTTGCGTACACTATTTTATGTAGAGTGACTCCTTAAATTAAAAGTGGTATCATGATTAAGGTTTGAAATGAAGGCTTTTTTTGGATATGGTGTTGAAAAGCTTCCCTGTCCTGATGAATGGAAAACAAAACTGAAGTGATGTGGTGATCAGCAAAGAGCGTGTAACAGGTGTGCCTGCATAACAGTCCTGCTGCTATCTCCGTATGCGCTGTTATATGTCCTGCGCCTTCTCTATTGGCTCTACTGGACTTAGACCGCATTTGTCATTGCTTGGTCGTTAATGTAGGTGATGATGGGTGCAACAGCTCCAAGTCCTTATAGAATCAACCATACAGATTAATAAGAAGCAAAAATGCTGGTACTACTTTCCACGCATCATCAGTTCCCATCCATATACATACATTCCCATATATGCAATTATTTAAACATCTATAGATAAATTATATACAGGCAGTTCTCACCTGATGTTATCTGTCCCACATGTCCTTACGTATGTCAGATTTTACACAAGTTGGATTTACCGTCTCATACCATTCAACATATACTACATATGTAGCAACACATACTAAATAAAGAAAGAAGTAAAATGAAAATTTACTTCTAGGCATATAGAGTCTTTTTGCTTTAACGCTTTATGTATCTCAGGTTTTTTTTGTTGTTGTTGTTTAAGTCCGGATCCACTTATGTTGGTTTTATGTAAATCGAGAGCTGACTGTATATTATATTATGAATAATGGAGGGAGATGGAGAGAGTAACAGAGTGAGAAGCTACAGAGATAGAGTGTAATGGGATGAGGAGCCATAGAGATGCAGAGTGGTCGCCACTGGAGTAACTTTGAGTGAGTAGAATAGTGCATACTGTTTATGGACTAGTCAAGCTTGAGTCAGTACATCTTATATATGGACACACCTGTGTCTGTGCTGACGGCTGCATTCCTTGCACAGATTTAGCAAAAAGACAACGTCAAGTATGTAATCAGGTGGCTCACTAAGTCAAATCAGCATTAGGAATCGAGCGTGGACATACTCGCTCCCAGAATGCACTTAACACAGCCCTTCATTCTCTGCAGGCAGATGCTAAGATGGTGTGTGATGTGGTCAGTCGCATGGAGGATACTGAGCCCTACTCCCCAGAACTGTTGGCCGCAATGATACGTCTTTGGGCTGATTCTGGAATACAGGAGTGCTTCAACCGTGCCCGTGAATACCAGCTCAATGATTCTGCCCAGTAGTGAGTACAGCTTCTACTTCTGGATTTGACAGGTTCTACAAAGTCAGGGTCAACTGCCATCCCATTTAGAGGAGTAGATCATTACTCACCAATGGGCACTTATAAACTCCTGGGTAAAGAGTGATCCTGGTAGTATGGGCCAGTCAGAAATTTTAAATCTTGATGGGGTTCTGCCCATGATGGACAAAACAAACTGGTGCCTAATTGTTAACGGCAGCTGAGTAGCAGGATAAGCATCTATGAGACAATAGCATTTCGTGAAAAGTGTAGTGCACTGCAGCAGATATTTCCAGAGTGAAAAACAGATGATAGTACAATGCGTGTTTGAATGTTCTTGTCATAAGACGTAGGAAATTCTAAATAATAATTGGACGGGTGACTTCGGATTGGCCACACTCTTTACACTGTACCTTTAATTTAAAATAAAGTTGTCCTCCGAAGAGGGGGGGTGGTGGTGGGCAGGAAAAGAAAAAAAAAAAAGAATAGGGTGAGGTTGAGACAACAGATGCCCTAGTTAGCCTGCAGTGACTCTTCAATATTATTTGGAAATATAATATATAAATATGTTTGCCATTTTCTGAAATGCATTTATTGTGTCATAGAGTAATATATGAGCTGCAGTATCTGCTGGATTCTTGTGACCTAAAAAAGACTTATTTTACAACTATACCCAGATGAGTGACTTCATCTAGCAACCCAATTCAAACGAACTTACCTATGTTCTCCTTCTGTGTTGTTCATTCTGTAGCTACCTTGACAGCCTGGACCGAATAGGAACTGCAGATTATCAGCCCACAGAGCAGGACATCCTCAGAACCCGAGTCAAAACCACTGGAATTGTAGAAACACATTTTACTTTTAAGAACCTGCACTTCAGGTGAGTTATAATACACTTATTACTGGTAGGATGGAGCTTACTCTTTCATTAAACCATATTCCACGTTGTTACACACGCAACCTGAGATTCCCAATCCCACTCAGCCTCCCCAACCTGAGATTCCCAATCCCACTCAGCCTCCCCAACCTGAGATTCCCAATCCCACTAAGCCTCCCCTACCTGAGATTC